>JAYMGU010000029.1:309956-451456 GCA_036178185.1 Liparis tanakae
TCCGGGTCGCCCCCCCCCCCCCCCCCGCTGCTGGGCGGAGCCACGGCCGCCGTGGTGACCGCCTCCCTCCCTCCCTCCCTCCCTCCTGCAGCAGGTGCCAGGTGTGAACAGAGCGGCTCATCGGAGTCCGTTAGTCTCAGGGTTTGGATTCAAGGGTTGTTTTCTGGATCTGGGCCTTTTTGAAATATGTATCCAACGCCTAATATCTCCTCTTCCTCCCCCTCCAGAGACTAATATCTCCTCTTCCTCCCCCTCCAGAGACTAATATCTCCTCTTCCTCCCCCTCCAGAGACTAATATCTCCTCTTCCTCCCCCTCCAGAGACTAATATCTCCTCTTCCTCCCCCTCCAGAGACTAATATCTCCTCTTCCTCCAGGGGGCGGGACCACTGGCCTGAGGGGGGGGGGGGGACCACTGGCCTGAGTGGGGGGGGACCACTGGCCTGAGGGGGGACCACTGGCCTGAGTGGGGGGGACCACTGGCCTGAGGGGGGGGACCACTGGCCTGAGGGGGACCACTGCCTGGGGGGACCACTGGCCTGAGGGGGGGACCACTGGCCTGAGGGGGGGGACCACTAGCCTGAGGGGGGGGACCACTAGCCTGAGGGGGGGACCACTAGCCTGAGGGGGGCGGACCACTAGCCTGAGGGGGCGGGACCACTGGCCTGAGGGGGGGGGGGACCACTGGCCTGAGGGGGGACCACTGACCTGAGGGGGGGCGGACCACTAGCCTGAGGGGGGACCACTGGCCTGAGGGGGACCACTAGCCTGAGGGGGGGGGACCACTGCCTGAGGGGCGGGACCACTGACCTGAGGGGGGGACCACTAGCCTGAGGGGGGGACCACTGGCCTGAGGGGGGACCACTAGCCTGAGGGGGGGGACCACTAGCCTGAGGGGGGGGACCACTGGCCTGAGGGGGGCGGGACCACTGGCCTGAGGGGGGACCACTAGGCCTGAGGGGGGGACCACTGGCCTGAGGGGGGGACCACTGGCCTGAGGGGGGACCACTGGCCTGAGGGGGGGGACCACTAGCCTGAGGGGGGACCACTAGCCTGAGGGGGGGGACCACTGGCCTGAGGGGGGGACCACTGGCCTGAGGGGGGGACCACTAGCCTGAGGGGGGGACCACTGGCCTGAGGGGGGGACCACTGCCTGAGGGGGGACCACTGGCCTGAGGGGGGACCACTGGCCTGAGGGGGGGACCACTGGCCTGAGGGGGGACCACTGGCCTGAGGGGGGGGACCACTAGGCCTGAGGGGGGGGACCACTGGCCTGAGGGGGACCACTGGCCTGAGGGGGGGGGACCACTGCCTGGAGGGGGGACCACTGGCCTGAGGGGGGACCACTGGCCTGAGGGGGGACCACTGGCCTGAGGGGGACCACTGGCCTGAGGGGGGGGACCACTGGCCTGAGGGGGGGGACCACTAGCCTGAGGGGGGACCACTAGCCTGAGGGGGGGACCACTGGCCTGAGGGGGGACCACTAGCCTGAGGGGGGGGACCACTAGCCTGAGGGGGGGGACCACAGCTGAGGGGGACCTGAGGGGGGGACCACTGGCCTGAGGGGGGACCACTGGCCTGAGGGGGGGGACCACTGGCCTGAGGGGGGGACCACTGGCCTGAGGGGGGACCACTGGCCTGAGGGGGACCACTCCTGAGGGGGGGGACCACTAGGCCTGAGGGGACCACTGGCCTGGGGGGGACCACTAGCCTGAGGGGGGGGGACCACTGGCCTGAGGGGGGGACCACTAGCCTGAGGGGGGGGACCACTGGCCTGAGGGGGGGGACCACTGGCCTGAGGGGGGACCACTGGCCTGAGGGGGGACCACTAGCCTGAGGGGGACCACTGGCCTGAGGGGGGACCACTAGCCTGAGGGGGGGACCACTGGCCTGAGGGGGGGACCACTGGCCTGAGGGGGGACCACTAGCCTGAGGGGGGACCACTGGCCTGAGGGGGGGGACCACTGCCTGAGGGGGCCTGAGGGGGACCACTGGCCTGAGGGGGGGGACCACTGGCCTGGGGGGACCACTAGCCTGAGGGGGGGACCACTGGCCTGAGGGGGGGGGACCACTGCCTGAGGGGGGGGGACGGGGACCACTGGCCTGAGGGGGGGGACCACTGGCCTGAGGGGGGGGACCACTGGCCTGAGGGGGGGGGACCACTGGCCTGAGGGGGGGACCACTGGCCTGAGGGGGGACCACTGGCCTGAGGGGGGGACCACTGGCCTGAGGGGGGGGACCACTGGCCTGAGGGGGGGACCACTGGCCTGAGGGGGGCCTGAGGGGGGACCACTGCCTGAGGGGACCACTGGCCTGAGGGGGGGACCACTGGCCTGAGGGGGACGGACACTGGCCTGAGGGGGGGGGGACCACTGGCCTGAGGGGGACCACTGGCCTGAGGGGGGACCACTGCCTGAGGGGGACCACTGGCCTGAGGGGGACCACTGGCCTGAGGGGGGGGACCACTGGCCTGAGGGGGGGACCACTGCCTGGGGACCACTGGCCTGAGGGGGGGGACCACTGGCCTGAGGGGGGACCACTGCCTGAGGGGGGGGGACCACTGGCCTGAGGGGGGACCACTGGCCTGAGGGGGACCACTGGCCTGAGGGGGGGGGACCACTGGCCTGAGGGGGGGACCACTGGCCTGAGGGGGACCACTGGCCTGAGGGGGGGGACCACTGGCCTGGGGGACCACTGGCCTGAGGGGGGGGGACCACTAGCCTGAGGGGGGACCACTGGCCTGAGGGGGGGGACCACTAGCCTGAGGGGGGGACCACTGGCCTGAGGGGGGACCACTGGCCTGAGGGGGGGGACCACTGGCCTGAGGGGGGGGACCACTAGCCTGAGGGGGGGGGACCACTGGCCTGAGGGGGGGACCACTAGCCTGAGGGGGGACCACTAGGCCTGAGGGGGACCACTGGCCTGAGGGGGACCACTGGCCTGAGGGGGGACCACTGGCCTGAGGGGGGGGACCACTAGCCTGAGGGGGGGACCACTGGCCTGAGGGGGGGGGGACCACTAGCCTGAGGGGGGGGGACCACTGGCCTGAGGGGGGGACCACTGGCCTGAGGGGGGGGACCACTGGCCTGAGGGGGGGACCACTGGCCTGAGGGGGGGACCACTGCCTGAGGGGGGGGACCACTAGCCTGAGGGGGGGGGGGGCACTGGCCTGAGGGGGGACCACTGGCCTGAGGGGGGGGGACCACTAGCCTGAGGGGGGACGAGGGGGGACCACTGGCCTGAGGGGGGACCACTGGCCTGAGGGGGGGACCACTAGCCTGAGGGGGGGGGACCACTGGCCTGAGGGGGGGACCACTAGCCTGAGGGGGGACCACTGGCCTGAGGGGGGACCACTGGCCTGAGGGGGACCACTGCCTGGGGGGCGGACCACTGGCCTGAGGGGGGGACCACTAGGCCTGAGGGGGGGCCACTGAGGGGACCACTGGCCTGAGGGGGACCACTGCCTGAGGGGGACCACTGGCCTGAGGGGGGGACCACTGGCCTGAGGGGGGCGGGACCACTGGCCTGAGGGGGGGACCACTGCCTGAGGGGGGACCACTGGCCTGAGGGGGGACCACTAGCCTGAGGGGGACTGGCGGGGACCACTGGCCTGAGGGGGGGACCACTGGCCTGAGGGGGGGACCACTGGCCTGAGGGGGGACCACTGGCCTGAGGGGGGAGGGGGACCACTGGCCTGAGGGGGACCACTGGCCTGAGGGGACCACTGGCCTGAGGGGGGACCACTAGCCTGAGGGGGGGGACCACTGGCCTGAGGGGGGACCACTGGCCTGAGGGGGGACCACTGCCTGAGGGGGGGGCCTGAGGGGGACCACTAGCCTGAGGGGGGGACCACTAGCCTGAGGGGGGGACCACTGCCTGAGGGGGGGGACCACTGCCTGAGGGGGGGGGGGGACCACTGGCCTGAGGGGGGGGGACCACTGGCCTGAGGGGGGACCACTGGCCTGGGGGGGACCACTGGCCTGAGGGGGGGACCACTAGCCTGAGGGGGGACCACTGGCCTGAGGGGGGACCACTGGCCTGAGGGGGGGGGGGACCACTAGCCTGAGGGGGGACCACTGGCCTGAGGGGACCACTGGCCTGGGGGGGGACCACTAGCCTGAGGGGACCACGGGGACCACTGGCCTGAGGGGGGGACCACTGGCCTGAGGGGGGACCACTGGCCTGAGGGGGGGGACCACTGGCCTGAGGGGGGGACCACTAGGCCTGAGGGGGGGGGGACCACTGGCCTGAGGGGGGGACCACTGGCCTGAGGGGGGACCACTGGCCTGAGGGGGGGGGGGACCACTGGCCTGAGGGGGGGACCACTGGCCTGAGGGGGACCACTAGGCCTGAGGGGGGGACCACTGGCCTGAGGGGGACCACTGGCCTGAGGGGGGGACCACTGGCCTGAGGGGGACCACTAGCCTGAGGGGGACCACTGCCTGAGGGGGGGGACCACTAGCCTGAGGGGGACCACTAGCCTGAGGGGGGGACCACTGGCCTGAGGGGGGACCACTGGCCTGAGGGGGGGACCACTGGCCTGAGGGGGGGACCACTAGCCTGAGGGGGACCACTGCTGGGGACCACTGGCCTGAGGGGGGGACCACTGGCCTGAGGGGGGACCACTGCTGAGGGGGACCACTAGCCTGAGGGGGGACCACTGGCCTGAGGGGGGACCACTAGCCTGAGGGGGGACCACTGGCCTGAGGGGGGACCACTGGCCTGAGGGGGTGGGGACCACTGGCCTGAGGGGGGACCACTAGCCTGAGGGGGGGGACCACTGGCCTGAGGGGGGGACCACTAGCCTGAGGGGGGGACCACTAGCCTGAGGGGGCCACTGGCCTGAGGGGGGACCACTGGCCTGAGGGGGGACCACTGGCCTGAGGGGGGGGACCACTAGCCTGAGGGGGGGGGACCACTGGCCTGAGGGGGGACCACTAGCCTGAGGGGGACCACTGGCCTGAGGGGGCCTGGGGGGACCACTGGCCTGAGGGGGGACCACTAGCCTGAGGGGGGGGGGACCACTGGCCTGAGGGGGGGACCACTGGCCTGAGGGGGGGGACCACTGGCCTGAGGGGGGGACCACTGCCTGAGGGGGACCACTAGGCCTGAGGGGGGGACCACTAGCCTGAGGGGGGGGACCACTAGCCTGAGGGGGGGGACCACTAGCCTGAGGGGCGGACCACTAGCCTGAGGGGGGGCCACTGGCCTGAGGGGGACACTAGCCTGAGGGGGGACCACTAGCCTGAGGGGGGGGACCACTGGCCTGAGGGGGGACCACTAGCCTGAGGGGGGGGACCACTAGCCTGAGGGGGGACCACTGGCCTGAGGGGGGGGACCACTAGCCTGAGGGGGGGGACCACTGGCCTGAGGGGGGACCACTAGCCTGAGGGGGGGACCACTAGCCTGAGGGGGGGGACCACTGGCCTGAGGGGGACCACTAGCCTGAGGGGGGGGGACCACTAGCCTGAGGGGGGGACCACTGGCCTGAGGGGGGGGGACCACTAGCCTGAGGGGGGGGGACCACTGGCCTGAGGGGGGGGGACCACTAGCCTGGGGGGACCACTGGCCTGAGGGGGGGACCACTAGCCTGAGGGGGGGACCACTGGCCTGAGGGGGGGGGGACCACTGGCCTGAGGGGGGGACCACTGGCCTGAGGGGGGGACCACTGGCCTGAGGGGGGGACCACTAGCCTGAGGGGGACCACTAGCCTGAGGGGGGACCTAGCCTGAGGGGGGACCACTGGCCTGAGGGGGGACCACTAGCCTGAGGGGGGGGACCACTGGCCTGAGGGGGGGACCACTAGCCTGAGGGGGGGCCTGGGGGGGACCACTAGCCTGAGGGGGGACCACTGGCCTGAGGGGGGACCACTAGCCTGAGGGGGGGACCGCCTGAGGGGGACCACTAGCCTGAGGGGGGGCGGGACCACTGGCCTGAGGGGGGAGGGGCACTGCCTGAGGGGGGGGACCACTAGCCTGAGGGGGGACCACTGGCCTGAGGGCGGCCACTGGCCTGAGGGGGGGACCACTAGCCTGAGGGGGGGGACCACTAGGCCTGAGGGGGGGGGACCACTAGCCTGAGGGGGGACACTAGCCTGAGGGGGGGCGGGACCACTGGCCTGAGGGGGGGGGACCACTAGCCTGAGGGGGGGACCACTGGCGGCCTGAGGGGGACCACTAGCCTGAGGGGGGGGACCACTAGCCTGAGGGGGGGGACCACTGCCTGAGGGGGGGACCACTGGCCTGAGGGGGGGGACCACTGGCCTGAGGGGGGACCACTAGCCTGAGGGGGGACCACTAGCCTGAGGGGGGGCGGGACCACTAGCCTGAGGGGGGCGGACCACTAGCCTGAGGGGACCACTGGCCTGAGGGGGACCACTGGCCTGAGGGGGGGACCACTAGCCTGAGGGGGGGGGGCGGACCACTGGCCTGAGGGGGGGGACCACTGGCCTGAGGGGGGGGACCACTAGCCTGAGGGGGACCACTGGCCTGAGGGGGCGGGACCACTAGGCCTGAGGGGGGGGACCACTGGCCTGAGGGGGGACCACTAGCCTGAGGGGGGGGACCACTGGCCTGAGGCGGGACCACTGGCCTGAGGGGGGACCACTGGCTGAGGCGGGACCACTGGCCTGAGGGGGGACCACTGGCCTGAGGGGGACCACTGGCCTGAGGGGCGGGACCACTAGCCTGAGGGGGGGACCACTAGCCTGAGGGGGGGCGGACCACTGGCCTGAGGGGCGGACCACTGGCCTGAGGCGGGACCACTGGCTGGGGGGACCACTGGCCTGAGGGGGGGACCACTAGCCTGAGGGGGGGCGGGACCACTAGCCTGAGGGGGGCGGGACCACTAGGGGGACCCTGGCCTGAGGGGGGGGACCACTAGCCTGAGGGGGGGCGGGACCACTGGCCTGAGGGGGGGGGGACCACTAGCCTGAGGGGGGGACCACTAGCCTGAGGGGGGCGGGACCACTAGCCTGAGGGGGGCGGGACCACTGGCTTGAGGGGGCGGACTACTAGCCTGAGGGGGGACCACTAGCCTGAGGGGGGGACCACTAGCCTGAGGGGGGGGACCACTGGCCTGAGGGGGGGACCACTGGCCTGAGGGGGGACCACTGGCCTGAGGGGGGGACCAGCCTGGGACCACTGAGCCTGGGGGGACCACTGGCCTGAGGGGGACCACTGGCCTGAGGGGGGACCACTGGCCTGAGGGGGGAACACTACCCTGAGGGGGACCACTGGCCTGAGGGGGGACCACTGGCCTGAGGGGGGACCACTGGCCTGAGGGGGGACCACTGGCCTGAGGGGGGGGACCACTACCCTGAGGGGGGGGACCACTGGCCTGAGGGGGGGCCACTGGCCTGAGGGGGGACCACTGGCCTGAGGGGGGGGAACACTACCCTGAGGGGGGGACCACTGGCCTGAGGGGGGGCCACTGGCCTGAGGGGGGACCACTGGCCTGAGGAGTCCAGACCAGAAGGCTGGTTGATGAGCAGGTCATAACCTTACAGCAGCCTTCAGTCTTTAAAACATAGCGACACGGGACAGAGAAGCTAAGAGGGAAATGTGGATCTCCTAGTGCAGGGGTCGCCAACACGGTGCATGTAGTCAACAATGAGCTCCGTCCCAAAAAGAAAAAGGCCATAATCCCCGGGCACTAGGACCTGGGGGCAGGCTGCTCCTCTGGCCCACCACCCTGTAATTTCCCCTGTCAACAACTGTCTCAGCAGCCTTGCTCAGCTGTTATGTGTGCAGGTGAGTCGTCTGACAGCCCTTCTCAGGCCACACCCACGCCACCTGAGAGGCCACGCCCACGCCGCCTGAGAGGCCACGCCCACACCACCTGAGAGGCCACGCCCACGCCGCATCATAGGCCACGCCCACACCGCCTGAAAGGCCACGCCCACGCCACCTGAGAGGCCACGCCCACGCCGCATCATAGGCCACGCCCACACCGCCTGAGAGGCCACGCCCACGCCGCCTGAGAGGCCACGCCCACGCCGCCTGAGAGGCCACGCCCACGCCGCCTGAGAGGCCACGCCCACACCGCCTCTCCCTCACTAAAGCAGTTAGAACCGGTTCATCTGGAACACGTCGTCCTGCAGCTCTTCCTGGTAGACGAGTCTCTGCTTGTCTACGGATTATCCTCTGACACACACACACATACACGCACACATACACGCACACATACACACACACAGGACGCGCTGCAGGAACACAGAGCATCACCTAGGTCAACAACACACACACTGGTCAACAGCTGGTCAATGAGTTAACAGATCAACAGGTTGACAGCTGGTCAATGAGTTAACAGGTTAACAGCTGGTCAATGAGTTAACAGGTTAACAGCTGATCAATGAGTTAACAGGTCAACAGCTGGTCAATTAGTTAACAGGTTAACAGGTTAACAGCTGGTCAATGAGTTAACAGGTTGACAGCTGGTCAATGAGTTAACAGGTTAACAGCTGATCAATGAGTTAACAGGTTAACAGCTGATCAATGAGTTAACAGGTTAACAGCTGGTCAATGAGTTAACAGGTTAACAACTGGTCAATTAGTTAACAGGTTAACAGGTTAACAGCTGGTCAATGAGTTAACAGGTCAACAGGTTGACAGCTGGTCAATGAGTTAACAGGTCAACAGGTTAACAGCTGGTCAATGAGTTAACAGGTTAACAGGTTAACAGCTGGTCAATGAGTTAACAGGTTAACAGGTTAACAGCTGGTCAATGAGTTAACAGGTTAACAGGTTAACAGCTGGTCAATGAGTTAACAGGTTAACAACTGGTCAATTAGTTAACAGGTTAACAGCTGGTCAATGAGTTAACAGGTCAACAGGTTAACAGCTGGTCAATGAGTTAACAGGTTAACAACTGGTCAATGAGTTAACAGGTCAACAGGTTAACAGCTGGTCAATGAGTTAACAGGTTAACAGCTGGTCAATGAGTTAACAGGTCAACAGGTTAACAGCTGGTCAATGAGTTAACAGGTTAACAGCTGGTCAATGAGTTAACAGATTGACAGCTGGTCAATGAGTTAACAGGTTAACAGCTGGTCAATGAGTTAACAGGTCAACAGGTTAACAGCTGGTCAATGAGTTAACAGATTGACAGCTGGTCAATGAGTTAACAGGTTAACAGCTGGTCAATGAGTTAACAGGTCAACAGGTTAACAGCTGGTCAATGAGTTAACAGATTGACAGCTGGTCAATGAGTTAACAGGTTAACAGCTGGTCAATGAGTTAACAGGTTAACAGCTGGTCAATGAGTTAACAGGTTAACAGCTGGTCAATGAGTTAACAGGTTAACAGCTGGTCAATGAGTTAACAGGTCAACAGGTTAACAGCTGGTCAATGAGTCTTGAGGGCAGACCCCCCATGTTGTCTCTAGATCATTAGTCGTCTCTGCAGCAGCTATATGAGGATGTGGCGGTATGTTTCATTCTATTCAAACACACACACACAGACACTCACTCACACACACACACACACACACTCACACACACAGACACTCACTCTCACACACACTCACACACACACACACACACACACACACACACACACACACACACACACACACACACACACACACACACACACACACACTCCCACGTCTGCGTGTGTGTCTGAGCGAGTCGGAGTGTGTGTAGTGCGTGCGCCTCTCCTAGATGTGTGCAGTCTGGAACAGGTCGAGCAGAAGGAGGCGTGGCGGAGGAGGAGGAGGAGGAGGAGGAGGAGGAGGAGGAGGAGGAGGTCGCTCGGCACCTCCGGAGTGCTGCGTAGAAACTTTACGACACTTCTCCGGAGCTCTCGGCTCATCGCGAGTCGTGTTGGGCCGAGTTTGGTCCTGGTCCTGGTTCTGGTCCTGGTTCTGGTCCTGGTCCTCGAGCGGACAGGGCTGCGGGTCCGCGCGCCGCTGAGCGCCCACACGTTGGATCCCGACTCTTTGGGAGTTGAACCTCCGAGTCACGTTGCTCATGAGACCTGGAGGACTCGAACTCTCGGCATGGAGTAGCGTGATACCCGCGGATACCCCTGCTGGGCGAACAGGTACTTATACACACGCTCTCTCAAAGTGCGAGTCTCGTTTCCCCCACTGCCCGTGAACCCAACCAACTCCCAGCTTTACTGCCAGTAGCTCTCCACTTCCGGCTCTGTGACGTCGACCCGCAGTAGATATCCAGTGGCAGACAGCGCGAGGTGTGTGTGTGTGTGTGTGTGTGTGTGTGTGTGTGTGTGTGTGTGTGTGTGTGTGTGTGTGTGTGTGTGTGTGTGTGTGTGTGTGTGTGTGTGTGTGTGTGTGTGTGTGTGTGTGTGTGTGTGTGTGTGTGTGTGTGTGTGTGTGTGTGTGTGTGTGTGTGTGTGTGTGTGTGTGTGTTCATTGTTCCCCTTCTGACTGTCCCTCTCTGCTTCATTCAGCAGGCTGAACGTCACTGCAGCTCTCCTCAACTCTTCCTCTTCATCTCTGCCCTCCTCGTCTTCTTGTTCTGGGACAGCTACCATGCGCAAATTCAGCTCCGAGGGATCCCTCTTGGATCTGGACTTCCTCCCATGGAAGAGGGTGGCCCTGAAGACCGCCGGTCATGGGAAGAACCGGGAGTCCGGCACCTACACTTCCCTCGCAGCAGAGGACCAGACGGACAGGAGCCCGACCCCACCGACCCCACCGACCCCACCGACCCCACCGACCCCTCTCATCCGGGAGCCCGGAGCCGGTCCCCGCGAGGCGGGGGGGGCGAGGCTGGTCAAGGAGCACAGCGTCAGCGCGGAGAACCTGAGCGGCCCGGATAAACTGGACCAGAACCACCTGGGAGTGCGTGTCATCAGTGAGACCTTCCGGGCCTACAGTGACGGCCAGCTTGCCCCGGTGGCCCAGGGCAGCACCGAGAGCATGGAGCTCATGGATCCCACGTGTTCCTCCTCCAACCCCCAGAACCCCCAGCACAGGCACCACCACCACCATAAGCCTAGGCTGACCTCTGCTAAAGTGCACCTGAAGAGTCTGTTTGGGCAGGTGAGGAACCCGTTCAGTCTCAGTGGCTCGAGCGGTTCTGACAGAGGGTCCATCATGTGGTTCCTCAGCCGGTGCAGGGATCCAGAACGCTCCGTTGGTGGATGCTGGAGACGGTTTGTGTAGCTCAACGTGTTTCACAAACCAATGCCTGACAGCTGGTGAGCGCTCTGGCTCCACTCGGCTACGGCGATGTAGAGCGGTGGGAAGCTCTGGAACCCTCGGGGATGGTTGTCGGTTCTTAGAGATGGTTCCTTGCTTCATATCCTTGTCTTAGTCTTGAGCTCAGGAAGAAGAAGCTGCTTCAGGGGCTTCAGGGGACGGCAGGCCGACGCTGTGCTTTCTGTTTCAGAGTCCTCACTCCTCCAACTCCAACCTGTCGGAGCACAAGGACAGGTGAGCCCGTGTCTTCAGGTGTTGCGTGTTCATAGAGGTGTCGTGCTGACGCCTGTCCTCCTCTGGGGGTCCACAGCGCCATGGAGAGGAGGTCTCGCCTGCCCTTCATGCGCCAGTGGAGTCAGGTGGGCCACGGGAAGAAGAGGAAGATCAGTCAGGAAGAGCTGGAGGGGTGGGCGGAGTCCCTGAACACCCTGCTGCTCAGCCAAAGTAGGTGCACACACACACACACACACACACACTCTCCAGGCACCTGGAGGAGCAGGTATGTGTTCCGACTGGAGGGATGGTGTCGCCGCCGACTCGCATCCCGCCGCTGACGTCCCTCTGGATGGAGGCGGGACTTAAACCAGTTTAAACCTTTTCAAAATCTCACAAGGTGCACGGCCGAGCGCCCTGCGGCTCGGGGGCGGCCCCCAGAAAGTCAGCCTGACACCGACCTGAGAACCACAGCAGAGAACCACAGCAGAACCACACCAGAGAATGACGACAGAACCACAGCAGAGAACCACACCAGAGAATGACAACAGAGAACCACACCAGAGAACCACACCAGAACCACACCAGAGAACCACAGCAGAACCACACCAGAGAATGACAACAGAGAACCACACCAGAGAATGACAACAGAGAACCACACCAGAGAATGACAACAGAGAACCACACCAGAGAACCACAGCAGAGAACCACACCAGAACCACACCAGAGAACCACAGCAGAACCACACCAGAGAATGACAACAGAGAACCACACCAGAGAACGTCACCAAAGAATGACAACAGAGAACCACAGCAGAGAACCACACCAGAGAATGACAACAGAGAACCACACCAGAGAACCACAGCAGAGAACCACACCAGAACCACACCAGAGAACCACAGCAGAACCACACCAGAGAATGACAACAGAGAACCACACCAGAACCACACCAGAGAATGACAACAGAGAACCACACCAGAGAACGACACCAGAGAACGACAACAGAGAACCACAGCAGAGAGCCACACCAGAACCCCAACAGAACCACACCAGAGAACCACACCAGAACCCCAACAGAACCACACCAGAGAACATTGGTCTCTTTACAACACAAGCGGTTCCCCAGTGAAACAGGAAGTGGCTCTGAAGCTGGAGGAGGAGGAGGAGGAGGAGGAGGAGGAGGAGGAGCCCAACAGGCTGTGTGAGTCCAAAGGTCCGGACCTCAACAGCTGCTGCAGCCGGCGGTCCGTCTTCTTGGAGACGTGTTGGTCTCTCGGTGTAATCTGTGACCTTTGACCTTCACCTGAGCCCACAGGGGACGTCAGGGCGTCACGGGACCATAAAGCTGAGGAGAGCTGCAGCTGCTCTAGGAACAGAGCGGCGTCAACACCGAGCCTCACGCCTCATGTCTCATGTCTCATGTTGTATGTCATATGCCTCATGTCCCACGTCCCATGCCTCATGTCATATGTCTCATGCATCACGTCTCATGTCTCACGTCTCATGTTGTATGTCTCATGCCTCACGTCTCATGTCTCATGCCTCATGTCTCACGTCTCATGTCTCATGTTGTATGTCATATGCCTCATGTCCCACGTCCCATGCCTCATGTCATATGTCTCATGCATCACGTCTCATGTCTCACGTCTCATGTTGTATGTCTCATGTCTCACGTCTCATGTCTCATGCCTCATGTCTCACGTCTCATGTCTCATGCCTCACGTCTCATGTTGTATGTCTCATGCCTCACGTCTCATGTCCCATGTCTCATGTCTCATGTCTCACGCCTCATGTCTCATGTCTCACGTCTCATGTTGTATGTCATATGCCTCATGTCCCATGTCCCATGCTTCATGTCATATGTCTCATGCATCACGTCTCACGTCTCATGTCTCATGCAATGTCTCATGCCTCATGTTGTATGCCTCAAGTTGTATGTCCCATACCTCATGTCAAATCTGCCATGTATCATACTTCATGTCTCATACCTCATGTTTCTTGCTGTATGTCTCATATGTCATGTATCATGCCTCATATATCATGTCTCATACCTCATGCCTCATATGTCATGTCTCATACCTCATGTCTTATATGCCATGTTTCATACCTCATGTCTCATACCTCATGTCTTATATATCATGCCTCATGTCTCGTATGTCATGTCTCATACCTCATGTCTCATATGTCATGTATCATACCCCATGTCTCATACCTCATGTCTCATATGTCATGCCTCATGTCTCTTATCATGTCTCATACCTCATGTCTCATATGTCATGTCTCCTGCCTCATACCTCATGTCTCATATGTCATGTCTCATACCTCATGTCTCATATGTCATGTCTCATATGTCATGTCTCATACCTCATGTCTCATATGTCATGTCTCCTGCCTCATGTCTCATATGTCTCATGTCTCATACCTCATGTCTCATATGTCATGCCTCATACCTCATGTCTCATACCTCATGTCTCATGTTGTATGTCTCATGTCTCATGTTGTATGTCTCATATGTCATGTCTCATGCCTCATATGTCATGTCTCATACCTCATGCCTCATATGTCATGTCTCATACCTCATGTCTCATATGTCATGTCTCATACTTCATGTCTCATACCTCATGTCTCTCGCTGTATGTCTCATATGTCATGCCTCATGCCTCATATGTCATGTCTCATACCTCATGCCTCATATGTCATGTCTCATACCTCATGTCTCATGTCTCGTATGTCATGCCTCATGTTGTATGTCTCATGCCTCACGTCTCATGTTGTATGTCTCATGTCTCATACCTCATGTCTCATGTCCCTCGTCCCATGCCTCATGTCATATGTCTCATGCCTCATGCCATATGTCCCATGCCTCATGTTATGTCTCATGTCTCATGTTGTATGTCATATGCCTCATGTCCCACGTCCCATGCCTCATGTCATATGTCTCATGGCTCATGTTATATGCCTCATGCCATATGTCCCATGCCTCATGTTATGTCTCATGCCTCATGTTGTATGTCTTATGTCTCATGCCTCATGTTGTATGTCTCATGTCTTATGCGTCATGTCTCATACTTCATGTCTCATACCTCATGTTTCTTGCTGTATGTCTCATATGTCATGTATCATGCCTCATATGCCATGTCTCATACCTCATGTCTTATACCTCATACCTCATGTCTCATATATCATGCCTCATGTCTCATATGTCATGCCTCTTATCATGTCTCATACCTCATGTCTCATATGTCATGTCTCATACCTCATGTCTCATATGTCATGTCTCATACCTCATGTCTCATGCCTCATATGTCATGTCTCACATGTCATGTCTCACATGTCATGTCTCATGTGTCATATGTCATGTCTCATACCTCGTGTCTCATATGTCATGTCTCATGCCTCATATGTCATGTCTCACATGTCATGTCTCATACCTCATGTCTCATATGTCATGCCTCATGTCTCATACCTCATATGTTGTGTCTCATACCTCATGTTATGTCTCATACCTCATGTCTCATACGTCATGTCTCATGCATCATGTCTCATATGTCATGCATCATGTCTCATACCTCATGTGTCATATGTCATGTCTCATACCTCATGTCTCATGCGTCATATGTCATGTCTCATACCTCATGTCTCACGTCATGTGATGGAACCTTCTGAACTGACTGTAAACATTGCTCTGCGTCGTTATGATGTATGTATGCTGTTTAAGTGTCTGTCTCTCCTCCTCCTCCTCCTCCTCCTCAGCCGGGGTGTCAGTGTGTGTTGTCCCTGACTCTCTCTCTCCTCCTCCTCCTCCTCCTCCTCCTCCTCCTCCTCCTCCTCCTCCTCCTCCTCCTCCTCCTCAGCGGGGTGTCAGTGTGTGTTGTCCCTGACTCTCTCTCTCCTCCTCCTCCTCCTCCTCAGCCGGGGTGTCAGTGTGTGTTGTCCCTGACTCTCTCTCCTCCTCCTCCTCCTCAGCCGGGGTGTCAGTGTGTGTTGTCCCTGACTCTCTCTCTCCTCCTCCTCCTCAGCCGGGGTGTCGGTGTTCGGGGCGTTCCTGCGCTCCGAGTTCAGTGAGGAGAACCTCCAGTTCTACCTGGCCTGTGAGCGGTACCGACTCTCGTCCCACAGCTTCAGCCTCCAGCGCCGAGCCCGGGACATCGGTGCCACCTACATCCAGCCCGGGGCGGCGCGGGAGGTAGGACCCTCCTCTTCCTCACCGTCACCTTCACCAGGACCAGATGCTCCACTGCTTCACTCTGAGACTCAGATCTAAAAACTAACCTCTCTTAAATATTGCCTCATCTTTGAAAAAATAATTTCATGTTCAACAGCGAACCTGCAGGAAGAAGAGTGGGGGAGGGGGGGGGGACCACTTCCTCATTTACATGGCTTTCAAATATATATATATATATATATATGTTATATATATTACACACATAATAAATATAACATGTATATGTTATATATGTGTAATATATATTATATATATTGATAAATATAACATATATATGTGTAATATATATTATAAATGTGTGTAATATAATATATATTATACAGTATATATATATATTTTATACATGTGTGAATGGAGGTGACGTTGACTCCTCCCCCTCCCCCCGCCAGGTGAACCTGGACAGTAAGACCCGGGCCCTGACCCTGCAGCTGCTGCAGGCCCCGGGCCTCACCTCCCTGGCCCCCGCCCAGAGGAGGATCTTCTCCCTGCTGGACACGGACTGCTACCCCCGCTTCCTCCAGTCCGACGTCTACCTGTCGCTACTGCGAGACGCCGACTAGACCACGAGGGGGGGGGGGGGGTGAGGTACCAGGGTCTGCTTCCTGTGGACAGACCCGGGTCCGTCCTACGAGACGCCACGCCAACGGCAGCCGGACTCTAATCGCCACGCAGGCCTACGCTGAGAGGAGGAGCTAAATGACTCCCAACAGGTTCCATACTTGTTTTGGCTTCTGGTGAAGCTCATGAGGCCGACCCTCTGTGGGGTCCCTCTGTGGGGTCCCTCTGTGGGGTCCCTCTGTGGGGTCCCTCTGTGGGGTCCCTCTGTGGGGTCCCTCTGTGGGGTCCCTCTGTGGGGGTCCCTCTACGTTCTACCAGAGCGACTGAGAGGAGTCCCCTAAGTGTGATGAGTCTGCTTCAACCAAACGTCCCGAGGAGCAGCTCGGGGGCCTCGTGATGAAGAACATGTGACGGTTGAACGCGTTGGTCTTCGTCGGTCCCTGTTGGTCTTCGTTGGTCTGCGTTGTCTTCGTTGGTCCCTGTTGGTCTTCGTTGGTCCCTGTTGGCCTTCGTTGGTCTGCGTTGTCTTCGTTGGTCCCTGTTTGTCTTCGTTGGTCCCTGTTGGTCTTCGTTGGTCCCTGTTGGTCTTCGTTGGTCCCTGTTGGCCTTCGTTGGTCCCTGTTGGCCTTCGTTGGTCCCTGTTGGCCTTCGTTGGTCTTCGTTGGTCCGCGTTGTCTTCGTTGGTCCCTGTTGGCCTTCGTTGGTCCGCGTTGTCTTCGTTGGTCCCTGTTGGCCTTCGTTGGTCTTCGTTGGTCCGCGTTGTCTTCGTTGGCCCCCGTTGGCCCCCGTTGGTCTTCGTCGGTCCGCGTTGTCTTCGTTGGTCCCTGTTGGTCTTCGTTGGTCCCTCGTTCTCGTTCGGTCCCCGTTGGTCCCGCTGGTCTTCGTTGGTCCTGTCTTCGCCGTTCCCCCCGGTCTTGTTAGTCCCGTTGGTCGCGTGTCGTTGTCCCTGTTGGTCCCTCGTTGCGTCTTCAGTCCGTTGGTCCCTGTTGGTCTCGTTGGTCCGTTGGTCCCTGTTGGTCTTCGTCTTCGTTGGTCTTCGTCGGTCCCCGTCGGTCTTCGTTGGTCCCTGTTGGTCTTCGTTGTCTTCGTTGGCCCCCGTCGGTTCTCGTCAGTCCACGTTGGTCCCTGTTGGTCTTCGTCTTCGTTGGTCTTCGTCGGTCTTCGTTGTCTGAGATGAAGCGATGAAACCCGTCTGCGTGGCGTCTGATTGGAGCTCCGCCTCCAGCTGGATTCCGAGGCCGTCTGCGGGGAGGCGGAGCTTCATGGTGATGGTTTGAATCCCTGCCCCCCCACACGGGTCCTCCTCCTGAGATCAGACCACTCACTACCAGGAGGGAGGGGAGAGAGAACCCATGGTCTGGACCGGTCCATACCTGACGACTCTTGACTCTTGAGGGGACGAGGAGACAGGGGACGATTATTCCTCACCTTCGTCTTCTTTAGCTGAACAGCAGGTAGATGTTTTAATCCGTATGACTGACTTGTGGGGCAGTGGTTGTCCCCGTGTTGGGTTGTATGTATTTGTTTATTTATGGACTCATGATTCAGGAATAAAAAATGTTTTTTAAATAATAAATACATAAAATAATTAAAATAACCTCGCTGCATTCTGTTTGTGTGGCGTGCTATACACACACAGAGTACATGTACACAGAGTACATGTACACAGAGTACATGTACAGGTCCACAGACATGTGTCCTCTGCATTGACCCCCCTCCTCCTCCTGAGGAGCAGCGGCTGGGTTCAGTGCCTTGCTCATGGACGCAGCGCCAGCATCCAGAAGCCATCCTGAGTTCTGATTGGTCCAGAGGTCCAGCAGCTGGTCCCGTCACCAGGGCCGGGTGCTCCTGTGCTGCGGCGCCGCCCGCTGGGCGGAGCACAACCGGCGCCGCCCGCCCCCGCCGGCCTCCCCCTGCAGCGGGCGTCTCCGGCCGAGCAGCAGGACCTCCTCCAGGGGCCGGACCTCCTCCAGGGGCCGGACCTCCTCCAGGGGCCGGACCTCCTCCAGGGGCCGGACCTCCTCCAGGGGCCGGACCTCCTCCAGGGGCCGGACCTCCTCCAGGGAGCCTCTCAGGGCGGCCTTCCAGGGCCGCCGTGATGGGCCGTGATGGAGCGAGGCGGCGGGGACCTGAGGGGGGGGGGGGGGGCCTCCCTGACCTGCTCGTGTCCGGCTCACGCCTGCCGTGTCCCAGTGTGGCCTGCAGGGGGACACACCTGCTGTCCAGCCTGTGTGTGTGTGTGTGTGTCCTCGTGGCCCCACTGGGGTCACACCGGAGGAGGAGGAACAAGGTAGCACCTCCTTCCTCAGGGGCTCCTGGGCAGAGCGCCGCCCAGAGGGGACATCCTGCAGAGCGACCTTCACACTTTAAATCAATTCAGAAGAGATTAGAACCAGAGGGACACGAGAGACACGAGAGACACGAAGCCTCACAGAGGGACACGAGAGACACGAAGCCTCACAGAGGGACACGAGAGACACTAGAGACACGAGAGACACGAAGCCTCACAGAGGGACACGAGAGACATGAAGCCTCACAGAGGGACACGAGAGACACGAGAGACACGAAGCCTCACAGAGGGACACGAGAGACACGAAGCCTCACAGAGGGACACGAGAGACACGAGAGACACGAAGCCTCACAGAGGGACACGAGAGACACGAAGCCTCATGGACACAAGGCCAAAAAGAGGACTTGAGGCCAAGAGGACATGAGGACAGGTGGACATACATGAGGACACAAGGACATGAGGATATGAGAACATGAGGACAGGTGGACATGGGGACTTGAGGACAGGTGGACATGAGGACATGAGGACATGGGGACTTGAGGACAGGTGGACATGGGGACTTGATGACAGGTGGACATGGGGACTTGAGGACAGGTGGACATGAGGACATGAGGACATGGGGACTTGAGGACAGGTGGACATGGGGACTTGATGACAGGTGGACATGGGGACTTGAGGACAGGTGGACATGGGGACTTGATGACAGGTGGACATGGGGACTTGAGGACAGGTGGACATGGGGACTTGAGGACAGGTGGACAGTATGACAGGTGGACATGTGGACTTGAGGACAGGTGGACATGAGGACTTGTGGACAGGTGGACATGAGGACAGGTGGACATGAGGACTTGAGGACTTAAGGACAGGTGGACATGAGGACTTGAGGACAGGTGGACATGGGGACTTGAGGACTTGAGGACATGAGGAAATGGGGACTTGAGGACAGGTGGACATGGGGACTTGAGGACAGGTGGACATGAGGACATGAGGACATGGGGACTTGAGGACAGGTGGACATGGGGACTTGAGGACAGGTGGACATGGGGACTTGAGGACAGGTGGACATGGGGACTTGAGGACAGGTGGACATGGGGACTTGAGGACAGGTGGACAGTATGACAGGTGGACATGTGGACTTGAGGACAGGTGGACATGAGGACTTGTGGACAGGTGGACATGAGGACAGGTGGACATGAGGACTTGAGGACAGGTGGACATGAGGACTTGAGGACAGGTGGACATGGGGACTTGAGGACTTGAGGACAGGTGGACATGAGGAAATGGGGACTTGAGGACAGGTGGACATGAGGACATGAGGACATGGGGACTTGAGGACAGGTGGACATGGGGACTTGATGACAGGTGGACAGGTGGACATGGGGACTTGAGGACAGGTGGACATGGGGACTTGAGGACAGGTGGACATGGGGACTTGAGGACAGGTGGACATGGGGACTTGAGGACAGGTGGACTTGAGGACAGGTGGACATGGGGACTTGAGGACAGGTGGACATGGGGACTTGAGGACAGGTGGACATGGGGAGCGTCCTCACCTGGGAAGACCTCCAGCCGCCCAGCAGCTGTGCTGTCGCCGTGCCGACGGTCCAGGCTGCTCCGGGCCCCTAGAGGGGGGGGGGGGGGAGAGAGAGGGGGGGATGGGCGTGCAACAGAGGACAGTTTGGGAAAGACAACGGAAAAAAAGAAAAGAACGGAATTACAAAACGGAGGAAAACCAAAATGTAACAAAACATGAAGACGGTCAACTCATAAGACATGAACAGGAGGAGGAGGAGGAAGGGGAGTAGGAGGAGGAGGGAGGAGGAGGAGGAACAGGAGGAGGAGGAGGAAGAGGAGGAGGAGCAGCAGGAGGAGGAGGGGGAGCAGCAGGAGTAGGAGAGGAGAAGGGGGAGGAGGAGGAGGAGGAGGAGAGGGAGCAGGGAGGAGGAGAGGAGGAGAAGAGGGGAGGAGGAAGAGGAGGAGGAGGGGGGAGGAGGAGAGGAGGAGAGAGGGAGGAGGAGAGAGAGGAGAGGAGGGAGAGGAGGAGGAAGGGAGGAGGAGGAGGAGAGGAGGAGGAGGAGGAGGAGAGGGGAGGAGGAAGAGGAAGAGGAGGGGGAGGAGGGAAGAGGAGGAGAGGGAGGGAGGGGAGGAGGAGGAGGAGCAGCAGGAGGAGGAGAGGGAGGAGAGGGGAGGAGGAAGAGGAGGAGGGGGAGCAGCAGGAGGAGGAGAGGAGGAGAAGGGGGAGGAGGAAGAGGAGGAGGAGGGGGAGCAGCAGGAGGAGGAGAGGAGGAGAAGGGGGAGGAGGAAGAGGAGGAGGGGGAGCAGCAGGAGGAGGAGAGGAGGAGAAGGGGGAGGAGGAAGAGGAGGAGGGGGAGCAGCAGGAGGAGCCTGGTCTCATGCAGCAGCTGAATAAGGTGACAGGAGTCAGACTCAGGGGCAGCGACTTTAATGGTCTAGAAAAAGGAGAGCAGAGACAGACAGGGGGAGGAGCCAGGGGGTCTCCCTGCTTCAGGGGGAGGAGCCAGGGGGGGCTCCCTGGCTCCTCCCCTCTAAAGCAGGGGGGGTCCGAGGCGGTCAGAGCGGGTGAGATCTATTCAGAGAACTTTGGTATGAAGGGACGGGGAACAGCCAATGAGAAACAAGAGGGGAGCAGGAGGAGGAGGAGAAAAAGAGAGACCACCTGATTAGAAAGACAAGCACAACGAGAGAGAGAGAGAGAGAGAGAGAGAGAGAGACAAAGAGAGAGACCAGAGAGAGAGAGCGAGGCCGAGCAGCAGAGGGAGACAGGTGGAGGTGGGCCTACCAGTCTGCCGATAGGTCGAGGCAGACTGGTTGATACCCTTAGGCCCCTCCCCCTGCCTGGTCCCCTGGACTCAGCCAATAGCAGAGCGGCGTGTCCCCCGTCCTCCTGAGGGACGGGGCTGTGGTCCTCACCTGCTGCGGCGGGCCCTGGGGGGGGCCTCTGGGCTCTGGTCCCGCTGGTCTCCAGGGGAACAGGATGGGGGGGCTCGGGGGGGCGCCCTGCAGGGGGAGGAGCCCACACTGAGGGACTGGGAGCACTGGGAGGATCCCGACCGCTGGGGGGACCGAGGAGGGACGAAGGGCCAGGGACGGGCCCGCTGCTCCCGGAGCACCGCTGGACAGAGACACACTGTGAGACAGGTCCACTGGTCCACTGGGACCGGCTGCTGGTCCACTGGGACCGGCTGCTGGTCCACTGGACCGGCTGCTGGTCCACTGGACCACTGGACCACTGGACCACTGGACCACTGGGACTGGCTGCTGGTCCACTGGACCGGCTGCTGGTCCAGGCGTCCCCCCCAGGTGTGTGTACCTTCTCTCTCCAGCAGGGAGTAGGGTTTGATCTCTCCGTCCGGCTTTCTGGGGGGAACCTTCCGGAAGCGGGTCGCTGTGGAGGAGAACAGAACATGAGGGTCTCCTCAGACCGGTTCCTCTTCCCGGGGGCATGAAGCAGTCCAGTCAGAGGACCACACCTCCAGCATGCTGCTACACCACCATCACCCAGAGACACAGGGAGGGGCCAGGGAGGGGGTCTGAGGGGTCTGAGGGGTCTGGGGGGTCTGGGGGTCTGGGGGTCCACAGCGTGGGGCTCTGGTCCACTGCACGCCTGGTACCAGTAGATGCAGACTGGGGAAGGAGCTGTATCTCTAGTATGGAGTGACTGAGGAGGGGGGTCTGGGGGTCTGGGGGTCTGGGGGTCTGGGGGTCTGGGGGTCCGGGGGTCTGGGGCTCTGGGGCTCTGGGGGTCTGGGGGTCTGGGGGTCTAGGGGGTCTGGGGGTCTGGGGCTCTGGGGCTCTGGGGGGTCTGGGGGGTGAGAGGAGACGTAGGGTCTTACGAGCCGCCGTCCAGACCCCGGCGCCGCTGGGCGGAGGAGCGCCCACCTGGGGGGGGGGGGGGGGGGCGTGAACAACATGGAGGAGTGAGAGACGCTTCACCACAGCAGTCAGGAACGCCGTGGTGGCGGTGAGCGGGGTCGCTCCATCAGCCGCTCGGGCGCCGCCACAAACAACAACAACAACAACAACAACAACAACAACAAGCTGGCCAGGGAGGAGAACGGTACCTGCTCTGTTGAGGAAGAAGCCTTGGAACACCACGAAGTTGTTGGCCTGGACAGAACAGAAACACAGGAGTCTTGGGGGAGTCTTGGGGGAGTCTTGGGGGAGTCTTGGGGGAGTCTTGGGGGAGTCTTGGGGGAGTCTTGGGGGAGTCTTGGGGGAGTCTTGGGGGAGTCTTACACCACTTTGTGAATATGTGTGTGTTTTCCATACCTGTGCATATTTCTACTCGTAGTTACTATAGGACTCGTTCCTCCTCTGTTCTCCTTCTACCCGTTCTACTCACACCCAGCACCTCGTCACAGGAGCCTCTGGACCTGTCAGTCTGCCAACCGCAAGGCCGCCTTCATCTCTGGCTGCTCTCTCCTTCAGTCTGGACCTCACCTGGATCTCTCTGTCCTCCTCTGTCCCTCCTCTGTCCTCCTCTGTCCTCCTCTGTCCTCCTCTGTCCTCCTCTGTCCCTCCTCTCTGTCCTCCTCTCTGTCCTCCTCTCTGGCCTCCTCTCTGTCCTCCTCTCTGTCCTCCTCTCTGTCCTCTCTGTCCTCCTCTCTGGCCTCCTCTCTGTCCTCCTCTCTGTCCTCCTCTCTGTCCTCCTCTCTGTCCTCCTCTGTCCTCTCTGGCCTCCTCTGTCCTCCTCTCTGTCCCTCCTCTCTCTCCTCCTCCCTCTGTCCTCCCTCTGTCCCTCCCTCCTCTGTCCTCCTCTGTCCCCTCTCTGTCCTCCTCTCTGGCCTCCTCTGTCCCTCCTCTGGCCTCCTCTGGCCTCCTCTCTGTCCCTCCTCTCTGTCCCTCCTCTCTGGCCTCCTCTGTCCCTCCTCTCTGTCCTCCTCTCTGTCCTCCTCTCTGTCCTCCTCTCTGTCCCTCCTCTCTGGCCTCCTCTCTGGCCTCCTCTGTCCCTCCTCTCTGGCCTCCTCTGTCCCTCCTCTCCTCCTCTGGCCTCCTCTGTCCCTCCTCTCTGGCCTCCTCTGTCCCTCCTCTCTGGCCTCCTCTGTCCCTCCTCTCTGGCCTCCTCTGTCCCTCCTCTCTGGCCTCCTCTGTCCCTCCTCTCTGTCCTCCTCTCTGGCCTCCTCTGGCCTCCTCTGTCCCTCCTCTCTGGCCTCCTCTCTGGCCTCCTCTGTCCCTCCTCTCTGTCCCTCCTCTCTGTCCCTCCTCTCTGGCCTCCTCTCTGTCCTCCTCTCTGGCCTCCTCTCTGTCCCTCCTCTCTGGCCTCCTCTGTCCTCCTCTCTGGCCTCCTCTGTCCCTCCTCTCTGTCCTCCTCTCTGGCCTCCTCCCTCTCTGGCCTCCCTCTGTCCTCCTCCTCTCTGGCCTCCTCTGTCCCTCCTCTCTGTCCTCTCTGGCCTCCTCTGTCCTCCTCTGTCCCTCCTCTCTGGCCTCCTCTCTGGCCTCCTCTGTCCCTCCTCTCTGGCCTCCTCTGTCCCTCCTCTCTGGCCTCCTCTGTCCTCCTCTCTGGCCTCCTCTCTGGCCTCCTCTGTCCCTCCTCTCTGTCCTCCTCTGTCCCTCCTCTCTGGCCTCCTCTCTGTCCTCCTCTCTGTCCTCCTCTGTCCCTCCTCTCTGGCCTCCTCTGTCCCTCCTCTCTGGCCTCCTCTGTCCCTCCTCTCTGTCCTCCTCTCTGGCCTCCTCTGTCCCTCCTCTCTGGCCTCCTCTGTCCCTCCTCTCTGGCCTCCTCTGTCCTCCTCTCTGTCCCTCCTCTCTGTCCTCCTCTCTGTCCCTCCTCTCTGTCCCTCCTCTCTCCTCCTCTGGCCTCTCTGTCCTCCTCTGGCCTCCTCTCTCTGCCTCCTCTCTCCCTCTGTCCCTCCTCTGTCCTATCCTCTCTGTCCTCCTCTCTGTCCCTCCTCTCTGGCCTCCTCTGTCCCTCCTCTCTGGCCTCCTCTCTGGCCTCCTCTGTCCTCCTCTCTGTCCTCCTCTCTGTCCTCCTCTCTGGCCTCCTCTGTCCCTCCTCTCTGGCCTCCTCTGTCCCTCCTCTCTGTCCTCCTCTCTGGCCTCCTCTGTCCTCCTCTCTGTCCTCCTCTCTGTCCTCCTCTCTGGCCTCTCTGTCCCTCCCTCTGTCCTCCTCTGTCCTCTCTCTGTCCCTCCTCTGTCCTCCTCCTCTCTGTCCTCCTCTCTGTCCTCCTCTCTGGCCTCCTCTCTGTCCCTCCTCTCTGGCCTCCTCTGTCCCTCCTCTCTGTCCTCCTCTGTCCCTCCTCTCTCCTCCCTCCTCTGTCCTCCTCTCTGGCCCTCCTCTCTGGCCTCCCTCTCCCTCCCCTCTGTCCCTCTCTCTCTGTCCTCCCTCTGTCCTCCTCTGGCCTCCTCTGTCCCTCTCTGGCCTCCTCTGTCCCTCCTCTCTGTCCTCCTCTGTCCTGGCCTCTGGCCTCCTCTCCTCTGCCTCCTCTCTGGCCTCCCTCTCTGGCCTCCTCTCTGGCCTCCTCTCTGCCTCCTCTCTGCCTCCCTCTGGCCTCCTCTGTCCTCCTCTCTGTCCTCCTCTCTGGCCTCCTCTGGCCTCCTCTGTCCTCCTCTCTGGCCTCCTCTCTGTCCTCCTCTCTGTCCTCCTCTGTCCTCCTCTGTCCTCCTCTCTGGCCTCCTCTGGCCTCCTCTCTGGCCTCCTCTCTCCCCTCCTCTGACTCCTTCTCCCTCATGCAGCCTAACTCTGCTGCAGACACTCTCCTCTCGTCCCTGTCTTCATCTCTTGATTCTCTTTGTCCTTTAAGACACGACGGTCCTCCAGTCCTCTCCTCCCTGGTCGTCTGACTCGGTGCTCTTGAGCCAACTTGTGAGCGACGGAGAGGAAAAGGAGCAAATGGAATCAAGCGGAAGACCTGCTCCGCTATCAATCTCTCCTCTCCTCCTTCTCTCCTGTCTCTGCAGCCAGAAGCTCTTTCTACCTGACAACATGCAGTGTTCCTTGTCTACCCCCAGAAGCGTCTTCCCTATCTTCTCCAGCCTCCTTGATCCCCGAGTCCCCTCCTCCTTCCTCCTTTTGCCACTTTGTCGACTACTTTACAAACAAGATGGACGACATCGCTCCTCCTTTACTGATCCATCCTCTATCACTTCACCTACACCAACTCCTTCATCCCCCTCTCTTTCCTCGTTTACCCCCCTGTCTCCCAGTCAAGTTCTTAGCTTGGTGACCTCTGCTGATCGACCAGCTGACCCTTGACCCCGTCTCACATCCTCCAGGCTGTGGCTCCTGACCTTCTGACCTTTCTCACCATCTTATTAACAGCTCCCTCTCAACTGGCTGTTTCCCCAACTCTCTGGAGGAGGAGAGTCAACCCTCTCCTGAAGAAACCACCTCCACCCGTCTGAAGTCAGCCACTACAGACCGCTCTCTCTTCTTCCCTCTCTCCAAAACTCTGGAGCGAGCTATCTTTAACCAAGTGTCCTCCTGTCTCCACGGCAACGACCTTCTGGACCCCCACCAGTCTGGATTCAAGGCCGGCCAACAGAGACGGCCCTCCTTGTGGAGCAGCTTCACTCTGCTAGAGCATCCTCTCTCCTCTGTCCTTATCCTTCACTCTGCTAGAGCATCCTCTCTCCTCTGTCCTTATCCTTCACTCTGCTAGAGCATCCTCTCTCCTCTGTCCTTATCCTTCACTCTGCTAGAGCAGCCTCTCTCCTCTGTCCTTATCCTTCACTCTGCTAGAGCAGCCTCTCTCCTCTGTCCTTATCCTTCACTCTGCTAGAGCAGCCTCTCTCCTCTGTCCTTATCCTTCACTCTGCTAGAGCATCCTCTCTCCTCTGTCCTTATCCTTCACTCTGCTAGAGCAGCCTCTCTCCTCTGTCCTTATCCTTCACTCTGCTAGAGCAGCCTCTCTCCTCTGTCCTTATCCTTCACTCTGCTAGAGCAGCCTCTCTCCTCTGTCCTTATCCTTCACTCTGCTAGAGCAGCCTCTCTCCTCTGTCCTTATCCTTCACTCCGCTAGAGCAGCCTCTCTCCTCTGTCCTTATCCTTCACTCCGCTAGAGCAGCCTCTCTCCTCTGTCCTTATCATTCACTCTGCTAGAGCAGCCTCTCTCCTTATCCTTCACTCTGCTAGAGCAGCCTCTCTCCTTATCCTTCACTCTGCTAGAGCAGCCTCTCTCCTCTGTCCTTATCCTTCACTCTGCTAGAGCAGCCTCTCTCCTCTGTCCTTATCCTTCACTCTGCTAGAGCAGCCTCTCTCCTCTGTCCTTATCCTTCTCTCTTCTCTTCAGGACCTGGGATCTCAGGCACAGCACTCGCTCTTTTCTCTTCCTACCTCACCGACTGACCGGGTAACTTGGAGAGGATCTGTGTCTGATCCTCTTCCTCTCACTACTGGGGTTCCTCAAGGCTCCGTCCTGGGTCCCCTCCTCTTCCTCTCACTGTGGGGTTCCTCAAGGCTCCGTCCTGGGTCCCCTCCTCTTCTCTCTGTGCACCAATTCTCTCGGCTCTGTCATTCGTTCGCATGGCTTCTCCTACCGTCGCCATGCCGATGACACCCAACTGATCTTCTCGTTCCCACCGTCTGAAACACAGGTGGCAGAATCTCTGCCTGTCTGACCGACATCTCTCAGTGGATGTCTGCTCACCACCTGAAGATCAACCCTGACAAGACCGAGCTCCTGTTCCTACCAGGGAAAGGTTCCCCACTCACCCCTACCCTGACTGAACCCCACTCAGGACCTGACCACCACCTTCACCAGCTCCGTGTTGGCCCCTACCCTGACTGAACCCCACTCAGGACCTGACCACCACCTTCAACAGCTCCGTGTTGGCCCCTACCCTGACTGAACCCCACTCAGGACCTGACCACCACCTTCACCAGCTCCGTGTTGGCCCCTACCCTGACTGAACCCCACTCAGGACCTGACCACCACCTTCACCAGCTCCGTGTTGGCCCCTACCCTGACTGCCAGGAGCCTCGGGGTGACGCTAGACAGTCAACTCTCCCTGACGGCCAACATCGCTGCCACAGCGTTCCTGTAGGTACATGCTGCACAACATCTGGAGAACACGACCTCTTCTGACCCAGAAGGCGGCGCAGGTTCTGGTCCAGGCTCTGGTCATTTCACACCTCGACTACTGCAACCCCCTCCTGGCTGCTCTACCTGCTAAGGCCATCCGGCCTCTGCAGCTCATCCAGAATGCAGCAGCTCGACTGGTCTTCAGCCTCTCGAGGTTCACCCACACCACTCCGCTCCTCCGCTCTCTCCATGGCTACCGGTGGAGCAGCATCCTCTTCAGAACATTGGTTCTGGTACCGTGCTCTGAACGGATCGGGCCCGTCTACATCCTGGATGTGGTCACACCGTACACCCCGGCACGTTCGCTCCGCTCGGCAACAGCCAACCGACTTGTGACTCCGTCACCTGGAGCTCATCACTACATCAGACTGTCTGTGTCCTGGCTCCTGATTGGTGGAGCCAGCTCCCCACTGACACCAGGACGGCAGAAAGTCTCTACATCTTCACCGGAAACTGAAAACGCACCTTTTTCGCCTTCTGAGTCGTATACATGAGTAACTATGGAGAGACGGCAGTGAGCTCACGGGAATGACGAGGTCACGCTGCAGAGGCCACGGACTCACCTGAGGCCACGGACTCACCTGAGGGACGCTCGGGCTCAGGGAGAAGTGCTTGGCCAGGAAGGACAGGAACTTGGGCGAGGGCCGGTCGTACGCCATCAGAACCGGCTCCAGCTGGTTGAGCTGCAGAGGAGACACAACATGAGGATCAGCTGCAGCCACCGCTCCACTCAGCGCTGTGACCCTGGAAGGAAAGGTAAACAGGTACAAACAGTGCAGGGAAACACGCCCTCCAGGTCATCGCTAGCACGCTGACTATTGTTATGATTATGGTGAGGTCAATTCTGTGAGAAGTGCAGTACAAACTCTTAAAGCTGGTATAAGTGTATTCATAAACAGCTTAAGCTTAGCTTTCACTTTGGGCTTTATTGAAATGTGACATCAAGAATCACTTTTAGAACTCTTCTCCTAACCGACACACCTTGATTGGTGATGCTCCATCAAGCTTAAGGAGCTTGTAGTACCATGTTACCCCACTAGAGGGCCTGTAGTACCATGTTACCCCACTAGAGGGCCTGTAGTACCATGTTACCCCACTAGAGGGCTTGTAGTACCATGTTACCCCACTAGAGGGCTTGTAGTACCATGTTACCCCACTAGAGGGCTTGTAGTACCATGTTACCCCACTAGAGAGAGTGTAGTACCATGTTACCCCACTAGAGGGCTGTAGTACCATGTTACCCCACTAGAGGGCTTGTAGTACCATGTTACCCCACTAGAGGGCTTGTAGTACCATGTTACCCCACTAGAGGGCTGTAGTACCTTTTTCCCCCACTAGAGGGCTGTAGTACCATGTTACCCCACTAGAGGGCTGTAGTACCATGTTACCCCACTAGAGGGCTGTAGTACCATGTTACCCCACTTGCACCTGTCCACCTGGAGAGGATCCTCCTCTGTTCTCTCCTCAAGGGTTCTCACCTTTTCCCCCTGAAGGGTTATTTGGGAGTTGTTCCTGATCCGATGTGAGGTCAAAGGTCAAGTCAAGGATGTTTATGTGTACAGATTGTAAAGCCCTCTGAGGAAAATATATATATATATATATATATATATATATATATATATATATATATATATATATATATATATATATATACACACACATGACGTAATGAACCCAGACAGAGGGCTCTCGTAGCCTGAAGCTGAAGGCTGGTGGAAGTCACCGAGCCGTGCGAGTCTACGGGTGATGTCATGTATAAATATTAATTTAATATTAATGTTATGAACCCAAACACATGTCAGACGTGTGTGTGATGTCTCAACACGTATGAATGTAGTGGCGAGTTCTTCATGTGGATGAAGGACATGACCACGGTCTTCACCGAGATAAGCCCCGCCCCTCGCGGAGCTTCGCAACGCTTTTGGTGTCAACGCGGCGAACGGTCGAGTAAACTCACGCGCTTTGGGTTTGTACGTAGCATTAGTGTCGTCTCATGTAGACAACACTACACCTGGGTCAGAGTGTTACTATGGTCACACACCTGGGTCAGAGTGTTACTATGGTAACACACCTGGGTCAGAGTGTTACTATGGTAACACAACACCTGGGTCAGAGTGTTACTATGGTAACACACCTGGGTCAGAGTGTTACTATGGTAACATACCACCTGGGTCAGAGTGTTACTACAGGAACACAACACCTGGGTCAGAGTGTTACTATGGTAACACACCTGGGTCAGTGTTACTATGGTAACATACCACCTGGACCCCTGAGGGAAAAGCAGCCTCATCTGCAGCATGAAGTCAAACAGCTCCCTCCGTTACCATGGTAACAGGCTCACCTGCAGCATGAAGTCAAACAGCTCCCTCCGTTACCATGGTAACAGGCTCACCTGCAGCATGAAGTCAAACAGCTCTCTCCCGTAGCCGTGCCGCTGCAGGTTCTCGGCGATGTAGAAGTCCAGCACGCACAGCGGCTCGGCCTCCACGTGCGCCCCCTGCTGGTCCTGAGGAGGAGGTGCAGGTCACTGCACAGCACACAGAGCACAGCACACAGAGCACAGCACACAGAGCACAGCACACAGAGCACAGCACACAGAGCAGCTACCGCACACACAGGACACTGGGACTCACCAGCAGAAACAACTTCTTGTAGCCGACCTTGAGGAAACCCACGGCCACACCGCGTCCTCTGGATGTGGGGAAGAGGAGGAAGAGGAGGGGCAGAGTTGGTTTGGGATGGAGGAAGTAGATGAGCCATGAGTACGAGGTGCTCTGAACACGTCTTCACATCAGAGGGTCAGCTGCTGCCCGAGGTCAGCAGGTCAGGAAAAAAGAGACAGTAACGTGTGTGTGTGTGAGGTGGTGTGTGTGTGTGTGTGTGTGTGTGTGTGTGTGTGTGTGTGTGTGTGTGTGTGTGTGTGTGTGAGGTGGTGTGTGTGTGTGTGTCTGTACCCGTTGCTCTGTCCGTCCTTCAGCAGGTAGAGCTGGTGCCCCTGGGCCTGCAGCTTGGAGGCACTGGTGATGGATGCTGGAAGCTGCTGGGCCTGTGGACACAGAGACACAGAGACACTCAGAGACACAGAGACACAGAGACACTCAGAGACACATAGACGCAGAGAGACATAGACACAGACACAGAGACACAGAGACACAGAGACACAGAGACACTCAGAGACACAGAGACACAGAGACACAGAGACACTCAGAGACACAGAGACACAGAGACACAGAGAGACACAGAGACACAGAGACACAGAGACACAGAGACACTCAGAGACACATAGACACAGAGACAGAGACACTCAGACACAGATACACTCAGAGACAGAGACACTCAGAAACACAGAGACACAGAAACACTCAGACACAGAGACACAGAGACACAGGGACACAGGGACACAGAGACACAGAGACACAGAGACACAGGGACACAGAGACACAGGGACACATGGACAGATGGACACAGAGACACAGGGACACAGGGACACAGGGACACAGGGACACATGGGCACATGGGCACAGAGACACATGGACACAGAGACACAGAGACACAGAGACACAGAGACACTCAGACACAGAGACACAGAGACACTCAGACACAGAGACACTCAGACACAGAGACACTCAGACACAGAGACACTCAGACACAGAGACACTCAGACACAGAGACACAGAAACACAGACACAGAGACACAGAAACACAGAGACACTCAGACACAGAGACACAGAGACACAGAGACACAGGGACACAGAGACACATAGACACTCAGACACATAGACACTCAGACACATAGACACTCAGACACAGAGACACAGGGACACAGGACACAGAGACACAGACACACACATGGACACAGAGACACAGACACAGAGACACAGAGACACAGAGACACAGACACAGACACATGGACACAGGACACATGGACACAGACACAGGGACACAGGGACACATGGACACATGGACACAGGGACACAGAGACACAGAGACACAGAGACACAGAGACACAGAGACACAGGGACACAGAGACACATAGACACTCAGAGACATAGACACTCAGACACAGAGACACAGAGACACAGAGACACAGAGACACAGAGAGACATAGACACAGAGACACAGAGACACTCAGACACAGAGACACTCAGAGACACTCAGAGACACATAGACAGAGACACAGAGACACAGACACAGAGACACTGAGACACTCAGGAGACAGAGACACAGAGGCACTCAGAGACACATAGACACTCAGACACAGAGACACATAGACAAAGACACAGAGACACTCAGACACAGAGACACTCAGACACAGAGACACAGAGACACAGAGCCAGAGACACAGAAACACAGAGACACTCAGACACAGAGACACAGAGACACAGAGACACAGAGACACAGAGACACAGAGACACAGAGAGACACAGAGACACATGGACACAGGGACACAGAGACACAGAGACACAGAGAGACAGGGACACATGGACACAGACACAGAGACACAGAGACACAGAGACACAGGGACACAGAGACACAGAGACACAGAGACACAGAGACACAGAGACACAGAGAGACATAGACACAGAGACACAGAGACACTCAGAGACACAGAGACAGAGACACAGAGACACTCAGAGACAGAGACACAGAGGCACTCAGAGACACATAGACACAGAGACACAGACACACAGACACAGAGACACATAGACACAGACACTCAGACATAGAGACACTCAGAGACAGAGACACAGAGACAGAGACACAGAGACACTCAGACACAGAAACACATAGACACAGAGACACAGAGACACAGAGACACATGGACACAGAGACACAGGGACACAGGGACACATGGACACATGGACACATGGACACAGAGACACAGAGACACAGGGACACAGGGACACAGAGACACAGGGACACAGGGACACAGAGACACAGGGACACAGGGACACAGGGACACAGGGACACTTGGACACAGGGACACATGGACACATGGACACATGGACACAGAGACACAGAGACAGAGACACATGGACACAGAGACACAGAGACACATGGACACAGAGACAGAGACACAGGGACACATGGACACAGAGACACAGAGACACATGGACACAGAGACACAGAGACACAGGGACACATGGACACAGAGACACAGAGACACAGGGACACAGGGACACATGGACACATGGACACAGAGACACATGGACACAGAGACACAGAGACACATGGACACAGAGACACAGAGACACATGGACACATGGACACAGAGACACATGGACACAGAGACACATGGACACAGGGACACAGGGACACAGGGACACAGGGACACAGGGACACAGGGACACAGGGACACAGTGACACAGTGACACATGGACACGGACACATGGACACAGAGACACATGGACACAGAGACACAGAGACACAGAGACACAGAGACACAGAGACACATGGAGACATGGACACAGGGACACAGGGACACATGGACACAGAGACACAGAGACACAGGGACACATGGACACATGGACACGGACACATGGACACAGAGACACATGAACACATGGACACAGAGACACATGGACACATGGACACAGAGACACAGAGACACAGAGACACAGAGACACATGGACACAGGGACACATGGACACATGGACACAGAGACACATGGACACAGAGACACATGGACACAGAGACACAGGGACACAGGGACACAGGGACACATGGACACAGAGACACAGAGACACAGAGACACAGAGGACACAGGGACACATGGACACATGGACACAGAGACACAGAGACACAGAGACACATGGACACAGAGACACATGGACACAGAGACACATGGACACAGAGACACAGGGACACATGGACACAGGGACACATGGACACAGAGACACATGGACACAGGGACACATGGACACAGAGACACATGGACACAGGGACACAGGGACACATGGACACAGAGACACATGGACACAGAGACACAGAGACACATGGACACAGGGACACATGGACACAGAGACACAGAGACACATGGACACAGGGACACAGAGACACAGAGACACATGGACACAGAGACACATGGACACAGGGACACATGGACACAGAGACACATGGACACAGGGACACATGGACACAGAGACACAGAGACACATGGACACATGGACACAGGGACACATGGACACAGGGACACATGGACACAGAGACACAGAGACACATGGACACAGGGACACATGGACACAGGGACACATGGACACAGAGACACAGAGACACATGGACACATGGACACATGGACACAGAGACACAGAGCGGTGGACCTGCCGTCGGGGCTTCACCATCGACCACACGTCCATGCTTCATTGGACTCCGGTACTAAATGTCTAAGCAGCTGGACAGACAGGCGGACACGTCTCATCTGGTCACCAGGACCAGGCGATGGTCTCCTCTTGAATACCCTTACTGAGCCCATCAAGGGGAGGTCTGGATGGGAGTGAACACAGTGAGCGCTGGGTAGCCCCGCCCCTTCACCGCAGCATCACGCCAACAGCAGCTCCCAGAGGCTCCATCAGAGGCTCTGGGACCCCCAGGGTCACTACACTGGCTCCTCTGTCAGGGGGGGGGCACTAAGCCCCGGGGGGGGATGAGGATAGACCCCCAGGGTCACTACACTGGCTCCTCTGTCAGGGGGGGGGGGGCACTAAGCCCCTGTGAGGGATGAGGATGGACCCCCAGGGTCACTACACTGGCTCCTCTGTCAGGGGGGGGGGGGCACTAAGCCCCTGTGAGGGATGAGGATGGACCCCCAGGGTCACTACACTGGCTCCTCTGTCAGGGGGGGGGCACTAAGCCCCTGTGAGGGATGAGGATGGACCCCCAGGGTCACTACACTGGCTCCTCTGTCAGGGGGCAGCTAACAGCATTTTTTGATGAAGAATCGTTCAAATGTGGATACAAGCACCAACATTACTCTATGGATTCTGCTCTTCCAATAAAGAACGTTAGCCAACGCAAAAAAAGCTCATGTCGGTCGCGGCGGCCATTTTATTTCCCACCATTATTAAAATATGCGTTTTCCATGATATCTCCTGAAAAAAACCATCAAAGCACATATAAGATAATGTCAACCCCTATGTTTTGATGGTCAAGGATTGCAATGATACCATACACAACACCATGCACTTTATAAATCTGAAGAGTCTAATTGTGAGGTATAATACTGTGGAATGGCAATGCTGTCGCCAAGGCAAGTGGGGGAGCCACAGGTTTCACTGAGGATCCATCAGCCCTGAGGAGGTGGATGGTAGCTCTTGGTTCTTCAATATGAAGCATCATCCAGGGCCAGGCAGGGTGCAAAGCACACCAGTCACCATGAACAGACAGAACATGCTCAAAGATCATTCCTTGATAGAATCAATAAGCTAACCAGTGTCCTGGAGGATCTTGGGAATCCTTTAGCTGAGGAAAGCCATGATCTGTTTTCACTTGACAGAGGATATTGCAAACCCAAGTGTCGCTGTGTTTATTCATACCCACTTTGAGAGAGGTAGAGCCCGTTTCCAAGAGTTCATGAAAGGATTAGAGGAAAAAGAGCCCAGGCTTTATGAGCCTGTCAGGAAGAACTGCACAAACCTCTTCCATCATGGCTCACCCTCAGTCAATTGTCAAAAAAGAGAAAGTGCAGCTGTAGGTGTCTGGACTAGAAAGAACTGCAATGAACTTTCAAACATTTTAGATGTCTCAGAAAAACAAAGTAGATCGAACCTCCTCAATAACATGATACATTCTGTTTATTAAACATTCTTCATATTAAATAATTTGTCTGTCTTTTTCCATGTTATTTACTAGAGATGTCACCAAAAAACCCTCAATCAATAACGCAACACTATGTAACAATTGTACCTTAACATAACAGCTTTAAAACATGTTGCCGCTACACAGACTGTTAATATGTAGATGTCTCCTCCTCCATCGGGTCTGGGGGCTAAAGACCGACTCTGTCACATGTTGTAGCGCCCGGTCCTTGGACCTGCTTTCTGTCATGATGACCAGCGTCTCATAGTCCAGTCCACCTCACAGGGACTTTTATTGTCTCCGCACGACGTAGAGACAGAGAGACATGCTGCTGTGGAGACGACCAATAACAGACCTTTAGTTTAAAGAACAAAGACGTCTTTAAGAAAGGGACCTGACATTACTGCTGCTGTCATCTGGAGGAGAGAGAAAGTTACAGGGGGCGGAGGAGATTATTATTGAACTCTAACTCTAAAGAGCCATATGCGTCACCAGAAGAGCCACATATGGCTCAGAGCCAGAGGTTCAGACACCTGATCTATAACTGGGTATCTACCACACTGAAGTACACGTTACACACCTGAAGGGGGCGCTACAAGGGGAACACTACATAGTGGGGCTTTAAGATTTTTTACATTATTGATGTTCCCAGGGAAAATAATAGTGGATTTAATGGTAAAGATATAAAAATATGTCCCATGGGTACAATTCTGTGGCAGAATATGTCTGTCAAGCAGCAAAATTGGCGGCCATCTTGGACATTTTTTTTAATGTTTTTAATTTAAGTGGCTAACGTTCTTTATTTAATTAATGACCCCAGAGGGATACGTATACCAAATTTGGTGCTTGTATCCACTTTTGAACGATTGTTACAGTTATCTGCCCCACTATGTCAGGGGGGGGCACTAAGCCCCTGTGAGGGATGAGGATGGACCCCCAGCTCAGGGACCCCCCGAGGCCACGCAGCCTCTCCTCACAGGCCAAACTGAATATAAGGAGCAAATCGTCAAGTCGGCAGATTCCAATGGGAGTGTTTGTGAACCAGCACAGGAAGTGGGCTTCACTCACGAGCTTCCTTTGAACAAGGCGTGTAAGACGCCGCCATGTGAAGTGCGCGTTAGCGGCAGGATGTAAACAACGGGCGTGTTGGTGCCGCGTGGTCGACACGCACACATCAGCGCTGGACGTCAGAGTGCTTTGGCTGTTCAGTAACCGTGGTTGTCATGGTTACTGAACATGGAGGTGTGTGCATCTGCCAGACTTGTGACCGGTTGTCTTTGGCGAGGTAGAGCTCTACACTGGTTTGGGAACGCTTTAGGAAGTTATGTCAGGTGACATCCTGCCATATGGAGCCACTGAGCAGGTGTTGGGGAGTCGAGCCCAGCACCCGCTCAACAACGGGCTGAGGGCTGTGATGGAGCCACGGAACCAGAACCAGAGCAGAGGGTGGAGAACACACTCTGTTCTGAGGGTGGGTTGACAAGACACACACACACAGCCAACACCCCCCCAGAGACACACACACGTTCACACACAGCCAACACACAGCCAACACACACAGCCAACACACACAGCCAGCACTCCCCCAGAGACACCCCCCCCAGAGACACCCCCCATAGACACACACTCCCCCAGAGACACCCCCCCATAGACACACACACCCCCAGAGACACCCCCCAGAGACCCCCCCCAGAGACACACACACCTTGGCCGAGGCTCGTCCCAGCGCGTCGATGACGGCGGCGACGTGGGCCTGAAGTTGAGGCCTGCGGAGACAAAGAGGCTCAGAGGCGGGACCGGGGGCCCACAGTGGAAACCCAACTGTCAACAAACAAACAAACAAACAAAGGGGCGTGTCTGCGTCCAGGACCCAGAGAGGCAGCTGGTCGCTTCAGCTACAAACAACACGTTCATGGTACAGTGAAAGAATCGGAATTCTAAGCTTCGGACTTACGTTCCAGCTGATTTACGCCCTGCATCGAGGGTGTGGTCCAAGATGGAGACCCGCTCCGAGAACACCTGGTTGATATCAAAGGAGAAGTCCATCACACCGCGGGAGGGAGCTGGAGAGGCCCGGTCTCCGGTAGACTGTGAGAACGCTCCGGTAGACTGGGAGAACACTCCGGTAGACTGGGAGAACACTCCGGTAGACTGGGAGAACACTCCGGTAGACTGGAAGAACACTCCGGTAGACTGGGAGAACACTCCGGTAGACTGGGAGAACGCTCCGCTAGTCTGGGCTCCGTGACAACACAGACCACCGTTACATTGTCATGGTGACGTATGAGTCACTTCCTGGTAACGTAAACCGTAATATGTGTAGCCGTAAACCGTAATGTGTGTAGTAGTCGCAGGGCGGTGGTCTGCGGTGAGCCTGAACGCCTCGGTATCACCATGACGACAGACTCCCCGGAGGAAGACAACGAGTTGAACACGTAGAAGACAATACCGGTAATACCGGAGGAATTTAACTTGTATATATAGAATATAAATTGACCTCAATTCGTATTGTCCCTGTTTTACGGTAACATTGATTTACGGTAAAACGGCTCCACAGCAGCACTATTCCTGGACTACTGATACCACTAAGATTTAAAAAATGGACGACATCGAATTCATTATTAATTATGCTTTTATGAATGAAAACATAATACTTTATTTAAGAATTTCTCCCCGACATGCTCCGTGGCGCTCCTCCTCCTCCTCCTCCTCCTCCTCCTCCTCCTCCTCCTCCTCCTCCTCCTCCTCCTCCTCCTCCTCCTCCTCCTCCTCCTCTGACCCGCAGCATCAAGCAGGTCATGACGTGTTTGTCCTCTGACGTTGTTTTGTGATAAATCAACCACAACATCAGCGCTGCTGAAACATGACGTCACAACTGGTCCCACTTTTCCTAAAAAAATAAACAAACAAAACTCACGAAATCCGTGATTTAAAAGCTTTGTCCAGCTGTTTACTGACGTTAGTTATGTTTAGAGAAGAGAGAGAGGAGAGAGAGAAGAGAGAGAAGAGAGGAGAGAGAGAGAGAGGAGAGAGAAGAGAGAGAAGAGAGAGAAGAGAGAGAAGAGAGAGAGAATGAGTCTAGGATTTGCTGGCCAGACTGAAAAATAAATCCTAAAGCCTCTCTATTGTTCAGAGGGCCGGTCCACACGTGGAGGCGGCCCTCTCGAGCCCGCGGGCCTCAGTTTGAGGACCACTGCTCTTGGCTGTTGATGTCTATCAATATCGATCATTTTGAAAATGAGGTCAGAGGGCAACAGGAGGCAATAGGATAATATGGGGCCAGTTCGGTGTGTGTCCAGCAGGGGGCGGAGTTGGTTGATCATTATTCCCCATGGTTCTGGGGAATAATGATCAACCATAAAACAAATGAGAACGGCCATGATGGAGAACCAGAGGACCGAGAGTCCCACAGCATCGCCTGTAGGACCAGAGGACCAGAGGACCAGAGGACCAGAGGACTAGAGGACCAGAGGACCAGAGGACCAGAGGACTAGAGGACCAGAGGACCAGAGGACCAGAGGACCAGAGGACCAGAGGACTAGAGGACCAGAGGACCAGAGGACTAGAGGACTAGAGGACCAGAGGACCAGAGGACCAGAGGACCAGAGGACTAGAGGACCAGAGGACCAGAGGACCAGAGGACCAGAGGACCAGAGGACTAGAGGACCAGAGGACCAGAGGACTAGAGGACTAGAGGACCAGAGGACCAGAGGACCAGAGGACCAGAGGACTAGAGGACCAGAGGACCAGAGGACCAGAGGACCAGAGGACTAGAGACCAGAGGACTAGAGGACCAGAGGACCAGAGGACCAGAGGACTAGAGGACCAGAGGACCAGAGACCAGAGGACTAGAGGACCAGAGGACTAGAGACCAGAGGACTAGAGGACCAGAGGACCAGAGGACCAGAGGACCAGAGGACTAGAGGACCAGAGGACCAGAGGACCAGAGGACCAGAGGACCAGAGGACCAGAGGACCAGAGGACCAGAGGACCAGAGGACTAGAGGACCAGAGGACCAGAGGACCAGAGGACCAGAGGACCAGAGGACCAGAGGACTAGAGGACCAGAGGACCAGAGGACCAGAGGACTAGAGGACCAGAGGACCAGAGGACCAGAGGACCAGAGGACCAGAGGACCAGAGGACCAGAGGACTAGAGGACCAGAGGACTAGAGGACTAGAGGACCAGAGGCCAGACTCCAGAGACCAGACTCCAGAGACCAGACTCCAGAGACCAGACTCCAGGACCAGACTCCAGAGACCAGACTCCAAAGACCACCAGTCTGCAGTCTGCTCTTTGACTTGAGAAGCGGCCAGGATGTCTTCAACTCTCTACTCTACTCAGACTGTACCCAGAGTACTTACAGAACTGTACTTACAGGACTGTACCCAGAGTACTTACAGGACTGCACCCAAAGTACTTACAGGATTGGACCCAGAGTACTTACAGGACTGTACTTACAGGACTGTACCCAGAGTACTTACAGGACTGTACCAAGAGTACCAGAGTACTTACAGGACTGTACTTACAGGACTGTACCCAGAGTACTTACAGGACTGTACCAAGAGTACCAGAGTACTTACAGGACTGTACTTACAGGACTGTACCCAGAGTACTTACAGGACTGTACCCAGAGTACTTACAGGACTGTACTAAGAGTACCAGAGTACTTACTCTCTTTCTTTCTTTATCTTTCTCCTTCTGACTCTCAATTCATTTATGTCTCTCTTGTTCTCTGACTCCCCCCCCCCTCTCATTTTTTGGATTGTGATTCATATCTTTGAATATTTAGAAGATAAAGTGTTGCTTATCTATTTCAGTGGTCGGCAGCTATTTTCAGCTATGTTCAGCTATTTCCTTTTAAATATTGCAACTATTTCCAGAGATTTCCAGCTATTTCTTTTCATGTTTCAGCTGTTTTCACTGATTTTCAGACGTTTCTCTTTTTATATTTCCGCTTCAAGCTTTCAGATGTTAGAATTCCAACGCATTTTGAGCAGAAAATGCATTTTGTAGTTATTATAACTTTGTTTATGAATGTTTATCAGCGTTGAATGATCGACTCTTTCTCTGCAGTCAGAACCAGAACTCTGATTGGATGTTCAAACTTTCACTGGACACATTTTATTGTTTAGTGCTTTAAACAAGACACTGAGAGCACAAAGCTCTTCATTTATTGAGTTTCACAGCCCAGAAGGACTACATGAGGGACTTCCTGACCCAGAAGGACTACAGGAGGGACTTCCTGGCCCAGAAGGACTACAGGAGGGACATCCTGGCCCAGAAGGACTACAGGAGGGACATCCTGGCCCAGAAGGACTACAGGAGGGACATCCTGGCCCAGAAGGACTACAGGAGGGACTTCCTGTAGAGGTACATGGTCCCACGGACGTACTTGTCCTTCTGCACATGGTCACAGTTGCTGTACACATCGATCATGTACTGGTCAATCTCTTTGGTGGTCACATGACTCCAGAGCCCCTCCTCCTCCATCAGCTGCAGCTCCGCCTCCAGGGAAACCTTGTACTGGTTTCCAGACTCCGACTCCAGGCCGTTTCTGGACATGCAGATGTATCCGCCTGCAGGATGCAACATGAGACGGGGTTAGACAGGAGAGCTTCAGTGAGAACACAAGTAAACAACAACAGAGACAGAAGAATCCAGGAACTAACAACAAAGTGAATTAGCGCCCCAGACGACCTTCAGTGCCGAGTGGGAGGAGCCACCAGAGAGCGGTGGATCGTCTGCATACTGTCAGACTGATCATCGACCATCTGGGCCAATTCTACCCGAGACATTGAAGCCCAGTGAAAGTCAACGATGTCCAGAAGCCCAACAAACGACCCTAGAGGAAGAGCTTCAGAGGACTCAGCTGGGTACCTGGTGCGGCGGCGAGGCACAGCTCCCTGACCACGGAGACCGGCACAAAGCCGTCTCGTAGGGCGCCGATGATCATCACCAGGTCAAACGCACCTGGAGCCAGAGGAGAGAACTTCTCTGAACCCCAACACACACACATCCCTCTTCTACCTGCACCCCCTGGTTGGGGGTTTGGTTCTCGCCCATTAAACCAGTCAGAAGCACCTTTAGTGTGGCGAGTGTTTTCGGTGTGATGCTGTCGTGTCTCCAGGACTCAAATGTTCTGAACACTACGTTAACGAGTCACCTCCTCCTGTCTGAACGGAGGAGCCGAACCTTAACCAGCTGGGATAAGATCCGTCAGTGTGTGCATGTAGCGTTAGCTTAGCATACCAGGCTGAGCAGGAAGTGGCTCGGTTCCCAGTAAGGCCAGTTTAAGCTCCTTGTAGAGGCCGGTCTTAGCGGCTTGATCCAGCATGCCTTGACTGCCGTCCACGCCTACAAAGTGCTGGAAGCCCAGTTCAGCCATCTATGAAGAGGAGGGGGAGGAAGAGGAACAGATTAGAAACCTTTGCATTGTCAGTGCTGATTATATCATCACTATGTAAACTCTGAAGTCATTGCCTGGTTTTAAGGGATGAGCTTCTAGAACGTGCGGATCTGGTTCCACTTGTTTGTCGCTCGTCTGTCAGACAGAGTCGTCTGTTCGGTGTCTCACGAGCCAACAACCAACGAGCCAACAACCAACGAGCCAACGGGCCAACTGGCCAACGGGCCAACGAGCCAACGGGCCAATGGGCCAACGAGCCAACAGGCCAATGGGCCAACGAGAACACGCGCCAACGAGCCAACGAGCCCACGGGCCAACGAGCCAACGACCCAACGGGCCAACAACCAACGAGCCAACGACCCAACGGGCCAGCAACCAACGAGCCAACGGGCCAACGACCAAACGGGCCAACGACCAACGAGCCAACGAGCCAACGACCCAACGGGCCAACAACCAACAAGCCAACGAGCCAATGGGCCAACGAGCCAACGGGCCAACGGGCCCACGAGCCCACGGGCCATCTGTCCAACGGGCCAACGAGCCCACGGGCCAACGGGTCAACGGGCCAACTGGCCGACTGGCCAACGGGCCAACGAGCCAACGGGCCAACGAGACCACGGGCCAACAAGCCAACGGGCCAACGAGCCAACGGGCCAACTGGCCAACGAGCCAACGGGCCAATGGGCCAACGAGAACACGGGCCAACGAGCCAACGAGCCCACGGGCCAACGAGCCAACGACCCAACGGGCCAACAACCAACGAGCCAACGACCCAACGGGCCAGCAACCAACGAGCCAACGGGTCAACGACCAACGAGCCAACGGGCCAACGACCAAACGGGCCAACAACCGAGTCAACGGGTAAACGGGCCAACAACCGAGTCAACGGGTAAACGGGCCAACAACCAACGAGCTAACGAGCCAACAGGTCAACGGGTAAACGGGCCAACAACCAACGAGCCAACGACCCAACGGGTCAACGAGCCAACGGGTCAACGGGCCAACGTGCCAATGGGCCAACGAGCCAACGGGCCAACGGGCCCACGAGCCCACGGGCCATCTGTCCAACGGGCCAACGAGCCCACGGGCCAACGGGTCAACGGGCCAACTGGCCGACTGGCCAACGGGCCAACGAGCCAACGGGCCAACGGGCCAACGAGACAACAACCAACGAGCCAACGGGCCAACGACCCAACGGGACAACAACCAACGAGCCAACGGGCCAACGACCAAACGGGCCAACGACCAACGAGCCAACGGGCCAACGACCAAACGGGCCAACGACCAAACGGGCCAACAACCGAGTCAACGGGTAAACGGGCCAACAACCAACGAGCCAATGACCCAACGGGTCAACGAGCCAACGAGCCGACGGGCCAACGAGCCCACGAGCCCACGGGCCATCTGTCCAACGGCCCAACGGGTCAACGGGCCAACGAGCCAACGGGCCAACTGGCCGACGGGCCAACAACCAACGAGACAACGACCAAACGGGCCAACAACCAACGGGTCAACGGGCCAACGAGCCAACGTGCCAACGAGCCAAGGGGCCAACAACCAACGAGCCAACGGGCCAATGACCAAACAGGCCAACGACCAACGAGCCAACGACCAAACGGTCCAACAACCAACAAGCCAACGAGCCAACGGGCCAACGACCAAACGGGCCAACGACCAACGAGCCAACGGGCCAACGACCAAACGGGCCAACGACCAAACGGGCCAACAACCGAGTCAACGGGTAAACGGGCCAACAACCAACGAGCCAACGACCCAACGGGTCAACGAGCCAACGGGTCAACGGGTAAACGGGCCAACAACCAACGAGCCAATGACCCAACGGGTCAACGAGCCAACGAGCCGACGGGCCAACGAGCCCACGAGCCCACGGGCCATCTGTCCAACGGCCCAACGGGTCAACGGGCCAACGAGCCAACGGGCCAACTGGCCGACGGGCCAACAACCAACGAGACAACGACCAAACGGGCCAACAACCAACGGGTCAACGGGCCAACGAGCCAACGTGCCAACGAGCCAAGGGGCCAACAACCAACGAGCCAACGGGCCAATGACCAAACAGGCCAACGACCAACGAGCCAACGAGCCAACGAGCCAACGACCAAACGGTCCAACAACCAACGAGCCAACGAGCCAACGGGCCAACGACCAAACGGGCCAACGACCAACGAGCCAACGGGCCAACGACCAAACGGGCCAACGACCAAACGGTAGTAGTGGTAGTAGTGGTACTACCTGAGGGGGCATCACAGAATAGGCAACTAAAAGATCCTCAGTTATAATAATTATAATGCTGATATTATTTCAGTCTATAAATATTAGGCACCTTTTAGGCATGTTTATCACAAAACAGGCAGAACAAGAGAGATGTTTAATCGCTTAGCCCCCAGAATACATTTTATTTAAGTTATTTAAGTTTTATTTTAAGTTCAAGAGGAATATGTATAAAGGTTTTTTGTTATTTAAACAAATGTAAATGTGTATATCTATACTGTATATTGTGTGTGCAGCATTATAGAAAATTTTAGAAAAAGACAATTAATGTAAATAAACCCGATTGTGCTCTTTTTTCCACCCCTTCCACACTCAGAACTAAAGCTTCACGTTTTCTCAACAGCACATTTAGTGTTTTTCTTTTTCTTTTTTCACTGTTTTGCCTTTGATTATGAAACCGAGGCCATGGTCCGGTCACGCAGGATCACTGAGGTTCTCCTTTGGGTCTTACCAGATTAGCGACTAATCCAGACCCACAGGCCACGTCAAGAACCTGGACTTCCTCGGGACGCCCGGAGAAGTTCTCAGACAGGAAGTGGACTGCCTGGTGTGGAGCCCTGTAGTTCAGCATGCTGTGGTCCTATTGGAACACATGTGGAGGTCACATGACGGGTCTCAGGTCCACCAGACAGCTCCTGGTCCACCACAACGTGGTACCGGACCAGAAGGAGAACAAAGTGCTCTTCTATGCAGACGATCTGCTTTCATACATTGACCACTAAGGTCACTGAGGAGGCGGAGCTTCTGTCACCTGTTCGTAGGTCTCCGCCCAGCTGTCGTAGAACTTCACCCTCTGCTGTGAATCGATTCCTTGGCAGGACGTGAGGAGGCTCCTCAGATCCTGCAGAGTTCTGCTGCCGGCTGACATGATGAGGAGGCGACGGGCGACCTGTGGGAGCGAGGAGCAGGTGAGGCCTGCGGGAGCGAGGAGCAGGTGAGGCCTGTGCAGACTTCACAGGAATGCAGAACACGAGCCGGAGGCCCAACCGCCGCTGAGCTGGGCTGAGGGCCGGAGTTCAGCTCGGAGGGCTGCTGGTTTCTCTCTTCTTTCATAGAATCTCATGAGAACCTGAAGGCATCATGACCCAGATCCCCTGAGCACTACACCTGAGTGCTGTGAGTAACACAGACACCTGAACACACCCAGACGAACCGTTCGATCTCTACAGGTCACTCCTCCTACAGGTCACTCCTACAGGTCACTCCTCCTACAGGTCACACCTCCTTCAGGTCACTCCTACAGGTCACTCCTCCTTCAGGTCACTCCTACAGGTCACTCCTCCTACAGGTCACTCCTCCTACAGGTCACACCTCCTTCAGGTCACTCCTACAGGTCACTCCTCCTACAGGTCACACCTCCTTCAGGTCACTCCTACAGGGCACTCCTCCTACAGGTCACTCCTCCTACAGGTCACTCCTATAGGTCACTCCTCCTACAGGTCACTCCTCCTACAGGTCACTCCTCCTACAGGTTACTTCTCCTACAGGTCACTCCTCCTACAGGTCACACCTCCTTCAGGTCACTCCTACAGGTCACTCCTCCTACAGGTCACACCTCCTTCAGGTCACTCCTACAGGTCATTCCTCCTACAGGTCGCTTCTCCTGCAGGTCACTCCTCCTACAGGTCACTCCTCCTACAGGTCACTTCTCCTTGAGGGCACTCCTCCTACAGGTCACTCCTACAGGTCACTCCTCCTACAGGTCACTCCTACAGGTCACTCCTCCTACAGGTCACACCTCCTACATGTCACTTATCCTTCAGGTCACTCCTACAGGTCACTTCTCCTTCAGGTCACTCCTACAGGTCACACCTCCTTCAGGTCACTCCTACAGGTCACACCTCCTACATGTCACTTATCCTTCAGGTCACTTCTCCTTCAGGTAACTTCTCCTACAGGTCACTCCTCCTACAGGTCACTTCTCCTACAGGTCACTTTTCCTACAGGTCACTCCTCCTACAGGTCACTCCTCCTACAGGTCACTTCTCCTACAGGTCACTCCTCCTACAGGTCACACCTCCTACAGGTCACTCCTCCTACAGGTCACTCCTCCTACAGGTCACTTCTCCTACAGGTCACTCCTCCTACAGGTCACTCCTCCTACAGGTCACTCCTCCTACAGGTCACTTCTCCTACAGGTCACTCCTCCTACAGGTCACACCTCCTACAGGTAACTCCTCCTACAGGTCACTTCTCCTTCAGGTCACTCCTACAGGTCACTTCTCCTACAGGTCACTCCTCCTACAGGTCACTCCTCCTACAGGTCACTCCTCCTACAGGTCACTCCTCCTACAGGTCACTTTTCCTTCAGGTCACTCCTACAGGTCACTTCTCCTACAGGTCACTCCTCCTACAGGTCACTTCTCCTTCAGGTCACTTCTCCTTCAGGTCACTCCTACAGGTCACTTCTCCTACAGGTCACTCCTCCTATAGGTCACTCCTCCTACAGGTCACTCCTCCTACAGGTCACTCCTCCTACAGGTCACTTCTCCTACAGGTCACTCCTCCTACAGGTCACTTCTCCTTCAGGTCACTTCTCCTACAGGTCACTCCTCCTACAGGTCACTTCTCCTACAGGTCAATCCTCCTACAGGTCACTCCTCCTACAGGTCACTTCTCCTACAGGTCACTCCTCCTACAGGTCACACCTCCTACAGGTAACTCCTCCTACAGGTCACTCCTCCTACAGGTCACTTCTCCTTCAGGTCACTTCTCCTACAGGTCACTCCTCCTACAGGTCACACCTCCTACAGGTCACTCCTCCTACAGGTCACTCCTCCTACAGGTCACTTCTCCTACAGGTCACTCCTCCTACAGGTCACACCTCCTACAGGTCACTCCTCCTACAGGTCACTTTTCCTACAGGTCACTCCTCCTACAGGTCACTTCTCCTACAGGTCACTCCTCCTACAGGTCACTCCTCCTACAGGTCACTCCTCCTACAGGTCACTCGTTCACTCCAGTAGCTGCGTTGAAGCGTTTCAATTCAATTCAATTTAATTCAATTCAGTTTATTTGTATAGCCCAGTTTCACAAATTACAAATTTGTCTCGGAGTGCTTTAAAATCTGTACACATAGACATCCCTGCCCCAAAACCTCACATCGGACCAGGAAAAACTCCCAAATAACCGTTTAAATTCATTCAGATCAAATGTGAGGAATAATGAAGCAAATTCAGTAAAATGTACCTGTTTCATTCACACAAACAGCAGCATTCATATAAATATATATATAGACAATTTATCAATATTTAAAGTGTCTATCAATCTATAGTAAACGGATGATTCGTGCTCACCTGTGTGTGAAGGTGCTCTGGAGGAGCAGGTCAGAGTGTGAGAGACACCAGGTATTTCTCTCCTGAGCCGTAGCTTGAGGGCGGAGGAGGTGTCAACTCCGGGCCAATTAGGAGACACCACACTGTAAAAAAGGATTTGAGGTTTTAGTTAACCTCTTCCACTCCACTGAGGACGCCGGCGTCCTCAAGACCCACCCCTTCCCTTTAAACGGCTTGATCACGCAGACCACGTGAATAAACAACGGCATGTTTGGTATCCCAGCGTTCAACACATCCTCATCTTTGCAAAGAACATATACCTTTTCTTTTATTTCGTAATCATTTTTCACAAGAGCAGCCCAAACACACAATGTATAAAGTCGCGATAAATGCAGCAAGTCGGGTCTTGCAACATTTCGACGGAGAAAACGTACAGAATACACTTTATAAGTAGACGTATTAGCGGAAGTTAGCAAAGAGCTAGCGGAATCAGAAAAGGTAAAAAGTTTGACAAATAAACTTTTTTTTTGGTGCGCTGTGTCTTCACTGACAGTAACGTGTTGACGCCAGGAGACCGCGCTGGCTTTGCCGGGCCATGAACACGGTGATTTGCTCCGTTTTTGTTTGACTAGATGTTATTAGTAACAGTGAGGTTAGACTGTCATCCCCTCGTCTCCTCTAGAGGAGACTTCAGGCTTTCTAACGACGTGTTGCAGATGCACATCGAGTCACACGTAACGGAAGTCCTCGGAAATACGTGGGCGCAGCCAGTCTTCTCCTTACAGAATATACATGTACATGTATAGAAATATATATATATATAGATAAGTTTATACATACATATATATTTGTGTGTATATATTATGTAGTATATATGTATATATACTATACATATATGTATATATACTATACATATATATATATATATATATATATATATATATATATATATGTCACTATGTGTCAGCACCGTCATGTCGTCAGCACCGCTGAGGAGGACACGCCCCTTTATCGGCACACACTGGATAGAATGTACCTGAGAAGGACACGCCCCTTTATCGGAACACATTGGATAGAATGTACCCGAGAAGGACACGCCCCTTTATCGGAACACACTGGATAGAATGTACCCGAGAAGGACACGCCCCTTTATCGGAACACACTGGATAGAATGTACCTGAGAAGGACACGCCCCTTTATCGGAACACACTGGATAAACTAGATCAGGGGTCGTGAACCTCTGGCTCTCGAGCCATATATGGCTCTTCCGGTGTATATATATATGGCTCTTTTGAGTTTGAGTTTGAAAAAAAACAACTCTGCCCGCCCCCCTGTAACTTTCTCTCTCCTCCAGAGGACAGCAGCAGTAATGTCAGGTCCCTTTCTTAAAGACGTCTTTGTTCTCTTATTAAACTAAACGTCTGTTATTGATCGTCTCCACAGCAGCATGTCTCTCTGTTTCTACGCGTCGCGTCTCCGCTCGCAGAGCTTCGAAGTCTCATTAAAGTAAAGTAAAAAATTAAAAGTAAAAAATACCTCATGGCTCTCAATGAAATATATTTAGAGATATTTGGCTTTTATGGCTCTCCCATTCAGAAAGGTTCCTGACCCCTGCTCTAACTTGTTCACATAAGCTAGTCAAAGTCAAATGTTAGCTAGCTTCCAGCCAATTAAGGTGCATTTGCACAACTTTGAGTTCTTTATGGACATATTAACGACAGGTGGCACGCCTGAATTAAAGTCTCAATGTATCAGCGAGCAGTATCAGCGGTCGTCAGTAGCCAGTAGACTTAGCATGTTCACCTGGGGTTGATTCTGTGTAGTGTCGAGGGACCACCGTGTGCCGAGGTTAGTGGCTGTAACGTGTTTTAAAGTAAACGCAAACGCGTTTATTTAACTGTGACGAGAGTTCCGTTACACGGGACTGTTTGAACCCCGCAAACGCTGTCGTTGAACCGGACCCTTTGAAGCGCAGTCTGTTAGCGGGAACGCGTTTATTTACTCTGGAAATAACTCTGATGATGAAAGTCGTGTGATTGTTAGTCATGGCGCCAGAAGTACAGTTGTTATGAGGGGCCACCGACCTTCAAATCCTTTTGGGATTGTGGTAAGTGAAACATATTGCACACACTAATCTGTGGAACAGTATAGTTGGGATGCCACGTTGTTTTTAACAAAGCATTTCCCCTAGAAATGCAAAGGTCTGCTAAAGAACGCTAAGTCTGCTTTAGGATTACCATGGCGACTATGGGTCAGTGGGTAGCAGGCCTGTCTTTCAATCATGGGGTTGGAGGTTCGATCCCCGCCCTTTAGCATACTTAAAGTATTTAGTCTTTAGAATACTTAAAGTATTTAGAGTCTTTAGAATACTTAAAGTATTTAAAGTATTTAGAGTCTTTAGAATACTTAAAGTATTTAGAGTCTTTAGAATACTTAAAGTATTTAAAGTATTTTGAGTCTTTCGAGTCTTTCGAGTCTTTAGAATACTTAAAGTATTCAGAGTCTTTAGAATACTTAAAGTATTTAAAGTATTTAAAGTATTTAAAGTATTTCGAGTCTTTCGAGTCTTTCGAGTCTTTCGAGTCTTTCGAGCAGACCTGGGCATCGTCCGGCCCGCTGGATGATTCTGACCGGCCAGCTAAAGATTACATGATGATTAGAAAATAAAAAAAATATTTTCTAATTATCTTATGGGTGGACTAAAACCACATGCTTTTATTTTGAAGCCCATTTATTCTCTCAGTACACGCAATCGTGCGGGTCAACTGTACACGTGCAATGCGTGGGATCGATGTGGTGGAAATGAGTGTTCCTTTACCTAGTTTTAGCCTGGTTGCCCCAGAAGACTTTATTCTAGTAACAAGTTCACAAGTCATCAACCAGCTCCAAACAACAAGTCATGAAGCCTTCAGCTGAATGGAGCAGAGCCCCGAGCCTCCCGTCAGGACCGTCAGGAATAACTGCTCCTCCTCAGGCAAGCAGCCTTCAGAGATCTGAGACATCCGCATTCCCAAAGACCGGGTTTGGCCCAAACCTCAAGGTTAGTGACCTTTTCACGTGACCCCACAGGATTGGATTGACCCCATAAACATTCCAGAAGAGAACTTCTAAACACATTTTTCCGACAATTGACAACTTGTCTTCCTCCCTGAAAATGTGAAAATGTCGGCTCATGCCCAAAAGAGGAAAGTGGAGGCCGAAAGCAGAACTTTGAAACCAATATGGAGAACTGTGTGTAGGTGTGTGTGTGTGTGTGTTTGTGTAGGTGTGTGTGTGTGTGTAGGTGTGTGTGTGTAGGTGTGTGGGTGTGTGTTTGTGTAGGTGTGTGTGTGTGTGTAGGTGTGCGTGTGTAGGTGTGTGGGTGTGTGTTTGTGTAGGTGTGTGTGTGTGTGTAGGTGTGCGTGTGTAGGTGTGTGGGTGTGTGTTTGTGTAGGTGTGTGTGTGTATGTGTAGGTGGTGTGTGTGTGTGTTTGTGTGAATGTGTAGGTGGTGTGTGTGTGTGTGTATGTGTAGGTGGTGTGTGTGTAGGTGTGTGTGTGTGTGTAGGTGGTGTGTGTGTGTAGGTGTGTGTGTGTGTTTGTGTGAATGTGTAGGTGGTGTGTGTGTGTGTGTATGTGTAGGTGGTGTGTGTGTAGGTGTGTGTGTGTGTGTAGGTGGTGTGTGTGTGTGTAGGTGTGCGTATGTGTAGGTGTGTGTGTGTGTGTATGTGTAGGTGTGTGTGTGTGTGTTTGTGTGAATGTGTAGGTGGTGTGTGTGTGTATGTGTAGGTGGTGTGTGTGTGTGTGTGTGTGTAGGTGGTGTGTGTGTGTGTGTGTGCTCTCTCAATCATCTTTGTAGAAGTCATGTAAGGCTAATATAACACAATGTAAAAGACACCCGATATGAAACACTTTAACCACCTCAGACCCAACGGGGAGGACCTGCTCCCCGAGGGACACGATGGTGGACCGACTGGGACTGGATGGGACGGACTGGTGTCCCTACGGATGGACGTCCGATTTGACAGGAGGACATGTTGGGCTTCTGAAAAGAATCAAGAGGAAGCGAACAAACGAAGTTCAGTTCATTTCTTGTGGAACACATGGAAGCCCTGAACGAAGCCAACCATCCCCCGGCACAGGGACTCCTCACGGGAGGAGCACCGAGTCCTCAAGGCGTCTCAGACCTGAGGAGCTTCTGGATGAACTGGTTCCCTCTCCTGTGATGTTCAGCCTGACCCCGTTGACCTGCAGCCTGAGTCACTGCAGAGCCCTTTACGTTCTCCTCTGCTCTCAGGAGGAGAACGTTCCCAACATGAGGAGTCATGCTCAGAGGTCGGTTCTCTTGGATCACCTACATGTTGACCAGATCCAGATCCTCCCCCTGACGTCCTCCTTGATCCTTTTCTTTGTTTTGCACAGTTCTCAGCACACAACATGTTTAATGCAGGCTTGTAAAGTCAAAAAGGATACACAACCAGGACACTTCCTTACACAAATACACACACACACACATACACACACACACACACATATATATATATATATATATATATATATATATATATATATACAAAGATGATGTGGTGTCTTTAGAAAGCTCATAAAATCCTTGTTTCAATAGTATATGAAACTCAAAATGCCCTTTATTATTAATGTGACTGAGAATGAGTCAAATGTTTCACATGTTTATCATTTTCTATTTGAATAAATGATATTTTTGGAAGCTAGCCTCACCTTTTAATTGACAAATAATAACATACATTCTCACCAGCAGTCAAAACAATTCCATTTACTGCTTTTTATACAGAAATAAAATGTATATTATGCATAATTGAGTTTGGCTTTTTGGCCCGGTGTTCTGTCATTTTTTGCTGCCTTGTAAAAATGTGCTACCCGCTGCATGAACTGATAGGTGTGTATCGATCATGCTACCCTATAAAACAAATGCTACTTTATGGTTTTATACATCTGTACATCAAATAAAGGCATAAAGTCCAATTATAAAAAGTGACACTCACCGTTATCAGCCGTGCATGACGTGCAACTCGGAAAATCGACTCGGCGCATGCGCAATAACACAAGGTAGCGCTTTTTGACAAGCAATGACAGAACACCGGCACTCCAAAATATTTTCAGTTGCTCATTTGGCCCCGAGAAATAACCCCCCCCCCCCGCTCCAGAGGGTGTAAAATGCTTCTCTCAAAGTTTCAGCTTGGACCTCAGAAACAGGAAACTGAGAAAAGAAAGTCGACGTGTTTGAAGTGTGTGTACACGGTACACGGTACACACACTTCTGCTCTCTGCCGCCCCCTAGTGGAATGTCCTATTTATGAGCCCAGAGCAATGTTTACAATAGAAAAGGAGAGAAGGTTGTTTTAGTTCAATGAAATACAATAAATATATTCTAAATTATAATGTTGTTGTTTTTTAAATAAATTAGATATGTTTATTTTAGTACATTAAATGTAGCTTTTTTACTTAATGAAAAATATTAATAATTACTTTACATTTGAAACTATTTTAAAACCTTCCTGATATTTACTTTAAAAGTAAACTGCACCTTTTTTAAATTCAAAATGTAGGTCTTCTTCTTCTCCTTCGATGTGATCATCGCTCAGGTTGTGTAGTCATGAGGTTCCAGTCTTACCTTTCGGGATGGAGGACGTTAAGTCAGCAATATACTGATGTTGTTATCAACAGATGGCGTTTCCGATCCTGTTGTATACTTTCCATCATATTTAAACATCAATCATATTTAATAAATATCACGTTGACATACACAAATATTATAAATTGAGTTTAAAAATATAAAATGACTCTTTTTATTAGATATAAGTGTTCGTAAAGCAGGGATCTCAAACTCCCAGACAGTAGTTTGTGCCCCCTAAACCGCACAATGTTGCCACACTTATTTGTTACGGAGCGGTGTGCTGCAGGGAAGACGGGAGCAGCTGGGGTAACAATGCATATTTAACAAGGCTCTCCTGAGAGGAACACGGCCCGTCGGCCCGGTGTGAGTCTGGAGGTGTGAGTCTGGAGGTGTGAGTCTGGAGGTGTGAGTCTGGAGGTGTGAGTCTGTAGGTGTGAGTCTGGAGGTGTGAGTCTGGAGGTGTGAGTCTGGAGGTGTGAGTCTGGAGGTGTGAGTCTGGAGGTGTGAGTCTGGAGGTGTGAGTCTGGAGGTGTGAGTCTGGAGGTGTGAGTCTGGAGGTGTGAGTCTGGAGGTGTGAGTCTGTATGTGTGAGTCTGGAGGTGTGAGTCTATGTGTGAGTCTGGAGGTGAGTCTGGAGGTGTGAGTCTGGAGGTGTGAGTCTGGAGGTGTGAGTCTGGAGGTGTGAGTCTGTATGTGTGAGTCTGGAGGTGTGAGTCTGTATGTGTGAGTCTGGAGGTGTGAGTCTGGAGGTGTGAGTCTGGAGGTGTGAGTCTGTAGGTGTGAGTCTGGAGGTGTGAGTCTGGAGGTGTGAGTCTGGAGGTGTGAGTCTGTAGGTGTGAGTCTGGAGGTGTGAGTCTGGAGGTGTGAGTCTGGAGGTGTGAGTCTGGAGGTGTGAGTCTGTATGTGTGAGTCTGGAGGTGTGAGTCTGTATGTGTGAGTCTGGAGTCTGTGTGAGTCTGGAGGTGTGAGTCTGGAGGTGTGAGTCTGGAGGTGTGAGTCTGTAGGTGTGAGTCTGGAGGTGTGAGTCTGGAGGTGTGAGTCTGTAGGTGTGAGTCTGTAGGTGTGAGTCTGGAGGTGTGAGTCTGGAGGTGTGAGTCTGTAGGTGTGTGGGTGTGAGTCTGGAGGTGTGAGTCTGGAGGTGTGAGTCTGGAGGTGTGAGTCTGTAGGTGTGAGTCTGGAGGTGTGAGTCTGGAGGTGTGAGTCTGGAGGTGTGAGTCTGTAGGTGTGAGTCTGGAGGTGTGAGTCTGGAGGTGTGAGTCTGGAGGTGTGAGTCTGGAGGTGTGAGTCTGGAGGTGTGAGTCTGGAGGTGTGAGTCTGTAGGTGTGAGTCTGGAGGTGTGAGTCTGGAGGTGTGAGTCTGTATGTGTGAGTCTGGAGGTGTGAGTCTGGAGGTGTGAGTCTGTAGGTGTGAGTCTGGAGGTGTGAGTCTGGAGGTGTGAGTCTGGAGGTGTGAGTCTGGAGGTGTGAGTCTGTAGGTGTGAGTCTGGAGGTGTGAGTCTGGAGGTGTGAGTCTGGAGGTGTGAGTCTGTAGGTGTGAGTCTGGAGGTGTGAGTCTGGAGGTGTGAGTCTGGAGGTGTGAGTCTGGAGGTGTGAGTCTGGAGGTGTGAGTCTGGAGGTGTGAGTCTGTAGGTGTGAGTCTGGAGGTGTGAGTCTGGAGGTGTGAGTCTGGAGGTGTGAGTCTGGAGGTGTGAGTCTGGAGGTGTGAGTCTGTAGGTGTGAGTCTGGAGGTGTGAGTCTGGAGGTGTGAGTCTGTAGGTGTGAGTCTGGAGGTGTGAGTCTGGAGGTGTGAGTCTGTAGGTGTGAGTCTGTATGTGTGAGTCTGGAGGTGTGAGTCTGTAGGTGTGAGTCTGGAGGTGTGAGTCTGGAGGTGTGAGTCTGGAGGTGTGAGTCTGTAGGTGTGAGTCTGGAGGTGTGAGTCTGGAGGTGTGAGTCTGTAGGTGTGAGTCTGGAGGTGTGAGTCTGGAGGTGTGAGTCTGGAGGTGTGAGTCTGTATGTGTGTATGTGTGAGTCTGTATGTGTGAGTCTGGAGGTGTGAGTCTGTAGGTGTGAGTCTGTAGGTGTGAGTCTGGAGGTGTGAGTCTGGAGGTGTGAGTCTGTAGGTGTGAGTCTGTAGGTGTGAGTCTGGAGGTGTGAGTCTGTAGGTGTGAGTGTAGGTGAGTCTGGAGGTGTGAGTCTGTAGGTGTGAGTCTGTAGGTGTGAGTCTGGAGGTGTGAGTCTGGAGTGTGGAGTCTGGAGGTGTGAGTCTGGAGGTGTGAGTCTGTCTGGAGGTGTGAGTCTGGAGGTGTGAGTCTGTAGGTGTGAGTCTGGAGGTGTGAGTCTGGAGGTGTGAGTCTGGAGGTGTGAGTCTGTAGGTGTGAGTCTGTATGTGTGAGTCTGGAGGTGTGAGTCTGGAGGTGTGAGTCTGGAGGTGTGAGTCTGGAGGTGTGAGTCTGGAGGTGTGAGTCTGGAGGTGTGAGTCTGGAGGTGTGAGTCTGTAGGTGTGAGTCTGTATGTGTGAGTCTGGAGGTGTGAGTCTGTAGGTGTGAGTCTGTAGGTGTGAGTCTGTATGTGTGAGTCTGGAGGTGTGAGTCTGTAGGTGTGAGTCTGTAGGTGTGAGTCTGGAGGTGTGAGTCTGGAGGTGTGAGTCTGGAGGTGTGAGTCTGTAGGTGTGTGAGTCTGTAGGTGTGAGTCTGGAGGTGTGAGTCTGGAGGTGTGAGTCTGGAGGTGTGAGTCTGGAGGTGTGAGTCTGGAGGTGTGAGTCTGGAGGTGTGAGTCTGTAGGTGTGAGTCTGGAGGTGTGAGTCTGGAGGTGTGAGTCTGGAGGTGTGAGTCTGTAGGTGTGAGTCTGGAGGTGTGTCTGTGTGGAGTCTGGAGGTGTGAGTCTGGAGGTGTGAGTCTGGAGGTGTGAGTCTGGAGGTGTGGAGTCTGGAGGTGTGAGTCTGGAGTGTGAGTCTGTAGGTGTGAGTCTGAGGTGTGAGTCTGGAGGTGTGAGTCTGGAGGTGTGAGTCTGTAGGTGTGAGTCTGAGTGGTGGAGTCTGTAGGTGTGAGTCTGGAGGTGTGAGTCTGGAGGTGTGGAGTCTGGTGGTGTGAGTCTGGAGGTGTGAGTCTGTAGGTGTGAGTCTGTAGGTGTGAGTCTGGAGGTGTGAGTCTGGAGGTGTGAGTCTGTAGGTGTGAGTCTGGAGGTGTGAGTCTGGAGGTGTGAGTCTGGAGGTGTGAGTCTGTAGGTGTGAGTCTGGAGGTGTGAGTCTGGAGGTGTGAGTCTGGAGGTGTGAGTCTGGAGGTGTGAGTCTGTGGGTGTGAGTCTGTAGGTGTGAGTCTGGGAGTCTGGAGGTGAGTCTGGAGGTGTGAGTCTGGAGGTGTGAGTCTGTAGGTGTGAGTCTGTGTGAGTCTGGTGTGAGTCTGGAGGTGTGAGTCTGGAGGTGTGAGTCTGGAGGTGTGAGTCTGGAGGTGTGAGTGTGGAGGTGTGAGTCTGGAGGTGTGAGTCTGGAGGTGTGAGTCTGGAGGTGTGAGTCTGTGGTGTGAGTCTGGAGGTGTGAGTCTGGAGGTGTGAGTCTGGAGGTGTGAGTCTGGAGGTGTGAGTCTGGAGGTGTGGAGTCTGGAGGTGTGAGTCTGGAGGTGTGAGTCTGGAGGTGTGAGTCTGGAGGTGTGAGTCTGGAGGTGTGAGTCTGGAGGTGTGAGTCTGGAGGTGTGGTCTGGAGTGTGTGAGTCTGGAGGTGTGAGTCTGGAGGTGTGAGTCTGGAGGTGTGAGTCTGGAGGTGTGAGTCTGGAGGTGTGAGTCTGGAGGTGTGAGTCTGGAGGTGTGAGTCTGGAGGTGTGAGTCTGGAGGTGTGAGTCTGTAGGTGTGAGTCTGGAGGTGTGAGTCTGGAGGTGTGAGTCTGGAGGTGTGAGTCTGGAGGTGTGAGTCTGGAGGTGTGAGTCTGGAGGTGTGAGTCTGGAGGTGTGAGTCGGGAGGTGTGAGTCTGTAGGTTTGAGTCTGAGGTGTGGAGTCTGGAGGTGTGTGAGTCTGGAGGTGTGAGTCTGGAGGTGTGAGTCTGGAGGTGTGAGTCTGGAGGTGTGAGTCTGGAGGTGTGAGTCTGAGGTGGTCTGAGGTGAGTCTGTAGGTGTGAGTCTGGAGGTGTGAGTCTGTAGGTGTGAGTCTGGAGGTGTGAGTCTGGAGGTGTGGAGTCTGGAGGTGTGAGTCTGGAGGTGTGAGTCTGGAGGTGTGAGTCTGGAGGTGTGAGTCTGGAGGTGTGAGTCTGGAGGTGTGAGTCTGGAGGTGTGAGTCTGGAGGTGTGAGTCTGGAGGTGTGAGTCTGGAGGTGAGTCTGTGGGTGTGAGTCTGGAGGTGTGAGTCTGGAGGTGAGTCTGGAGGTGTGAGTCTGGAGGTGTGAGTCTGGAGGTGTGAGTCTGGAGGTGTGAGTCTGTAGGTGTGAGTCTGGAGTGGTGGAGTCTGAGGTGTGAGTCTGGAGGTGTGAGTCTGGAGGTGTGAGTCTGGAGGTGTGAGTCTGGAGGTGTGAGTCTGGAGGTGTGAGTCTGGAGGTGTGAGTCTGGAGGTGTGAGTCTGGAGGTGTGAGTCTGGGTGTGAGTCTGGAGGTGTGAGTCTGGAGGTGTGAGTCTGGAGGTGTGAGTCTGGAGGTGTGAGTCTGGAGGTGTGAGTCTGGAGGTGTGAGTCTGTAGGTGTGAGTCTGGAGTGTGAGTCTGGAGGTGTGAGTCTGAGGTGTGAGTCTGTAGGTGTGAGTCTGGAGGTGTGAGTCTGGAGGTGTGAGTCTGGAGGTGTGAGTCTGGAGTGTGTGAGTCTGGAGGTGTGAGTCTGGAGGTGTGAGTCTGTAGGTGTGAGTCTGTATGTGTGAGTCTGGAGGTGTGAGTCTGTAGGTGTGAGTCTGTAGGTGTGAGTCTGTATGTGTGAGTCTGGAGGTGTGAGTCTGTAGGTGTGAGTCTGGAGGTGTGAGTCTGGAGGTGTGAGTCTGGAGGTGTGAGTCTGTGTGGAGTGTGGTGTGGAGTCTGGAGGTGTGAGTCTGGGTGAGTCTGTAGGTGTGAGTCTGGGTGTGTGTGAGTCTGTAGGTGTGAGTCTGGAGGTGTGAGTCTGGAGGTGTGAGTCTGTAGGTGTGAGTCTGTGTGTGTGAGTCTGGAGGTGTGAGTCTGTAGGTGTGAGGCTGTAGGTGTGAGTCTGGAGGTGAGGTGTGAGTCTGTAGGTGTGAGTCTGGATGGTGTGAGTCTGGAGGTGTGAGTCTGGAGGTGTGAGTCTGTAGGTGTGAGTCTGTAGGTGTGAGTCTGGAGGTGTGAGTCTGTAGGTGTGAGTCTGTAGGTGTGAGTCTGGAGGTGTGAGTCTGGAGGTGTGAGTCTGGAGGTGTGAGTCTGGAGGTGTGAGTCTGGGGTGAGTGTGTGAGTCTGTAGGTGTGAGTCTGGAGGTGTGAGTCTGGAGGTGTGAGTCTGTGGAGTCTGTGGGTGTGAGTCTGGAGGTGTGAGTCTGTAGAGGTGTGAGTCTGGAGGTGTGAGTCTGGAGGTGTGAGTCTGGAGGTGTGAGTCTGTAGGTGTGAGTCTGTATGTGTGAGTCTGGAGGTGTGAGTCTGGAGGTGTGAGTCTGGAGGTGTGAGTCTGTAGGTTTGAGTCTGGAGGTGTGAGTCTGGAGGTGTGAGTCTAGGTGTGAGTCTGGAGGTGTGAGTCTGTGTGAGTCTGGAGGTGTGAGTCTGGAGGTGTGAGTCTGTAGGTGTGAGTCTGTATGTGTGAGTCTGGAGGTGTGAGTCTGGAGGTGTGAGTCTGGAGGTGTGAGTCTGTAGGTGTGAGTCTGGAGGTGTGAGTCTGGAGGTGTGAGTCTGGAGGTGTGAGTCTGGAGGTGTGAGTCTGGGGGTGTGAGTCTGGAGGTGTGAGTCTGGAGGTGTGAGTCTGGAGGTGTGAGTCTGGAGGTGTGAGTCTGGAGGTGTGAGTCTGGAGGTGTGAGTCTGGAGGTGTGAGTCTGGAGGTGTGAGTCTGGAGGTGTGAGTCTGGAGGTGTGAGTCTGGAGGTGTGAGTCTGGAGGTGTGAGTCTGGAGGTGAGTCTGGTGTGAGTCTGGAGGTGTGAGTCTGGTGTGTGAGTCTGGAGGTGTGAGTCTGTAGGTGTGAGTCTGTAGGTGTGGAGGTGTGAGTCTGGAGGTGTGAGTCTGTAGGTGTGAGTCTGGGTGTGAGTCTGGTGTGTGAGTCTGGAGGTGTGAGTCTGGAGGTGTGAGTCTGGAGGTGTGAGTCTGGAGGTGTGAGTCTGGAGGTGTGAGTCTGTATGTGTGGAGTCTGGAGGTGTGAGTCTGGAGGTGTGTGAGTCTGTATGTGTGAGTCTGGAGGTCTCAGTCTGTAGGTGTGAGTCTGTATGTGTGTATGTGTGAGTCTGGAGGTGTGAGTCTGTATGTGTGAGTCTGTAGGTGTGAGTCTGTAGGTGAGAGTCTGTATGTGTGAGTCTGGAGGTGTCAGTCTGTAGGTGTGAGTCTGTATGTGTGAGTCTGGAGGTGTGAGTCTGTAGGTGTGAGTCTGTATGTGTGAGTCTGGAGGTGTGAGTCTGTAGGTGTGAGTCTGTAGGTGTGTGAGTCTGTAGGTGTGAGTCTGTATGTGTGAGTCTGGAGGTGTGAGTCTGTAGGTGTGAGTCTGTAGGTGTGAGTCTGGAGGTGTGAGTCTGTAGGTGTGAGTCTGGAGGTGTGAGTCTGGAGGTGTGAGTCTGGAGGTGTGAGTCTGGAGGTGTGAGTCTGTAGGTGTGAGTCTGGAGGTGTGAGTCTGGAGGTGTGAGTCTGTAGGTGTGAGTCTGTAGGTGTGAGTCTGGAGGTGTGAGTCTGGAGGTGTGAGTCTGTAGGTGTGAGTCTGTATGTGTGAGTCTGGAGGTGTGAGTCTGTAGGTGTGAGTCTGGAGGTGTGAGTCTGGAGGTGTGAGTCTGGAGGTGTGAGTCTGTAGGTGTGAGTCTGTAGGTGTGAGTCTGGAGGTGTGAGTCTGTAGGTGTGAGTCTGGAGGTGTGAGTCTGTAGGTGTGAGTCTGTAGGTGTGAGTCTGGAGGTGTGAGTCTGGAGGTGTGAGTCTGTATGTGTGAGTCTGGAGGTGTGAGTCTGTAGGTGTGAGTCTGGAGGTGTGAGTCTGGAGGTGTCTGTCTGGAGGTGTGAGTCTGTAGGTGTGAGACTGGAGGTGTGAGTCTGGAGGTGTGAGTCTGTAGGTGTGAGTCTGTAGGTGTGAGTCTGGAGGTGTCTGTCTGGAGGTGTGAGTCTGGAGGTGTGAGTCTGGAGGTGTCTGTCTGGAGGTGTGAGTCTGTAGGTGTGAGTCTGTAGGTGTGAGTCTGTAGGTGTGAGTCTGGAGGTGTGAGTCTGGAGGTGTGAGTCTGTAGGTGTGAGTCTGTAGGTTGCTGCTTTGAGGCAGTAAAGTGGTGAAAGCATCAGGTATTCATGAACATGTCATCAAACTTGTAAGAATTGTGTCCTAAGACACTTTCTCTTGTTGAAAAGCCAGAAAAAGGTTTTGTTTAGGAAAATGAAAAGGTGCGCAATCTTCGAGTGGCCCCTGGTGGCCAAGCCCGTGTAAAAATCACGGGTCCGTAATTAAAGCAGGAACCGCCCACCAAGGACTACTTTTGACTGACAGGTCGAGCAAGTGGAGCCGGGGAGAGGGCGTCAGGGCCCCTGGGCGCTCTCAACCCCCCCTGCTGGTGGAGGAGATTGGCTTGCAAATTGATTTACCCAGCGTTTATATATTCCAAATGTGTATGATGAAGTACAAATACACAGTTTATTTGAATAAAAAAATCTTTATTTCACACATTTATATAATAAACTTAAATCACACACACATTCATAAAATAAAGTTAAAGACAAATCACACTCACACACATTAATAAAGTTAAAGACAAATCACACACACATATTAATAAAGTTAAAGACAAATCACACACACATATTAATAAAGTTAAAGACAAATCACACACACACAAAGTTAAAGACAAATCACACACACACACAAATAAAGTTAAAGACAAATCACACACATATTAATAAAGTTAAAGACAAATCACACACACATATTAATAAATTTAAAGACAAATCACATATTAATAAACTTAAAGACAAATCACACATCTGATCTGATGAGGAGGGACGGCGTCCATCCCACGTTGGAAGGAGCGCGTCTCATTTCTGCGAATATGACCACGTTGATCACCGTATCCATGACAACCCAGGGTTCAGATCAGGAACCGGGAGCAGAGTTGTAGTTTAACACCCTTCTCTGCTCTTCTTGTCAAGCAGTTACCCATCCATTACTCTAGAATAGAGACTATATATATATTTATATATATATATATATATATATATATATATATATATATATATATGCAGTTACCCATCCATTACTCTAGAATAGAGACTATATATATATTTATATATATATATATATATATATATATATATATATATATATATATATATGCAGTTACCCATCCATTACTCTAGAATAGAGACTGTGAAGACTGTGTCTGTCCCACGGCCACTTAAATTAAATAAATCTAAAGTAAACACAAGAGGAGTCGTACACAATAACCTTATACAAGTTAACACCATTATTTCAGCAGTGCAACAAAACAGGACTATTAAATGTGGTCTCCTAAATATTAGATCTCTCATCTAAAGCTGTGTTACTAAATGATTTAATAACAGATAATCACATTGATTTATGTTGTCTAACTGAAACCTGGCTGCGCCATGAAGCATACGTCTGCCTAAATGAGTCGACTCCTCCAAGTCATGTTAATACTCACATTCCTCCAGGAGGTGGAGGAGGTGGAGGAGCGGTCCATATTCAGAGTTTATATCAGAATTTTCAGAATTTATATCAAGTTTGGTTCTTAAAACTGATAAAGTTATTATTGTAGGAGATTTTAATATTCATGTGGATGTTGATAATGATGGCCTAGGTACTGCATTCATCTCATTGTTGGACTCGATCGGCTTTCGTCAGAGAGTACAGAAACCCACTCACAGCTTTGGCCACATGCTTGATCTTGTTCTTACATATGGCGTTGACCTTGAGCATCTGAAGGTCTTCCCACAGAATCCTCTTCTGTCAGACCACAGCCTTATAACTTTTGAGTTTATACTACCGGAGTGTACACCGTTGGTCAAAAGTTTCTACACCAGATGTCTAACTGACAGTGCTGTAGCTAAATTTAAAGAAGCGATTCCTTCTGCACTTGATTCAATACCATGTCTCAATATAACAGAGGACTCCTGGTCTAACTTTAGTCCGTCCCAGATTGATCATCTTGTTGATAGTGCCACAGGCTCACTGAGAATGACACTGGACTCGATAGCCCCTCTGAAGAAGAAGAGGGTGAGGAAGAGGAGGTTTGCTCCCTGGTATAACCCTCAGACCTGTAAACTAAAGCAAACGTCACGAAAGCTTGAAAGCATTTGGCGTTCAACTAATCGGGAAGAATCCCGCTTAGTTTGGCGAGATAGTCTTAAACTTCTAAGAAGGCCCTCCGCAATGCCAGAGCAGAATATTACTCATCAGTAATAGAGAAGAAGAAGAACAACCCTAGGTTTCTCTTTAGCTGTAGCCAGGCTGACAGAGAGTCACAGCTCTGTGGAGCCCAGTATTCCTATAGACCTCAGTAGTAATGACTTTATGAACTTCTTTAATGAGAAGATTTTAACTATTAGGGACAAGATTAATAATCTCTTGCCCTTAACCAGTGCCAATCTGTCCTCAAGTGGAATGGCTTTGGAAACCGCTGTATGTCCTGGTGTATATTTAGATGGCTTCTCTCCCATCAACCGTGACCAATTATCTTTAATGGTTTCTACTTCTAACACGTCTACCTGTCTCTAGACCCCGTCTACCTGTCTCTAGACCCCGTCTACCTGTCTCTAGACCCTGTCTACCTGTCTGTTGGACCCTATCCCGACTAGGCTGCTTAAAGACGTGTTTGCCTTTAATTGGCAGCTCTCTTTTGGATATTATTAATGTGTCTTTGTTAACAGGCCACGTACCACATTCCTTCAAAGTAGCTGTAATTAAACCTCTCCTGAAGAAGCCCACTCTGGATCCAGAGGTTTTGGCTAACTACAGACCGATCTCTAACCTCCCCTTCCTCTCTAAGATCCTTGAGAAAGTGGTCGCAAATCAGTTGTGTGACTTTCTACATCAGAATAGTTTAAAGCAGTTTTGTCATTGAGTGAAGGTAAATGTGTAATAAACTCAAAATCTTACCTGTGTAACTGAGAATTCCCTGTAAACTGAACAAACATCATAAAAACATGCCCCAAAAAAGAGTCAGAAGAAATGCTTAAAATATTGCCGAGAAAATTGACTACAGCACTCCTCGTTAGTATAGTGGACAGTATCTCTGCCTGTCACGCGTAAGACCAGGGTTCAATTCCCTGACTGGAAGTTTGTTATTAGACGTGAATGGGACAGGCGTCCATATCCCCAATAATGTCACCACACATCGAAATGAAATGACTTACAATTACTTTTGTCAATAATTTCAATCACTCAATCGGGCAAATGTACTTATTATCCAGTTTTCAAAAGAATATAACCTACAAGAATTGTAAGCAAAAACAATGTTTCCACCCAGATTTGAACTGGGGACCTTTCGCGTGTGAGGCGAACGTGATAACCACTACACTACAGAAACTATAGAAGACCACAATCAAGCATATGCCCGGCTTAATGAAACATTTATACACATTTCTACATTTTTTTAATTCCAAATTAATTGATTTCCAACTAGATTCAAGCAAAGCAGTTTTGTCATTGAGTGAAGGTAAATGTGTAATAAACTCAAAATCTCACCTGTGTAACTGAGAATTCTGAGTAAACTGAACAAACATCATAAAAACATGCCCCAATAAAGTGCCAGAAGAAATGCTTAAAATATTGCCGAAAAAAGTGACAAGAGCACTCCTCGTTAGTATAGTGGACAGTATCTCTGCCTGTCACGCGTAAGACCAGGGTTCGATTCCCTGACTTGAAGTTTGTTATTAGACGTGAATGGGACAGGCGGCCATATCCCCAATGATGTCACCACACATCGAAATGAAATGACTTACAATTGCTTTTGTCAATAATTTCCATCACTCACTCGGGCAAATGTACTTAATATCCACTTTACAAAAGAATATAACCTACAAGAGTTGTAAGCATAAACAATGTTCCCACCCAGTTTTGAACTGGGGACCTTTCATGTGTTAGGCGAACGTGATAACCACTACACTACGGAAACTAGAGAAGACCAGACTCAAGCATGTGCACGGCTCAATGGAAGATTTATACACATTTATACATTTTTGATGCCAAATTAAGTGATTTCCAACGAGATTCAGGCTAAGCAGTTTTGTCATTGAGTGAAGGTAAATGTGTAATAAACTCAAAATCTCCCCTGTGTAACTAAGAATTCTGTGTAAACTAAACAAATATCATAAAAACATGACCCAAAAAAGTGCCAGAAGAAATGCTTAAAATATTGCTGAAAAAAGTCACTAGAGAACTCCTCGTTAGTATAGTGGACAGAATCTCTGCCTGTCACGCGTAAGACCAGGGTTCGGTTCCCTGACTGGAAGTTTGCTATTAGACGTGAATGGGACAGGTGTCCATATCCCCAATGATGTCACCACACATCGAAATGAAATGACTTACAATTAGGTTTGTCAATAATTTCCATCACTCAATCGGGCAAATGTACTTAATATCCAGTTTTCAAAAGAATATAACCTTCAAGAGTTGTAAGCAAAAACAACATTTCCACCAAGTTTCGAACTGGGGACCTTTTGCGTGTTAGGCGAACGTGATAACCACTACACTACGGAAACTATTGAAGACCACGCTCTAGCATGTGCCCTGCTTAATGCAACATTTATACACATTTATACATTTTTGATGCCAAATTAAGTGATTTCCAACTAGATTCAGGCAAAGCAGTTTTGTCATTGAGTGAAGGTAAATGTGTAATGAACTCAAAATCTCCCCTGTGTAACTAAGAATTCCCTCTAAACTGAACAAACATCATAAAAACATGCCCCAATAAAGTGCCAGAAGAAATGCTTAAAATATTGCCGAAAAAAGTGACTACAGCACTCCTCGTTAGTATAGTGGACAGTATCTCCGCCTATCACGCGTAAGACCAGGGTTCGATTCCCTGGCTGGGAGTTTGTTATTAGACGTGAATGGGACAGGCGTCCATATCTCCAATGATGTCACCACGGAAGACCAGGGAATGGGACAGGCGTCCATATCTCCAATGATGTCACCACGGAAGACCAGGGTTCGATTCCCTGACTGGACGTTTGTTATTAGACGTGAATGGGACAGGCGTCCATATCCCCAATGATGTCACCACACATCGAAATGAAAGACTTACAATTACTTTTGTCAATAATTTCCAACACTCACTCGGGCAAATGTACTTAATATCCACTTTACAAAAGAATAAAACCTTCAAGAGTTGTAAGCATGAACAATGTTCCCACCCAGTTTCGAACTGGGGACCTTTCGCGTGCTAGGCAAACGTGATAACCACTACACTAAGGAAACTATAGAAGACCACACTCAAGCATGTGTGCGGCTCAATGGAACATTTATACATGTTTGATGCCAAATTAAGTGATTTACAACTAGATTTAGGCAAAGCAGTTTTGTCATTGAGTGAAGGTAAATGTGTAATAAACTCAAAATCTCCCCTGTGTAACTGAGAATTCTGTGTAAACTAAACAAATATCATAAAAACATGACCCAAAAAAGTGCCAGAAGAAATGCTTAAAATATTGCCGAGAAAAGTGACTAGAGCACTCCTCGTTAGTATAGTGGACAGTATCTCAGCCTGTCACGCGTAAGACCAGGGATCGATTCTTTGACTGGAAGTTTGTTATTAGACGTGAATGGGACAGGGCAAATGTACTTAATATCCAGTTTACAAAAGAATATAACCTTCAAGAGTTGTAAGCAAAAACAATGTTTCCGCCCAGTTTCGAACTGGGGACATTTCGCGTGTGAGGAAAACGTGATAACCACTACACTTCGGAAACTATAGAAGACCAGACTCAAGCACGTGCCCGGCTTAATTGAACATTTATACACATTTATACATTTTTTATGCCAAATTAAGTGATTTCCAACTAGATTCAGGCAAAGCAGTTTTGTCATTGAGTAAAGGTAAATGTGTAATAAACTCAAAATCTCCCCTGTGTAACTGAGAATTCCCTGTAAACTGAACAAACATCATAAAAACATGCCCCAAAAAAGTGCCAGAAGAAATGCTTAAAATATTGCTGAAAAAAGTGACAAAAGTACTCCTTGTTAGTATAGTGGACAGTTTCTCCGCTTGTCACGCGGAAGACTAGGGTTAGATTCTTTGACGGGGAGTTTGTTATTAGACGTGAATGGGACAGGCGTCCATATCCCCAATGATGTCACCACACATCGAAATGAAATGACTAACTATAACTTTTGTCAATAATTTCCATCACTTACTCCGGCAAAAGTACTTATTATCCAGTTTACAAAAGAATAAAAGAGTTGTAAGCAAAAACAATGTTTCCGCCCAGTTTCGAACTGGGGACCTTTCGCGTGTGAGGCGAACGTGATAACCACTACACTACGGAAACTATAGAAGACCACACTCAAGCATGTGCTCGGATTAATGGAACATTTATACACATTTATACATTTTTGATGCCAAATGAATTGATTTCCAACTAGATTCAGGCAAAGTAGTTTTGTCATTGATTGAAGGTAAATGTGTAAATCTCCCCTGTGTAACTGAGAATTCCCTGTAAACTATAACTTTTGTCAATAATTTCCATCATTCACTTGGGCAAAAGTACTTATTTTCTAGTTTACAAAAGAATATAACCTACAAGAGTACTAAGCAAAAACAATGTTTCCGCCCAGTTTCGAACTGGGGACCTTTCGCGTGTTAGGCGAACGTGATAACCACTACACTACGGAAAAAATAGAAGACCACACTCAAGCATGTGCCCGGCTTAATGGAACATTTATACACATTTATACAGTTTTTATGCCAAATTAATTGATTTCCAACTAGATTCAGGCAAAGTAGTTGTGTCATTGAGTGAAGGTAAATGTGTAATATACTCAAAATCTCCCCTGTGTAACTGAGAAATCCCTATAAACTGAACACATATCATAAAAACATGCCACAAAAAAGTAGCAGAAGAAATGCTTAAAATATTGCCAGAAAAAGTGACAAGAGCACTCCTATTACTATTTGTAAGTGTGCGTATTTGCGTTTTATTCGCATAAGTAAAAAAGTATTAAACCGAATCGCATGACATTTGGTGGAATGATTGGTTATTATCCGGGGACCATCTGATTAGATTTTGGGATCGATCGTGTCAAACGGCAGGTTGTTTGCCCTTGATCTTGTCATCACTAAATAAAAACAGGTTTTCTGGTGTAAATCTCCTCTTGTCACTGCCTTTGATCTCGCGCCGAACCAGAGTCTATAAGTAGAGGTGATTTCCAGCAAAGCGGCAGGGATTTGTGATTGCTTTTGGCTGCGCCTGGATAGTCAGGGGTATTTCGCCGTATTTTTCTCATTCTAGTCAAGCAGCTTGCCGTTTAAACACCATAATATCACTCATGTGATTATTTCTCCCCTTATTCAGGTAGAGTGACGTTGTTCTGCAGTGTTGAAAGGTTTGTAATGTGTCCGCGGCTACGAGAGAATGTATGTTGTTAAAATAAGTTCAGAGATAAAGTGTATAGGGTATTTGTACATGTAGCGCTAGCGCCGATTAGCTCGTTAGCTAGCGCCGATTAGCTCGTTAGCTAGCGCCGATTAGCTCGTTATTTAGCGCCGATTAGCCCATTGGCTAGACTCATTACTTTGAAATGCAGTTGTGTTGTTTGGTTCATCTGTTGATGTATCTATGTAACAATGCTGTCTGTTTTGTGAATGTTTATATTGTAAATGTGTTTGAGTAAATGCTAGCTAAGCAGCTTACTGTGAAAAAAACACAATATCACTCATGTGATTATTTCTCCCTTTATTCAGGTAGAGTGACGTTGTTCTGCAGTGTTGAAAGGTTTGTAATGAGTCCGCGGCTACGAGAGAATGTATGTTGTTAAAATAAGTTCAGAGATAAAGTGTATAGGGTATTTGTACATGTAGCGCTAGCGCCGATTAGCTTGTTAGCTAGCGCCGATTAGCCCGTTGGCTAGGCTCATTACTGTGAAATGCAGTTGTGTTGTTTGGTTCATCTGTTGATGTATCTATGTAACAATGCTGTCTGTTTTGTGAATGTTTATATTGTAAATGTGTTTGAGTAAATGCTAGCTAAGCAGCTTGCTGTGAAAAAAACACAATATCACTCATGTGATTATTTCTCCCTTTATTCAGGTAGAGTGACGTTGTTCTGCAGTGTTGAAAGGTTTGTAATGAGTCCGCGGCTACGAGAGAATGTATGTTGTTAAAATAAGTTCAGAGATAAAGTGTATAGGGTATTTGTACATGTAGCGCTAGCGCCGATTAGCCCGTTCGCTAGGCTCATTACTGTGAAATGCAGTTGTGTTGTTTGGTTCATCTGTTGATGTATCTATGTAACAATGCTGTCTGTTTTGTGAATGTTTATATTATAAATGTGTTTGAGTAAATGCTAGCTAAGCAGCTTGCTGTGAAAACACCACAATATCACTCGTGATTATTTCTCCCCTTTATCAGGGGCGTAACATGTGTGTGTGCGTATTATTCGCGTAAGTAAAAAAGTATTAAACCAAATCGCATGAAATTTGGTGGGATGGTTGGTTATTATCCGGGGACCATTTGATTAGATTTTGGGATCGATCGGGTCAAAGGTCAGGTTGTTTGCCCTTGATCTTGTCATCACTGAATGAAAACAGGTTTTCTGGTGTAAATCCCCTCTTGTCACTGCCTTTGACCTCGCGCTTAACCAGAGTCTATAAGTAGAGTTGAATTCCAGCAAAGCGGCAGGGATTTGTGATTGCTTTTGTCTGCGCCTGGATAGTCAGGGGTATTTCGCCGTATTTTCCTCATTCTAGTTAAGCAGCTTGCCGTGAAAACACCACAATATCACTCGTGATTATTTCTCCCCTTATTCCGGTAGAGTGACGTTGTTCTGCAGTGTTGAAAGGTTTGTAATGGGTCCGCGGCTATGAGAGAATGTATGTTGTTAAAATAAGTTCAGAGATAAAGTGTATAGGGTATTTGTACATGTAGCGCTAGCGCCGATTAGCTCGTTAGCTAGCGCCGATTAGCTCGTTAGCTAGCGCATATTATCTCGTTATTTAGCGCCGATTAGCCCATTGGCTAGACTCATTACTGTGAAATGCAGTTGTGTTGTTTGGTTCATCTGTTGATGTATCTATGTAACAATGCTGTCTGTTTTGTGAATGTTTATATTGTAAATGTGTTTGAGTAAATGCTAGCTAAGCAGCTTGCTGTGAAAAAAACACAATGTCACTCATGTGATTATTTCTCCCTTTATTCAGGTAGAGTGACGTTGTTCTGCAGTGTTGAAAGGTTTGTAATGAGTCCACGGCTACGAGAGAATGTATGTTGTTAAAATAAGTTCAGAGATAAAGTGTATAGGGTATTTGTACATGTAGCGCTAGCGCCGATTAGCCCGTTCGCTAGGCTCATTACTGTGAAATGCAGTTGTGTTGTTTGATTCATCTGTTGATGTATCTATGTAACAATGCTGTCTGTTTTGTGAATGTTTATATTGTAAATGTGTTTGAGTAAATGCTAGCTAAGCAGCTTGCTGTGAAAACACCACAATATCACTCGTGATCATTTCTCCCCTTATTCAGGGGAGTAACGTGTGTGTGTGCGTGTTGTTCGCGTAAGTAAAAAAGTATTAAACCAAATCGCATGAAATTTGAAGGGATGATTAGTTATTATCCGGGGACCATCTCATTAGATTTTGGGATCGATCGTGTCAAACGGCAGGTTGTTTGCCCTTGATCTTGTCATCACTAAATAAAAACAGGTTTTCTGGTGTAAATCTCTTGTCATGCCTTTGATCTCGCGCCGAACCAGAGTCTATAAGTAGAGGTGATTTCCAGCAAAGCGGCAGGGATTTGTGATTGCTTTTGGCTGCGCCTTGATAGTCAGGGGTATTTCGCCGTATTTTTCTCATTCTAGTCAAGCAGCTTGCCGTGTAAACACCACAATATCACTCATGTGATTATTTCTCCCCTTATTCAGGTAGAGTGACGTTGTTCTGCAGTGTTGAAAGGTTTGTAATGAGTCCGCGGCTATGAGAGAATGTATGTTGTTAAAATAAGTTCAGAGATAAAGTGTATAGGGTATTTGTACATGTAGCGCTAGCGCCGATTAGCTTGTTCGCTAGGCTCATTACTGTGAAATGCAGTTGTGTTGTTTGGTTCATCTGTTGATGTATCTATGTAACAATGCTGTCTGTTTTGTGAATGTTTATATTGTAAATGTGTTTGAGTAAATGCTAGCTAAGCAGCTTGCTGTGAAAACACCACAATATCACTCATGTGATTATTTCTCCCCTTATTCAGGGACGTAACATGTGTGTGTGCGTGTTATTTGCGTAAGTAAAAAAGTATTAAACCAAATCGCATGAAATTTGGTGGGATGGTTGGTTATTATCCGGGGACCATTTGATTAGATTTTGGGATCGATCGGGTCAAAGGTCAGGTTGATTGCCCTTGATCTTGTCATCACTGAATGAAAACAGGTTTTCTGGTGTAAATCCCCTCTTGTCACTGCCTTTGATCTCGCGCCGAACCAGAGTCTATAAGTAGAGTTGAATTCCAGCAAAGCGGCAGGGATTTGTGATTGCTTTTGGCTGCGCCTGGATAGTCAGGGGTATTTCGCCGTATTTTCCTCATTCTAGTTAAGCAGCTTGCTGTGAAAACACCACAATATCACTCATGTGATTATTTCTCCCCTTATTCAGTTAGGGTGACGTTGTTCTGCAGTGTTGAAAGGTTTGTAACGAGTCCGCGGCTACGAGAGAATGTATGTTGTTAAAATAAGTTCAGAGATAAAGGGTATAGGGTATTTGTACATGTAGTGCTAGCGCCGTTTAGCTCGTTAGCTAGCGCCGTTTAGCCCGTTGGCTAGACTCATTACTGTGAAATGCAGTTGTGTTGTTTGATTCATCTGTTGATGTATCTATGTAACAATGCTGTCTGTTTTGTGAATGTTTATATTGTAAATGTGTTTGAGTAAATGCTAGCTAAGCAGCTTGCTGTGAAAACACCACAATATCACTCGTGATTATTTCTCCCTTTATTCAGGGGCGTAACATGTGTGTGTGCGTGTTGTTCGCGTAAGTAAAAAAGTATTAAACCAAATCGCATGAAATTTGAAGGGATGATTAGTTATTATCCGGGGACCATCTGATTAGATTTTGGGATTGATCGTGTCAAACGGCAGGTTGTTTGCCCTTGATCTTGTCATCACTAAATAAAATCAGGTTTTCTGGTGTAAATCTCCTCTTGTCACTGCCTTTGATCTCGCGCCGAACCAGAGTCTATAAGTAGAGGTGACTTCCAGCAAAGCGGCAGGGATTTGTGATTGCTTTTGGCTGCGCCTGGATAGTCAGGGGTATTTCGCCGTATTTTCCTCATTCTAGTTAAGCAGCTTGCCGTGAAAACACCACAATATCACTCGTGATTATTTCTCCCCTTATTCAGGTAGAGTGACGTTGTTCTGCAGTGTTGAAAGGTTTGTAATGAGTCCGCGGCTACGAGAGAATGTATGTTGTTAAAATAAGTTCAGAGATAAAGTGTATAGGGTATTTGTACATGTAGCGCTAGCGCCGATTAGCTCGTTAGTTAGCGCCGATTAGCCCGTTGGCTAGGCTCATTACTGTGAAATGCAGTTGTGTTGTTTGGTTCATCTGTTGATGTATCTATGTAACAATGCTGTCTGTTTTGTGAATGTTTATATTGTAAATGTGTTTGAGTAAATGCTAGCTAAGCAGCTTGCCGTGAAAACACCACAATATCACTCATGTGATTATTTCTCCCCTTATTCAGGTAGAGTGACGTTGTTCTGGAGTGTTGAAAGGTTTGTAATGAGTCCGCGACTACGAGAGAATGTATGTTGTTAAAATAAGTTCAGAGATAAAGTGTATAGGGTATTTGTACATGTAGCGCTAGCGCCGATTAGCTCGTTCGCTAGGCTCATTACTGTGAAATGCAGTTGTGTTGTTTGGTTCATCTGTTGATGTATCTATGTAACAATGCTGTCTGTTTTGTGAATGTTTATATTGTAAATGTGTTTGAGTAAATGCTAGCTAAGCAGCTTGCTGTGAAAACACCACAATATCACTCGTGATTATTTCTCCCCTTATTCAGGTAGAGTGACGTTGTTCTGCAGTGTTAAAAGGTTTGTAATGAGTCATACTCGAGAGAATGTATGTTGTTAAAATAAGTTCAGAGATAAAGTGTATAGGGTATTTGTACATGTAGCGCTAGCGCCGATTAGCTCGTTAGTTAGCGCCGATTAGCCCGTTGTCTAGGCTCATTACTGTGAAATGCAGTTGTGTTTTTTGGTTCATCTGTTGATCTATCTATGTAACAATGCTGTCTGTTTTGTGAATGTTTATATTGTAAATGTGTTTGAGTAAATGCTAGCTAAGCAGCTTGCTGTGAAAACACCACAATATCACTCATGTGATTATTTATCCCCTTATTCAGGGACCTAACGTGTGTGTGCGTGTTATTCGTGTAAGTAAAAAAGTATTAAACCAAATCGCATGAAATTTGGTGGGATGATTGGTTATTATCCGGGGACCATTTGATTAGATTTTGGGATCGATCGGGTCAAACGTCAGGTTGTTTGCCCTTGGATCTTGTCATCACTAAATAAAAACAGGTTTTCTGGTGTAAATCCCCTCTTGTCACTGCCTTTGATCTCGTGCCGAACCAGAGTCTATAAGTAGAGGTGACTTCCAGCAAAGCGGCAGGGATTTGTGATTGCTTTTGGCTGCGCCTGGATAGTCAGGGGTATTTCGCCGTATTTTCCTCATTCTAGTTAAGCAGCTTGCCGTGAAAACACCACAATATCACTCATGTGATTATTTCTCCCCTTATTCAGGTAGAGTGACGTTGTTCTGCAGTGTTGAAAGGTTTGTAATGAGTCCGCGGCTACGAGAGAATGTATGTTGTTAAAATAAGTTCAGAGATAAAGTGTATAGGGTATTTGTACATGTAGCGCTAGCGCGTTAGCTAGCGCCGATTAGCCCATTGGCTAGACTCATTACTGTGAAATGCAGTTGTGTTGTTTGGTTCATCTGTTGATGTATCTATGTAACAATGCTGTCTGTTTTGTGAATGTTTATATTGTAAATGTGTTTGAGTAAATGCTAGCTAAGCAGCTTGCTGTGAAAACACCACAATATCACTTGTGGTTATTTCTCCCCTTATTCAGGTACGGTGACGTTCTGCAGTGTTGAAAGGTTTGTAATGAGTCCGCGGCTACGAGAGAATGTATGTTGTTAAAATAAGTTCAGAGATAAAGTGTATAGGGTATTTGTACATGTAGCGCTAGCGCCGATTAGCTCGTTAGTTAGCGCCAAACAGCCCGTTGGCTAGGCTCATTACTGTGAAATGCAGTTGTGTTGTTTGGTTCATCTGTTGATGTATCTATGTAACAATGCTGTCTGTTTTGTGAATGTTTATATTGTAAATGTGTTTGAGTAAATGCTAGCTAAGCAGCTTGCTGTGAAAACACCACAATATCACTCATGTGATTATTTCTTCCCTTATTCAGAGACCTAACGTGTGTGTGCGTGTTATTCGTGTAAGTAAAAAAGTATTAAACCAAATCGCATGAAATTTGGTGGGATGATTGGTTATTATCCGGGGACCATTTGATTAGATTTTGGGATCGATAGGGTCAAACATCAGGTTGTTTGCCCTTGATCTTGTCATCACTGAATAAAAACAGGTTTTCTGGTGTAAATCCCCTCTTGTCACTGCCTTTGATCTCGTGCCGAACCAGAGTCTATAAGTAGAGGTGACTTCCAGCAAAGCGGCAGGGATTTGTGATTGCTTTTGGCTGCGCCTGGATAGTCAGGGGTATTTCGCCGTATTTTCCTCATTCTAGTTAAGCAGCTTGCCGTGAAAACACCACAATATCACTCATGTGATTATTTCTCCCTTATTCAGGTAGAGTGACGTTGTTCTGCAGTGTTGAAAGGTTTGTAATGAGTCCGCGGCTACGAGAGAATGTATGTTGTTAAAATAAGTTCAGAGATAAAGTGTATAGGGTATTTGTACATGTAGCGCTAGCGCCGATTAGCTCGTTAGCTAGCGCAGATTAGCTCGTTAGCTAGCGCCGATTAGCTCGTTAGCTAGCGCCGATTAGCCCATTGGCTAGACTCATTACTGTGAAATGCAGTTGTGTTGTTTGGTTCATCTGTTGATGTATCTATGTAACAATGCTGTCTGTTTTGTGAATGTTTATATTGTAAATGTGTTTGAGTAAATGCTAGCTAAGCAGCTTGCTGTGAAAACACCACAATATCACTCATGTGATTATTTCTCCCCTTATTCAGGGACGTAACATGTGTGTGCGTGTTATTCGCGTAAGTAAAAAAGTATTAAACCAAATCGCATGAAATTTGAAGGGATGATTAGTTATTATCCGGGGACCATCTGATTAGATTTTGGGATCGATCGTGTCAAACGGCAGGTTGTTTGCCCTTGATCTTGTCATCACTAAATAAAATCAGGTTTTCTGGTGTAAATCTCCTCTTGTCATGCCTTTGATCTCGTGCCGAACCAGAGTCTATAAGTAGAGGTGACTTCCAGCAAAGCGGCAGGGATTTGTGATTGCTTTTGGCTGCGCCTGGATAGTCAGGGGTATTTCGCCGTATTTTCCTCATTCTAGTTAAGCAGCTTGCCGTGAAAACACCACAATATCACTCATGTGATTATTTCTCCCCTTATTCAGGTAGTGTGACGTTGTTCTGCAGTGTTGAAAGGTTTGTAATGAGTCCGCGGCTACGAGAGAATGTATGTTGTTAAAATAAGTTCAGAGATAAAGTGTATAGGGTATTTGTACATGTAGCGCTAGCGCCGATTAGCTCGTTATTTAGCGCCAAACAGCCCGTTGGCTAGGCTCATTACTGTGAAATGCAGTTGTGTTGTTTAGTTCATCTGTTGATGTATCTATGTAACAATGCTGTCTGTTTTGTGAATGTTTATATTGTAAATGTGTTTGAGTAAATGCTAGCTAAGCAGCTTGTCGTGAAAACACCACAATATCACTCATGTGATTATTTCTCCCTTATTCAGGTAGAGTGACGTTGTTCTGGAGTGTTGAAAGGTTTGTAATGAGTCCGCGGCTACGAGAGAATGTATGTTGTTAAAATAAGTTCAGAGATAAAGTGTATAGGGTATTTGTACATGTAGCGCTAGCGCCGATTAGCTCGTTCGCTAGGCTCATTACTGTGAAATGCAGTTGTGTTGTTTGGTTCATCTGTTGATGTATCTATGTAACAATGCTGTCTGTTTTGTGAATGTTTATATTGTAAATGTGTTTGAGTAAATGCTAGCTAAGCAGCTTGCTGTGAAAACACCACAATATCACTCATGTGATTATTTCTCCCCTTATTCAGGGGCGTAACATGTGTGTGTGCGTGTTATTTGCGTAAGTAAAAAAGTATTAAACCAAATCGCATGAAATTTGAAGGGATGATTAGTTATTATCCGGGGACCATCTGATTAGATTTTGGGATTGATCGTGTCAAACGTCAGGTTGTTTGCCCTTGATCTTGTCATCACTGAATGAAACCATGTTTTCTGGTGTAAATCCCTCTGTCACTGTCTTTTTGACCGCGCCACGAGACCACAACCAGAGTCTAGAGTTGAATTCCAGCAAAAGCAAAGGATTTGATTTTTTTTTGCTGCGCCTGGAATAGTCAGGGGTATTCGCCGTATTTTCCCTCATTCTAGTTAAGCAGCTTGCCGTAGAAAAACACCACAATATCACTCGTGATTATTTCTTGACGTTGTTCTGCAGTGTTGAAAGGTTTGTAATGAGTCAGCGGCTACGAGAATGTAGTTAGAATAAGTATAGATAGCTTATTAGCTAGGCTCATTACTGTCAGTTGTGTTGTTTGGTTCATCTGTTTATGTTTATGTAACAATGCTGTCTGTTTTGTGAATGTTCATATTGTAAATGTGTTTGAGTAAATGCTAGAAACACCACAATATCACTGTGATTATTTCTCCCTTATTCAGGTACGTTGTTCTGCACTGTTGAAATTTGTAATGAGTCACGAGAGAATGTATGTTGTTAAAATAAGTTCAGTTTGTACATGTAGAGGCTCATTACTGTGAAATGCAGTTGTGTTTTTTGGTTCATCTGTTGATCTATCTATGTAACAATGCTGTCTGTTTTGTGAATGTTTATATTGTAAATGTGTTTGAGTAAATGCTAGCTAAGGTGAAAACACCACAATATCACTCATGTGATTATTTCGGATGATTGGTTATTATCCGGGGACCATTTGATTAGATTTTGGGATCAAGCGTCAGGTTGTTTGCCTGGATCTTGTCATCACTAAATAAAACAGGTTTTCTGGTAATCCCTCTTGTCACTGCCTTTGATCTCGTCAAACCAGAGTCTATAAAGGACTGACTTCCAGCAAAGCGGCAGGATTTGTGATTGCTTTTGGCTCGCCTGGATAGTCATGGATTTTCCTCATTCTAGTTAAGCAGCTTGCCACAATATCACTGTGATTATTTCTCCCCTTATTCAGGTAGAGTGACGTTGTTCTGCAGTGTTGAAAGGTTTGTAATGAGTAATGTATGTTGTTAAAATAAGTTCAGAGATAAAGTGTATAGGGTATTTGTACATGTGCGCTAGCGCTGATTTAGTTAGCTAGCACAGATTAGCTCGTTAGCTAGCGCCGATTAGCTCGTTAGCTAGTTGTTTGGTTCATCTGTTGCTGTATTTATGTAACAATGCTGTCTGTTTTGTGAATGTTTATATTGTAAATGTGTTTGAGTAAATGCTAGCTAAGCAGCTTGCTGTGAAAACACCTATATCACTTGTGGTTATTTCTCCCTTATTCAGGCGTGTGTTCTGCAGTGTTGAAAGGTTTGTAATGAGTCCATGCTACGAGAGAGAATGTATGTTGTTAAAATAAGTTCAGAGATAAAGTGTATAGGGTTTATAGTACATGTAGCGCTAGCGCCGATTAGCTTGTTAGTTAGCCAAACGCCCGTAGCGTTGGCTAGGCTCATTACTATGAAATGCAGTTGTGTTGTTTGGTTCATCTGTTGATGTATCTATGTAACAATGCTGTCTGTTTTGTGAATGTTTATATTGTAAATGTGTTTGAGTAAATGCTAGCTAAGCAGCTTGCTGTGAAAACACCACAATATCACTCATGTGATTATTTCTTCCCTTATTCAGAGACCTAACGTGTGTGTGTTATTTGTGTAAGTAAAAAGTATTAAACCAAATCGCATGAAATTTGGTGGGATGATTGGTTATTATCCGGGGACCATTTGATTAGATTTTGGGATCGATCGTGTCAAACGGCAGGTTGTTTGCCCTTGATCTTGTCATCACTGAATAAAATCAGGTTTTCTGGTGTAAATCTCCTCTTGTCATGCCTTTGATCTCGTGCCGAACCAGAGTCTATAAGTAGAGGTGACTTCCAGCAAAGCGGCAGGGATTTGTGATTGCTTTTGGCTGCGCCTGGATAGTCAGGGGTATTTCGCCGTATTTTCCTCATTCTAGTTAAGCAGCTTGCCGTGAAAACACCACAATATCACTCGTGATTATTTCTCCCCTTATTCAGGTACGGTGACGTTGTTCTGCAGTGTTGAAAGGTTTGTAATGAGTCCGCGGCTACGAGAGAATGTATGTTGTTAAAATAAGTTCAGAGATAAAGTGTATAGGGTATTTGTACATGTAGCGCTAGTGCCGATTAGCTCGTTAGTTAGCGCCGATTAGCCCGTTGGCTAGGCTCATTACTGTGAAATGCAGTTGTGTTGTTTGGTTCATCTGTTGATGTATCTATGTAACAATGCTGTCTGTTTTGTGAATGTTTATATTGTAAATGTGTTTGAGTAAATGCTAGCTAAGCAGCTTGCCGTGAAAACACCACAATATCACTCATGTGATTATTTCTCCCCTTATTCAGGTAGAGTGACGTTGTTCTGGAGTGTTGAAAGGTTTGTAATGAGTCTGCGGCTACGAGAGAATGTATGTTGTTAAAATAAGTTCAGAGATAAAGTGTATAGGGTATTTGTACATGTAGCGCTAGCGCCGATTAGCTCGTTCGCTAGGCTCATTACTGTGAAATGCAGTTATGTTGTTTGGTTCATCTGTTGATGTATCTATGTAACAATGCTGTCTGTTTTGTGAATGTTTATATTGTAAATGTGTTTGAGTAAATTCTAGCTAAGCAGCTTGCTGTGAAAACACCACAATATCACTCGTGATTATTTCTCCCCTTATTCAGGGGCGTAACATGTGTGTGTGCGTGTTATTTGCGTAAGTAAAAAAGTATTAAACCAAATCGCATGAAATTTGAAGGGATGATTAGTTATTATCCGGGGACCATCTGATTAGATTTTGGGATTGATCGTGTCAAACGTCAGGTTGTTTGCCCTTGATCTTGTCATCACTGAATGAAAACATGTTTTCTGGTGTAAATCCCCTCTTGTCACTGCCTTTGACCTCGCGCCGAACCAGAGTCTATAAGTAGAGTTGAATTCCAGCAAAGCGGCAGGGATTTGTGATTGCTTTTGGCTGCGCCTGGATAGTCAGGGGTATTTCACCGTATTTTCCTCATTCTAGTTAAGCAGCTTGCCGTGAAAACACCACAATATCACTCGTGATTATTTCTCCCCTTATTCAGGTACGGTGACGTTGTTCTGCAGTGTTGAAAGGTTTGTAATGAGTCCGCGGCTACGAGAGAATGTATGTTGTTAAAATAAGTTCAGAGATAAAGTGTATAGGGTATTTGTACATGTAGCGCTGGCGCCGATTAGCGCGTTAGTTAGCGCCAATTAGCCCGTTGGCTAGGCTCATTACTGTGAAATGCAGTTGTGTTGTTTGGTTCATCTGTTTATGTATCTATGTAACAATGCTGTCTGTTTTGTGAATGTTCATATTGTAAATGTGTTTGAGTAAATGCTAGCTAAGCAGCTTGCTGTGAAAACACCACAATATCACTCGTGATTATTTCTCCCCTTATTCAGGTACGGTGACGTTGTTCTGCAGTGTTGAAAAGTTTGTAATGAGTCCGCGGCTACGAGAGAATGTATGTTGTTAAAATAAGTTCAGAGATAAAGTGTATAGGGTATTTGTACATGTAGCTCTAGCGCCGATTAGCTCGTTAGTTAGCGCCGATTAGCCCGTTGTCTAGGCTCATTACTGTGAAATGCAGTTGTGTTTTTTGGTTCATCTGTTGATCTATCTATGTAACAATGCTGTCTGTTTTGTGAATGTTTATATTGTAAATGTGTTTGAGTAAATGCTAGCTAAGCAGCTTGCTGTGAAAACACCACAATATCACTCATGTGATTATTTCTTCCCTTATTCAGGGACCTAACATGTGTGTGTGCGTGTTATTCGTGTAAGTAAAAAAGTATTAAACAAAATCGCATGAAATTTTGTGGGATGATTGGTTATTATCCGGGGACCATTTGATTAGATTTTGGGATCGATCGGGTCAAACGTCAGGTTGTTTGCCCTTGGATCTTGTCATCACTAAATAAAAACAGGTTTTCTGGTGTAAATCCCCTCTTGTCACTGCCTTTGATCTCGTGCCGAACCAGAGTCTATAAGTAGAGGTGACTTCCAGCAAAGCGGCAGGGATTTGTGATTGCTTTTGGCTGCGCCTGGATAGTCATGGGTATTTCGCCGTATTTTCCTCATTCTAGTTAAGCAGCTTGCCGTGAAAACACCACAATATCACTCGTGATTATTTCTCCCCTTATTCAGGTAGAGTGACGTTGTTCTGCAGTGTTGAAAGGTTTGTAATGAGTCCGCGGCTACGAGAGAATGTATGTTGTTAAAATAAGTTCAGAGATAAAGTGTATAGGGTATTTGTACATGTAGCGCTAGCGCTGATTAGCTCGTTAGCTAGCACAGATTAGCTCGTTAGCTAGCGCCGATTAGCTCGTTAGCTAGCGCCGATTAGCCCATTGGCTAGACTCATTACTGTGAAATGCAGTTGTGTTGTTTGGTTCATCTGTTGCTGTATTTATGTAACAATGCTGTCTGTTTTGTGAATGTTTATATTGTAAATGTGTTTGAGTAAATGCTAGCTAAGCAGCTTGCTGTGAAAACACCACAATATCACTTGTGGTTATTTCTCCCCTTATTCAGGTACGGTGACGTTCTGCAGTGTTGAAAGGTTTGTAATGAGTCCGCGGCTACGAGAGAATGTATGTTGTTAAAATAAGTTCAGAGATAAAGTGTATAGGGTTTTTGTACATGTAGCGCTAGCGCCGATTAGCTTGTTAGTTAGCGCCAAACAGCCCGTTGGCTAGGCTCATTACTGTGAAATGCAGTTGTGTTGTTTGGTTCATCTGTTGATGTATCTATATAACAATGCTGTCTGTTTTGTGAATGTTTATATTGTAAATGTGTTTGAGTAAATGCTAGCTAAGCAGCTTGCTGTGAAAACACCACAATATCACTCATGTGATTATTTCTTCCCTTATTCAGGGACCTAACGTGTATGTGCGTGTTATTTGTGTAAGTAAAAAAGTATTAAACCAAATCGCATGAAATTTTGTGGGATGATTGGTTATTATCCGGGGACCGTTTGATTAGATTTTGGGATCGATCGGGTCAAATGTCAGGTTGTTTGCCCTTGATCTTGTCATCACTGAATAAAAACAGGTTTTCTGGTGTAAATCCCCTCTTGTCACTGCCTTTGATCTCGTGCCGAACCAGAGTCTATAAGTAGAGGTGACTTCCAGCAAAGCGGCAGGGATTTGTGATTGCTTTTGGCTGCGCCTGGATAGTCAGGGGTATTTCGCCGTATTTTCCTCATTCTAGTTAAGCAGCTTGCCGTGAAAACACCACAATATCACTTGTGGTTATTTCTCCCCTTATTCAGGTACGGTGACGTTGTTCTGCAGTGTTGAAAGGTTTGTAATGAGTCCGCGGCTACGAGAGAATGTATGTTGTTAAAATAAGTTCAGAGATAAAGGGTATAGGGTATTTGTACATGTAGTCTAGCGCGATTAGCTCGTTAGTTAGCTCGATTAGCCCGCTAGCTCATTACTGTGAAATGCAGTTGTGTTGTTTGGTTCATCTGTTGATGTATCTATGTAACAATGCTGTCTGTTTTGTGAATGTTTATATTGTAAATGTGTTTGAGTAAATGCTAGCTAAAGCTTGCTGTGAAAACACCACAATATCACTCATGTGATTATTTCTCCCTTATTCAGGGCGTAACATGTGTGTGCGTGTTGTTCGTAAGTAAAAAGTATATAAACCAAATCGCATGAAATTTGAAGGATGATTAGTTATTATCCGGGGACCATCTGATTAGATTTTGGGATTCGATCGTGTCAAACGCAGGTTGTTTGCCCTTGATCTTGTCATCACTAAATAAAACAGGTTTTCTGGTGTAAATCTCTTGTCATGCCTTTGATCTCGTGCGAACCAGAGTCTATAAGTAGAGGTGACTTCCAGCAAAGCGGCAGGGATTTGTGATTGCTTTTGGCTGCGCCTGGATAGTCAGGGGTATTTCCCGCCGTATTTTCCTCATTCTAGTTAAGCAGCTTGCCGTGAAAAACACAATATCACTCGTGATTATTTCTCCCTTTATTCAGGTAGAGTGACATTGTTTTGCAGTGTTGAAAGGTTTGTAATGTGTCCGCGGCTACAAGAGAATGTATGTTGTTGAAATAAGTTCAGAGATAAAGTGTATAGGGTATCTGTACATGTAGCGCTAGCGCCGATTAGCTCGTTAGCTAGCGCCGATTAGCCCGTTCGCTAGGTTCATTACTGTGAAATGCAGTTGTGTTGTTTGGTTCATCTGTTGATGTATCTATGTAACAATGCTGTCTGTTTTGTGAATGTTTATATTGTAAATGTGTTTGAGTAAATGCTAGCTAAGCAGCTTGCCGTGAAAACACCACAATATCACTCATGTGATTATTTCTCCCCTTATTCAGGTAGAGTGACGTTGTTCTGGAGTGTTGAAAGGTTTGTAATGAGTCTGCGGCTACGAGAGAATGTATGTTGTTAAAATAAGTTCAGAGATAAAGTGTATAGGGTATTTGTACATGTAGCGCTAGCGCCGATTAGCTTGTTCGCTAGGCTCATTACTGTGAAATGCAGTTATGTTGTTTGGTTCATCTGTTGATGTATCTATGTAACAATGCTGTCTGTTTTGTGAATGTTTATATTGTAAATGTGTTTGAGTAAATTCTAGCTAAGCAGCTTGCTGTGAAAACACCACAATATCACTCGTGATTATTTCTCCCCTTATTCAGGGGCGTAACATGTGTGTGTGCGTGTTATTTGCGTAAGTAAAAAAGTATTAAACCAAATCGCATGAAATTTGAAGGGATGATTAGTTATTATCCGGGGACCATCTGATTAGATTTTGGGATTGATCGTGTCAAACGTCAGGTTGTTTGCCCTTGATCTTGTCATCACTGAATGAAAACATGTTTTCTGGTGTAAATCCCCTCTTGTCACTGCCTTTGACCTCGCGCCGAACCAGAGTCTATAAGTAGAGTTGAATTCCAGCAAAGCGGCAGGGATTTGTGATTGCTTTTGGCTGCGCCTGGATAGTCAGGGGTATTTCATTTCGCCGTATTTTCTCTCATTCTAGTTAAGCAGCTTGCCGTGAAAACACCACAATATCACTCGTGATTATTTCTCCCCTTATTCAGGTAGTGACGTTGTTCTGCAGTGTTGAAAGGTTTGTAATGAGTCCGAATGTATGTTGTTAAAATAAGTTCAAGTGTATAGGGTATTTGTACATATTACTGTGAAATGCAGTTGTGTTGTTTGGTTCATCTGTTTATGTATCTATGTAACAATGCTGTCTGTTTTGTGAATGTTCATATTGTAAATGTGTTTGAGTAAATGCTCCACAATATCACTCGTGATTATTTCTCCCTTATTCAGAGAGTGACGTTGTTCTGCAGTGTTGAAAGGTTTGTAATGAGTCATGCTACGAGAGAATGTATGTTGTTAAAATAAGTTCAGAGATAAAGTGTATAGGGTATTTGTACATGTAGCTCTAGCGCCGATTAGCTCGTTAGTTAGCGCCGATTAGCCCGTTGTCTAGGCTCATTACTGTGAAATGCAGTTGTGTTTTTTGGTTCATCTGTTGATCTATCTATGTAACAATGCTGTCTGTTTTGTGAATGTTTATATTGTAAATGTGTTTGAGTAAATGCTAGCTAAGCAGCTTGCTGTGAAAACACCACAATATCACTCATGTGATTATTTCTTCCCTTATTCAGGGACCTAACATGTGTGTGTGCGTGTTATTCGTGTAAGTAAAAAAGTATTAAACAAAATCGCATGAAATTTTGTGGGATGATTGGTTATTATCCGGGACCATTTGATTAGATTTTGGGATCGATCGGGTCAAACGTCAGGTTGTTTGCCCTTGGATCTTGTCATCACTAAATAAAAACAGGTTTTCTGGTGTAAATCCCCTCTTGTCACTGCCTTTGATCTCGTGCCAAACCAGAGTCTATAAGTAGAGGTGACTTCCAGCAAAGCGGCAGGGATTTGTGATTGCTTTTGGCTGCGCCTGGATAGTCATGGGTATTTCGCCGTATTTTCCTCATTCTAGTTAAGCAGCTTGCCGTGAAAACACCACAATATCACTCGTGATTATTTCTCCCCTTATTCAGGTAGAGTGACGTTGTTCTGCAGTGTTGAAAGGTTTGTAATGAGTCCGCGGCTACGAGAGAATGTATGTTGTTAAAATAAGTTCAGAGATAAAGTGTATAGGGTATTTGTACATGTAGCGCTAGCGCTGATTAGCTCGTTAGCTAGCGCAGATTAGCTCGTTAGCTAGCGCCGATTAGCTCGTTAGCTAGCGCCGATTAGCCCATTGGCTAGACTCATTACTGTGAAATGCAGTTGTGTTGTTTGGTTCATCTGTTGATGTATCTATGTAACAATGCTGTCTGTTTTGTGAATGTTTATATTGTAAATGTGTTTGAGTAAATGCTAGCTAAGCAGCTTGCTGGGAAAAACACCACAATATCACTTGTGGTTATTTCTCCCCTTATTCAGGTACGGTGACGTTCTGCAGTGTTGAAAGGTTTGTAATGAGTCCGCGGCTACGAGAGAATGTATGTTGTTAAAATAAGTTCAGAGATAAAGTGTATAGGGTTTTTGTACATGTAGCGCTAGCGCCGATTAGCTTGTTAGTTAGCGCCAAACAGCCCGTTGGCTAGGCTCATTACTGTGAAATGCAGTTGTGTTGTTTGGTTCATCTGTTGATGTATCTATATAACAATGCTGTCTGTTTTGTGAATGTTTATATTGTAAATGTGTTTGAGTAAATGCTAGCTAAGCAGCTTGCTGTGAAAACACCACAATATCACTCATGTGATTATTTCTCCCTTATTCAGGGACCTAACGTGTGTGTGCGTGTTATTTGTGTAAGTAAAAAGTATTAAACCAAATCGCATGAAATTTGTGGGATGATTGGTTATTATCCGGGGACCATTTGATTAGATTTTGGGATTGATCGTCAAACGTCAGGTTGTTTGCCCTTGATCTTGTCATCACTGAATAAAAACAGGTTTTCTGGTGTAAATCCCCTCTTGTCACTGCCTTTGATCTCGCGCCGAACCAGAGTCTATAAGTAGAGGTGAATTCCAGCAAAGCGGCAGGGATTTGTGATTGCTTTTGGCTGCGCCTGGATAGTCAGGGGTATTTCGCCGTATTTTCCTCATTCTAGTTAAGCAGCTTGCCGTGAAAACACCACAATATCACTTGTGATTATTTCTCCCCTTATTCAGGTAGAGTGACGTTGTTCTGCAGTGTTGAAAGGTTTGTAATGAGTCCGCGGCTACGAGAGAATGTATGTTGTTAAAATAAGTTCAGAGATAAAGTGTATAGGGTATTTGTACATGTAGCGCTAGCGCCGATTAGCTTGTTAGTTAGCGCCAAACAGCCCGTTGGCTAGGCTCATTACTGTGAAATGCAGTTGTGTTGTTTGGTTCATCTGTTGATGTATCTATGTAACAATGCTGTCTGTTTTGTGAATGTTCATATTGTAAATGTGTTTGAGTAAATGCTAGCTAAGCAGCTTGCTGTGAAAACACCACAATATCACTCGTGATTATTTCTCCCCTTATTCAGGTACGGTGACGTTGTTCTGCAGTGTTGAAAGGTTTGTAATGAGTCCGCGGCTACGAGAGAATGTATGTTGTTAAAATAAGTTCAGAGATAAAGTGTATAGGGTATTTGTACATGTAGCTCTAGCGCCGATTAGCTCGTTAGTTAGCGCCGATTAGCCCGTTGTCTAGGCTCATTACTGTGAAATGCAGTTGTGTTTTTTGGTTCATCTGTTGATCTATCTATGTAACAATGCTGTCTGTTTTGTGAATGTTTATATTGTAAATGTGTTTGAGTAAATGCTAGCTAAGCAGCTTGCTGTGAAAACACCACAATATCACTCATGTGATTATTTCTCCCCTTATTCAGGGACGTAACATGTGTGTGCGTGTTATTCGTGTAAGTAAAAAAGTATTAAACCAAATCGCATGAAATTTGGTGGGATGATTGGTTATTATCCGGGGACCATTTGATTAGATTTTGGGATCGATAGGGTCAAACGTCAGGTTGTTTGCCCTTGATCTTGTCATCACTGAATAAAAACAGGTTTTCTGGTGTAAATCCCCTCTTGTCACTGCCTTTGATCTCGTGCCGAACCAGAGTCTATAAGTAGAGGTGACTTCCAGCAAAGCGGCAGGGATTTGTGATTGCTTTTGGCTGCGCCTGGATAGTCAGGGGTATTTCGCCGTATTTTCCTCATTCTAGTTAAGCAGCTTGCCGTGAAAACACCACAATATCACTCGTGATTATTTCTCCCCTTATTCAGGTAGAGTGACGTTGTTCTGCAGTGTTGAAAGGTTTGTAATGAGTCCGCGGCTACGAGAGAATGTATGTTGTTAAAATAAGTTCAGAGATAAAGTGTATAGGGTATTTGTACATGTAGCGCCGATTAGCTCGTTAGCTAGCACCGATTAGCTCGTTAGCTAGCGCCGATTAGCCCGTTGGCTAGACTCATTACTGTGAAATGCAGTTGTGTTGTTTGGTTCATCTGTTGATGTATCTATGTAACAATGCTGTCTGTTTTGTGAATGTTTATATTGTAAATGTGTTTGAGTAAATGCTAGCTAAGCAGCTTGCTGTGAAAACACCACAATATCACTCATGTGATTATTTCTTCCCTTATTCACCACACATTCAAGAGTAGACTGAAGACTTTCCTCTTTGACAGATCTTATAGTCAGGGCTGAATCAGGTTTGCCCTGGTCCAGCCCCTGGATATGCTGGTATAGGCTTATAGCTGCTGGGGATGTTTAGGATGCACTGAGCACCTCTCTCCTCTTTTCTTTCTCCTATGGATGATTCTTCATCTCTCCATCACACATGACTAACTCTGCTTTCTCCCCGGAGTCCTTCTGACTTCACGTCTCATGGGGTCATCGGACCCTATGAGACGGCATAGATTCCATCTGCTGATGGACCTTCGATGGTTGGATCGTGAGTTCCTGTCGCCAGCTGTGCCACTGCCCTGCTGGGACTCCGCCCACTCCTCCACTTGGGAGGTCTCCAAACTCTCCATCGTGGAATATGCCTAAATATGAACTATTGATAAACTCTGTCAGATTCCTTGAATGTATTTTAACTCTAAATATGTCCTTATGTACACATTACATCTATTGCATCTGTCCATCCTGGAGAGGGATCCTCCTCTGTTGCTCTCCTGAAGGTTTCTTCCCTTTTTTTCCCCCTGAAGGGTTATTTGGGAGTTTTTTCTGGTCCGATGTGAGGTTTTGGGTCAGGGATGTCTATGTGTACAGATTGTAAAGCACTCTGAGACAAATTTGTAATTTGTGAAACTGGGCTATACAAATAAACTGAATTGAATTGAATTATTCAGGGACCTAACATGTGTGTGTGCGTGTTATTCGTGTAAGTAAAAAAGTATTAAACCAAATCGCATGAAATTTGGTGGGATGATTGGTTATTAGCCGGGGACCATTTGATTAGATTTTGGGATCGATCTGGTCAAACATCAGGTTGTTTGCCCTTGATCTTGTCATCACTGAATACAAACATGTTTTCTGGTGTAAATCCCCTCTTGTCACTGCCTTTGATCTGGTGCCGAACCAGAGTCTATAAGTAGAGGTGACTTCCAGCAAAGCGGCAGGGATTTGTGATTGCTTTTGGCTGCGCCTGGATAGTCAGGGGTATTTCGGGTATTTTCCTCATTCTAGTTAAGCAGCTTGCCGTGAAAACACCACAATATCACTCATGTGATTATTTTTCCCCTTATTCAGGTAGAGTGACATTGTTCTGCAGTGTTGAAAGGTTTGTAATGAGTCCGCGGCTACGAGAGAATGTATGTTGTTAAAATAAGTTCAGAGATAAAGTGTATAGTGTATTTGTACATGTAGCGCTAGCCGATTAGCTCGTTAGCTAGCGCCGATTAGCTCGTTAGCTAGCGCTGATTAGCTCGTTATTTAGCGCCGATTAGCCCATTGGCTAGACTCATTACTGTGAAATGCAGTTGTGTTGTTTGGTTCATCTGTTGATGTATCTATGTAACAATGCTGTCTGTTTTGTGAATGTTTATATTGTAAATGTGTTTGAGTAAATGCTAGCTAAGCAGCTTGCTGTGAAAACACCACAATATCACTCATGTGATTATTTCTTCCCTTATTCAGGGACCTAACATGTGTGTGTGCGTGTTATACGCTTAAGTAAAAAAGTATTAAACCAAATCGCTTGAAATTTGGTGGGATGATTGGTTATTATCCGGGGACCATTTGATTAGATTTTGGGATCGATCGGGTCAAACGTCAGGTTGTTTGCCCTTGATCTGGTCATCACTGAATAAAAACAGGTTTTCTGGTGTAAATCCCCTCTTGTCACTGCCTTTGATCTCGCGCTGAACCAGAGTCTATAAGTAGAGGTGACTTCCAGCAAAGCGGCAGGGATTTGTGATTGCTTTTGGCTGCGCCTGGATAGTCAGGGGTATTTCGGGTATTTTCCTCATTCTAGTTAAGCAGCTTGCCGTGAAAACACCACAATATCACTCGTGATTATTTCTCCCCTTATTACGGTACGGTGACGTTGTTCTGCAGTGTTGAAAGGTTTGTAATGAGTCCGCGGCTACGAGAGAATGTATGTTGTTAAAATAAGTTCAGAGATAAAGTGTATAGGGTATTTGTACATGTAGCGCTAGCGCCGATTAGCTCGTTAGCTAGCGCTGATTAGCTCGTTATTTAGCGCCGATTAGCCCATTGGCTAGACTCATTACTGTGAAATGCAGTTGTGTTGTTTGGTTCATCTGTTGATGTATCTATGTAACAATGCTGTCTGTTTTGTGAATGTTTATATTGTAAATGTGTTTGAGTAAATGCTAGCTAAGCAGCTTGCTGTGAAAACACCACAATATCACTCATGTGATTATTTCTTCCCTTATTCAGGGACCTAACATGTGTGTGTGCGTGTTATTCGTGTAAGTAAAAAAGTATTAAACCAAATCGCATGAAATTTGGTGGGATGATTGGTTATTAGCCGGGGACCATTTGATTAGATTTTGGGATCGATCTGGTCAAACATCAGGTTGTTTGCCCTTGATCTTGTCATCACTGAATACAAACATGTTTTCTGGTGTAAATCCCCTCTTGTCACTGCCTTTGATCTGGTGCCGAACCAGAGTCTATAAGTAGAGGTGACTTCCAGCAAAGCGGCAGGGATTTGTGATTGCTTTTGGCTGCGCCTGGATAGTCAGGGGTATTTCGCCGTATTTTCCTCATTCTAGTTAAGCAGCTTGCGTGAAAACACCACAATATCACTCGTGATTATTTCTCCCCTTATTCAGGTAGAGTGACGTTGTTCTGCAGTGTTGAAAGGTTTGTAATGAGTCCGCGGCTACGAGAGAATGTATGTTGTTAAAATAAGTTCAGAGATAAAGTGTATAGGGTATTTGTACATGTAGCGCTAGCGCCGATTAGCTCGTTAGCTAGCGCCGATTAGCTCGTTAGCTCGATTAGCCCATTGGCTAGACTCATTACTGTGAAATGCAGTTGTGTTGTTTGGTTCATCTGTTGATGTATCTATGTAACAATGCTGTCTGTTTTGTGAATGTTTATATTGTAAATGTGTTTGAGTAAATGCTAGCTAAGCAGCTTGCTGTGAAAACACCACAATATCACTCATGTGATTATTTCTTCCCTTATTCAGGGACCTAACATGTGTGTGTGCGTGTTATTCGCGTAAGTAAAAAAGTATTAAACCAAATCGCATGAAATTTGGTGGGATGATTGGTTATTATCCGGGGACCATTTGATTAGATTTTGGGATCGATCGGGTCAAACGTCAGGTTGTTTGCCCTTGATCTTGTCATCACTGAATAAAAACAGGTTTTCTGGTGTAAATCCCCTCTTGTCACTGCCTTTGATCTCGCGCTGAACCAGAGTCTATAAGTAGAGGTGACTTCCAGCAAAGCGGCAGGGATTTGTGATTGCTTTTGGCTGCGCCTGGATAGTCAGGGGTATTTCGGGTATTTTCCTCATTCTAGTTAAGCAGCTTGCCGTGAAAACACCACAATATCACTCGTGATTATTTCTCCCCTTATTACGGTACGGTGACGTTGTTCTGCAGTGTTGAAAGGTTTGTAATGAGTCCGCGGCTACGAGAGAATGTATGTTGTTAAAATAAGTTCAGAGATAAAGTGTATAGGGTATTTGTACATGTAGCGCTAGCGCCGATTAGCTCGTTAGCTAGCGCTGATTAGCTCGTTATTTAGCGCCGATTAGCCCATTGGCTAGACTCATTACTGTGAAATGCAGTTGTGTTGTTTGGTTCATCTGTTGATGTATCTATGTAACAATGCTGTCTGTTTTGTGAATGTTTATATTGTAAATGTGTTTGAGTAAATGCTAGCTAAGCAGCTTGCTGTGAAAACACCACAATATCACTCATGTGATTATTTCTTCCTTATTCAGGGACCTAACATGTGTGTGTGCGTGTTATTCGTGTAAGTATAAAAGTATTAAACCAAATCGCATGAAATTTGGTGGGATGATTGGTTATTATCCGGGGACCATTTGATTAGATTTTGGGATCGATCAGGTCAAACATCAGGTTGTTTGCCCTTGATCTTGTCATCACTGAATACAAACAGGCTTTCTGGTGTAAATCCTCTTGTCACTGCCTTTGATCTCGTGCGAACCAGAGTCTATAAGTAGAGGTGACTTCCAGCAAAGCGGCAGGGATTTGTGATTGCTTTTGGCTGCGCCTGGATAGTCAGGGGTATTTCGCCGTATTTTCCTCATTCTAGTTAAGCAGCTTGCCGTGAAAACACCACAATATCACTCGTGATTATTTCTCCCCTTATTCAGGTAGAGTGACGTTGTTCTGGAGTGTTGAAAGGTTTGTAATGAGTCCGCGGCTACGAGAGAATGTATGTTGTTAAAATAAGTTCAGAGATAAAGTGTATAGGGTATTTGTACATGTAGCGCTAGCGCCGATTAGCTCGTTAGCTAGCGCCGATTAGCTCGTTAGCTAGCGCTGATTAGCTCGTTATTTAGCGCCGATTAGCCCATTGGCTAGACTCATTACTGTGAAATGCAGTTGTGTTGTTTGGTTCATCTGTTGATGTATCTATGTAACAATGCTGTCTGTTTTGTGAATGTTTATATTGTAAATGTGTTTGAGTAAATGCTAGCTAAGCAGCTTGCTGTGAAAACACCACAATATCACTCATGTGATTATTTCTTCCCTTATTCAGGGACCTAACATGTGTGTGTGCGTGTTATTCGCTTAAGTAAAAAAGTATTAAACCAAATCGCATGAAATTTGGTGGGATGATTGTTTATTATCCGGGGACCATTTGATTAGATTTTGTGATCGATCGTGTCAAACGTCAGGTTGTTTGCCCTTGATCTTGTCATCACTGAATAAAAACAGGTTTTCTGGTGTAAATCCCCTCTTGTCACTGCCTTTGATCTCGCGCCGAACCAGAGTCTATAAGTAGAGGTGACTTCCAGCAAAGCGGCAGGGATTTGTGATTGCTTTTGGCTGCGCCTGGATAGTCAGGGGTATTTCGCCGTATTTTCCTCATTCTAGTTAAGCAGCTTGCCGTGAAAACACCACAATATCACTCGTGATTATTTCTCCCCTTATTCAGGTACGGTGACGTTGTTCTGCAGTGTTGAAAGGTTTGTAATGAGTCCGCGGCTACGAGAGAATGTATGTTGTTAAAATAAGTTCAGAGATAAAGTGTATAGGGTATTTGTACATGTAGCGCTAGCGCCGATTAGCTCGTTAGCTAGTGCCGATTAGCTCGTTAGCTAGCGCCGATTAGCTCGTTATTTAGCGCCGATTAGCCCATTGGCTAGACTCATTACTGTGAAATGCAGTTGTGTTGTTTGGTTCATCTGTTGATGTATCTATGTAACAATGCTGTCTGTTTTGTGAATGTTTATATTGTAAATGTGTTTGAGTAAATGCTAGCTAAGCAGCTAGCTGTGAAAACACCACAATATCACTCGTGATTATTTCTCCCCTTATTCAGGTACGGTGACGTTGTTCTGCAGTGTTGAAAGGTTTGTAATGAGTCCGCGGCTACGAGAGAATGTATGTCGTTAAAATAAGTTTAATGAGTCGTAGTTTAATTTAGGTTTAGGATTTATTAAAAGGCTCGAGTCAAAGATGGCTGCTACTCCACCTCCTTGACCGGTGTCTCGAGGAATGTGAGTATTAATATGACTTGGAGGAGTCGACTCATTTAGGCAGACATATGCTTCATGGCGCAGCCAGGTTTCAGTTAGACAACATAAATCAATGTGATTATCTGTTATTAAATCATTTAGTAACACAGCTTTAGATGACAGAGATCTAATATTTAGGAGACCACATTTAATAGTCCTGTTTTGTTGCACTGCTGAAATAATGGTGTTAACTTGTATAAGGTTATTGTGTACGACTCCTCTTGTGTTTACTTTAGATTTATTTAATTTAAGTGGCCGTGGGACAGACACAGTCTTCACAGTCTCTATTCTAGAGTAATGGATGGGTAACTGCATATATATATATATATATATATATAGTCTCTATTCTAGAGTAATGGATGGGTAACTGCTCGACAAGAAAAGCAGAGAAGGGTGTTAAACTACAACTCTGCTCCCGGTTCCTGATCTGAACCCCGTATTGTCATGGATACGGTGATCAACGTGGTCATATCCGCAGAAATGAGACGCGCTCCTTCCAACGTGGGATGGACGCCGTCCCTCCTCATCAGATCAGGTTTTCCCCAGAAAGTCTTCCAGTTGTCTACGTAGCCCACCTGATTCGCTGGGCACCACTTCCACAGCCAGCGGTTGAAAGACGACATACGGCTATATAATTCGTCAGTTTGCAAATTTGGGAGAGGGCCAGAGAAAATGACGGTGTCCGACAACGTCTTGGCATAAGCACACACCGACTCCACATTCATCTGACTGACCTCCGACCTACGGGCTCGGGCGTCGTTACCACCGGCATGTATTACAATCTGACTGTACCTACGCTCATCCTTAGCCAGCAGCTTCAAACAAGACTCCACGTCGCCCGCTCTGGCCCCCGGGAGGCCCACTACCCTGGCCCCCTGAGACACACTACCCTGGCCCCCTGAGGCACACTACCCTGGCCCCCGGGAGCCAACACTACCCTGGCCCCCTGAGGCCTACTACCCTGGCCCCCTGAGGCACACTACCCTGGCCCCCTGAGACCCACTACCCTGGCCCCCTGAGGCCCACTACCCTGGCCGCCTGAGGCCTACTACCCTGGTCCCCTGAGGCCCACTACCCTGGCCCCCTGAGGCCTACTACTCTGGCCCCCTGAGGCACACTACCCTGGCCCCCTGAGGCCCACTACCCTGGCCCCCTGAGGCACACTACCCTGGCCCCCTGAGGCCCACTACCCTGGTCCGCGGCTTCGCTATCTTCACGTTCCTGACTATAGAGCTCCCGATAACCAGGGTGTTCTCCTAAGCGGGTGTGTCGCTGAGCAGGGAAAAGCGGTTCGAAAGGTGAAGTGGTTGGTGCACAGCAGGCTTCTGTATAGACTTACCACTCTTGCGAACAGTCACCCATCTGTCCGGCTGGTCGGATACCACTGGAGAAGAGCTAGTAGCTAACAGCTAACAGCTAGTAGCTATCTGTGGCTCCGCACCGGCTACGGGAGAGGGCGGGCTAACTAGCATAGCTGGCTGAGTTTCGATGGCGCGGAGCCGTGCATCTAACCCACTTAGACCTGCCTCCAACCTACAAATAAACTACACTTGTTGCATGTACCGTTATCATTAAGGGAGGCAGGGAGATAACTATACATGAGACACACTGAGCAAGACGGAAAGAGAGGGAGAGAAGGAAGAGACATGCTGTAGCTGCGGAGCTTACCGGTGCTCTAGGAGCCTTAGAGATAGAGGAAGGAGATGAGGTTCCTCTAGGAGCCTTAGAGATAGGGTAAGGAGCCTTCAGTGTTCCATGAAGAGCTTGGTGGATGACATCATTGGTCTTGTGTAGCGGCACCCACTCATGACTACTGGTGTGTAATCCCATCAGCACCCACTCATGACTACTGGTGTGTAATCCCATCACTCTGCTGCCCCCCCCCCCTCCCATACTCTCCCTTTCTAAATGCTGTAGAGGAGTTCTTCTGCATGGAGGTGGAGCGTGAGGAGACCCCCCCATCATCCTGGTGTTCTCCTCTTCATCCTGGTGTACTCCTCTTCATCCTGGTGTTCTTCCTCTTCATCCTGGTGTTCTCCTCTTCATCCTGGTGTTCTTCCTCTTCATCCTGGTGTTCTCCTCTTCATCCTGGTGTTCTCCTCTTCATCCTGGTGTTCTCCTCTTCCTCTTCGTCCTGGTGTTCTCCTCTTCATCCTGGTGTTCTCCTCTTCATCCTGGTGTTCTCCTCTTCATCCTGGTGTTCTCCTTTTTCAACAAAAGAGCCTTCAGGTATCAAGCTCCTCCTCTTTTATGGAACCAGCTCCACCTTCAGTCCGGGAGGCTCCGCCCCCTCATGGAGACTGAAGACTTTCCTCTGACAGAGCTGATGGTCAGGGCTGAGTCAGGGTCACCTGGTGCACACCTGGAGACGCTGCTAGAGGCTGAGAGGAGGGGAGGGTGGAGGTCTCCATGGTGGAATATGCCGACTATCAACTCTTCATCACTCCGTCATCTTCACTGAATGTTTGAACTCTAACCTGTCTTCTGGTCACATGACCTCTATGACACCTGTCCACCTGGAGAGGTCCTCCTCTTCTCTCCTCAAGGGGTCTGACCTTCACCCTGAAGGGCTGTGGGGAGTTGTTCCTGATCCATGAGGTCAGAGGTCAAAGGTCAGAGGTCAAAGGTCAGGGTGTCTATGTGTACAGATTGTAAAGCACTCTGAGGGGAATTTGTAATTTGTGAAAATGGGCTCTACAAATAAACTGAATTGAACTATTTCAGATGTTTCAAATTCTTGTATCTTTAAATACTTGTATGTTTTTAATTCATCAGATCCTATGCAGAAAATCTTCAACTTTAAAACACTTGGTGTCTTCATTTTTTCAGCAAATTCAGTAATTCCATTTTTTTATGTTCACATAGCCTTCACGTATTACTGTATATTTTCAAATATGTTTTATCTTTTCAAACTTTAAAAGCTTACACTACCGGCATACATTCAGCAAAAGAAACAATTCCACCTTCAAAATGTTGACAAAATTGTTAGCTATAATATATATATATATATATATATATATATATATATATATATATATATGATCCAGTTTTTTTGATAGCTCTTTAATTGGAGAGATATCAGAACCATCTTTAGAGTTTCTCAGGTCTCATTTAACCCACAAGAATAATAAACATATCGACGCGTTGGGTTGAATCTTTCCTCTCTGTTGATGCTACTATTTTGGTGATTTGATCATGTTTTTTTGACACGGTTTAACAAATGCACTCAGTGTTGAGATCTCGTCTATCCTTCATGTTTCTCCCTATTTTTCTTTCTCCTCTATAATTTTCAGACATTTCTTTTTTTAATATTTACGCTTCAAGCTTTCAGAAGTTAGCATTCTAACACCTTTTAAGCAGGAAATGCATTTTGTAGTTATTATAACTTTGTTTATGAATGTTTATCAGCGTTGAATGATCGACTCTTTCTCTGCAGTCAGAACCAGAACTCTGATTGGATGTTCAAACTTTCACTGAACACATTTTATTGTTTAGTGCTTTAAACAAGACACTGAGAGCACAAAGCTCTTCATTTATTGAGTTTCACAGCCCAGAAGGACTACAGGAGGGACTTCCTGGCCCAAAAGGACTACAGGAGGGACATCCTGGCCCAGAAGGACTACAGGAGGGACTTCCTGGCCCAGAAGGACTACAGGAGGGACTTCCTGTAGAGGTACATGGTCCCACGGACGTACTTGTCCTTCTGCACATGGTCACAGTTGCTGTACACATCGATCATGTACTGGTCAATCTCTTTGGTGGTCACATGACTCCAGAGCCCCTCCTCCTCCATCAGCTGCAGCTCCGCCTCCAGGGAAACCTTGTACTGGTTTCCAGACTCCGACTCCAGGCCGTTTCTGGACATGCAGATGTATCCGCCTGCAGGATGCAACATGAGACGGGGTTAGACAGGAGAGCTTAAGTGAGAACACAAGTAAACAACAACAGAGACAGAAGAATCCAGGAACTAACAACAAAGTGAATTAGCGCCCCAGACGACCTTCAGTGCCGAGTGGGAGGAGCCACCAGAGAGCGGTGGATCGTCTGCATACTGTCAGACTGATCATCGACCATCTGGGCCAATTCTACCCGAGACATTGAAGCCAAGTCAAAGTCAACGATGTCCAGAAGCCCAACAAACGACCCTAGAGGAAGAGCTTCAGAGGACTCAGCTGGGTACCTGGTGCGGCGGCGAGGCACAGCTCCCTGACCACGGAGACCGGCACAAAGCCGTCTCGTAGGGCGCCGATGATCATCACCAGGTCAAACGCACCTGGAGCCAGAGGAGAGAACTTGTCTGAACCCCAACACACACACATCCCTCTTCTACCTGCACCCCCTGGTTGGGGGTTTGGTTCTCGCCCATTAAACCAGTCAGAAGCACCTTTAGTGTGGCGAGTGTTTTCGGTGTGATGCTGTCGTGTCTCCAGGCCTCAAATGTTCTGAACACTACGTTAACGAGTCACCTCCTCCTGTCTGAACGGAGGAGCCGAACCTTAACCAGCTGGGATAAGATCCGTCAGTGTGTGCATGTAGCGTTAGCTTAGCATACCAGGCTGAGCAGGAAGTGGCTCGGTTCCCAGTAAGGCCAGTTTAAGCTCCTTGTAGAGGCCGGTCTTAGCGGCTTGATCCAGCATGCCTTGACTGCCGTCCACGCCTACAAAGTGCTGGAAGCCCAGTTCAGCCATCTATGAAGAGGAGGGGGAGGAAGAGGAACAGATTAGAAACCTTTGCATTGTCAGTGCTGATTATATCATCACTATGTAAACTCTGAAGTCATTGCCTGGTTTTAAGGGATGAGCTTCTAGAACGTGCGGATCTGGTTCCACTTGTTTGTCGCTCGTCTGTCAGACAGAGTCGTCTGTTCGGTGTCTCACGAGCCAACAACCAACGAGCCAACAACCAACGAGCCAACGGGCCAACTGGCCAACGGGCCAACGAGCCAACGGGCCAATGGGCCAACGAGCCAACGGGCCAATGGGCCAACGAGAACACGCGCCAACGAGCCAACGAGCCCACGGGCCAATGAGCCAACGACCCAACGGGCCAACGACCCAACGGGCCAGCAACCAACGAGCCAACGGGCCAACGACCAAACGGGCCAACGACCAACAAGCTAACGAGCCAACGGGTCAACGGGTAAACGGGCCAACAACCAACGAGCCAACGACCCAACGGGTCAACGAGCCAACGTGTCAACGGGCCAACGAGCCAATGGGCCAACGAGCCAACGGGCCAACGGGCCCACGAGCCCACGGGCCATCTGTCCAACGGGCCAACGAGCCCACGGGCCAACGGGTCAACGGGCCAACTGGCCGACTGGCCAACGGGCCAACGAGCCAACGGGCCAGCGGGCCAACGAGACCACGGGCCAACAAGCCAACGGGCCAACGAGCCAACGGGCCAACTGGCCAACGAGCCAACGGGCCAATGGGCCAACGAGACCACGGGCCAACGAGCCAACGAGCCAACGAGCCCACGGGCCAACGAGCCAACGAGCCAACGACCCAACGGGACAACAACCAACGAGCCAACGGGCCAACGACCAAACGGGCCAACGACCAACGAGCCAACGGGCCAACGACCAAACGGGCCAACGACCAAACGGGCCAACAACCGAGTCAACGGGTAAACGGGCCAACAACCAACGAGTCAACGACCCAACGGGTCAACGAGCCAACGGGTCAACGGGTAAACGGGCCAACAACCAACGAGCCAATCACCCAACGGGTCAACGAGCCAACGGTTCAACGGGCCAACGAGCCAATGGGCCAACAAGCCAACGGGCCAACGGGCCCACGAGCCCACGGGCCATCTGTCCAACGGCCCAACGGGTCAACGGGCCAACGAGCCAACGGGCCAACTGGCCGACGGGCTAACAACCAACGAGACAACGACCAAACGGGCCAACAACCAACGAGCCAACGGGCCAACGAGCCAACGGGCCAACGAGCCAAGGGGCCAACGACCAACGAGCCAACGAGCCAACGACCAAACGGTCCAACAACCAACGAGCCAACGAGCCAACGACCCAACGGGTCAACGAGTCAACGGGCCAACGACCCAATGGGCCAACGAACCAACGAGCCAACGACCCAACGGGTCAACGGGCCAACGACCCAACAACCAACGAGCCAACGACCCAACGGGTCAGCGAGCCAACGGGTCAACGGGCCAACGACCCAACGGGCCAACGAACCAACGGGCCAACGAGCCAACGGGCCAACGGGCCCACGAGCCCACGGGCCAACTGTCCAACGGTCCAACGGTCCAACAGTCCAACGGGTCAACGGGCCAACGAGCCAACGGGCCAACGGGCCAACGAGCCAACGGGCCAACGGGCCAACGAGACCACGGGCCAAGGAGCCAACGAGCCAACGGGCCAACGAGCCAACGAGACAACGACCAAACTGGCCAACAACCAACGAGACAACGACCAAACGGGCCAACAACCAACGAGCCAAGGGGCCAACAACCAACGAGCCAACGGGCCAATGACCAAACGGGCCAACGACCAACGAGCCAACGACCAAACGGTCCAACAACCAACGAGCCAACGACCCAACGGGTCAACGAGCCAACGGGTCAACGGGCCAACGACCCAACGGGTCAACGGGCCAACGACCCAACGGGCCAACGACCCAACGGGACAACGAGCCCACAGGCCGACGAGCCAACGGGCCAACGGGCCAACGAGCCCACGGGCCCGCGGGCCGACGAGCCAACGAGCCTATGAGCCAACGGGCCAACAGGCCAACGAGCAAGATGGCCCAGTCATGTGACGCGGCTCCTTAAGAACCTTTGTTGCCCCTTCTTGCAGGACCTAAAGAAGTCTGGACTCATGTGGACTACAAGTCCACCTCCAACATGCACTTCATTGATCAGGGAGACACGTATCCAGCCGTCAGCCGTAGGTTTCCATCCGAGCCGATTACTAATAAGCCAGCATTTGAGGCCGATTAGACACAGTTCCCTGACCCCCCCCCCCCCCCACCAACACCCACACACCTCCACCCCCCCCCCCACATACCGCCACAATGAGGTTTAAATGTATACACAGGTGGTGAGTCCGCACAAATAAACACTGATATATCCATATGTGGTGATAACATTGGGCCTTTTGTCTCTCCACTAGGAATGGGCATCGAGAACCGGTTCTGTTTTAGAACCGGTTCCCAGTGGACCGATTGTTTGGATAGCCAGATTCCTTAACGGTTCCGCTAACGATCCTCTGTGGCGTTGCGCATGCGCAAACTGTTTTGGTTTCTTCTTCAGACTGCAGCAAACATGGCAACTAGCAGAAGCGTTCTAAAGTGTGGCTCTATTTCACACGACACAATGACAACTACGCCACTTGTAACATGTGTAAAAAGTCTATTTCGTGGAAGGGAGGAAATATAACATATGAATAAGCATTTGAACACACAGCATGGAATTAAATGACAGGACGTCATGTGTTCGATGCTGCAGCAGCTCGGCTAACGTGGGCGCTTCATCTCTTTCTGTCCAGGCTGAACTCCTCAAAGTGATCACAACACTCACTGTGAAGCAAGTTGCCTTTATTGTGTAGTGGATCCCTTCGTTTGAAGCAGACATTTGAGCTCCGGCATTGGAGCTAAGATGCTCCAGCATCGTCTCCCATTAGTGATCACTTCACGTTTGGATTGAAAGTCCAGTTTTGAGAAATGTTTGATCGTAACGGTGTTAATTATCGGAGGGCGTGTGTTATTAGCAAACATTTTATCGTGTTAACCCATTATTAAACTGAGCATATCGATTTTTCATCCATTATTAAACTTAGCATTAAACTCCGCTAGCTTAGCTATAGAATCTTCCATGTTCAGCCCCCTACATTGAGGCAGAGGTAGTGTTTGCCTCTCCTCTTAATGTGGCTTTATCTTAGGCTGACCAGACGTCCTCTTTTACCCGACATTGTCGGTTTTTGAGCCCTAAAAAATGCGTCCGGCAGGGATTCCAAAAACGTCCGGGGAGTTTGCTTCGTCGGATAATGCCGTTTCTCCCCTTACAAGTTTTGGAAATGGTACGGTCCACCTTTAGGCGCGAGCTCTGACGCGAGCGCTGACGGTATAGAGAGCAGTCATCGGTCAACCGATCTCAGGGTTGCCAGATACACGATTATCCTCCATATAATCCAACCATTTTGAGCCTTTGGTACGATACTTCACCATCTCCAATCTGGCAACCCGGAGCACCTTGCCGCCTCCACTAGTTGCATTGTTGTTGTTTGTGCGGCATGCTATCCACTACTACTGATACACATGCTATACACTACTACTGATACACATGCTATACACTACTACTGATACACATGCTATCCACTACTACTGATACACATGCTATCCACTACTACTGATACACATGCTATACACTACTACTGATACACATGCTATACACTACTACTGATACACATGCTATCCACTACTACTGATACACATGCTATACACTACTACTGATACACATGCTATACACTACTACTGATACACAGTATACATACTACCAGCACCGCCCCTCAACGTGCACTACGCGCTGTGCGTAGGGCACCAAGTCCTGAGGGGGCATCACAGAATAGGCAACTAAAAGATCCTCAGTTATAATAATTATAATGCTGATATTATTTCAGTCTATAAATATTAGGCACCTTTTAGGCATGTTTATCACAAAACAGGCAGAACAAGAGAGATGTTTAATCGCTTAGCCCCCAGAATACATTTTATTTAAGTTATTTAAGTTTTATTTTAAGTTCAAGAGGAATATGTATAAATGTTTTTTGTTATTTAAACAAATGTAAATGTGTATATCTATACTGTATATTGTGTGTGCAGCATTATAGAAAATTATAGAAAAGACAATTAATGTAAATAAACCCGATTGTGCTCTTTTTTCCACCCCTTGCCCAATAAGAATCGATAAGCAGGAATCGATAAGGCATCGGAATCGTTAAAATCCTATCGATTCTCATCCCTACTCTCCACACCTCGTCACATTAAAGGAACCGACCCAGAACACTCAGAACTAAAGCTTCACGTTTTCTCAACAGCACATTTAGTGTTTTTCTTTTTCTTTTTTCACTGTTTTGCCTTTGATTATGAAACCGAGGCCATGGTCCGGTCACGCAGGATCACTGAGGTTCTCCTTTGGGTCTTACCAGATTAGCGACTAATCCAGACCCACAGGCCACGTCAAGAACCTGGACTTCCTCGGGACGCCCGGAGAAGTTCTCAGACAGGAAGTGGACTGCCTGGTGTGGAGCCCTGTAGTTCAGCATGCTGTGGTCCTATTGGAACACATGTGGAGGTCACATGACGGGTCTCAGGTCCACCAGACAGCTCCTGGTCCACCACAACGTGGTACGACCAGAAGGAGAACAAAGTGCTCTTCTATGCAGACGATCTGCTTTCATACATTGACCACTAAGGTCACTGAGGAGGCGGAGCTTCTGTCACCTGTTCGTAGGTCTCCGCCCAGCTGTCGTAGAACTTCACCCTCTGCTGTGAATCGATTCCTTGGCAGGACGTGAGGAGGCTCCTCAGATCCTGCAGAGTTCTGCTGCCGGCTGACATGATGAGGAGGCGACGGGCGACCTGTGGGAGCGAGGAGCAGGTGAGGCCTGTGGGAGCGAGGAGCAGGTGAGGCCTGTGGGAGCGAGGAGCAGGTGAGGCCTGCGGGAGCGAGGAGCAGGTGAGGCCTGTGCAGACTTCACAGGAATGCAGAACACGAGCCGGAGGCCCAACCGCCGCTGAGCTGGGCTGAGGGCCGGAGTTCAGCTCGGAGGGCTGCTGGTTTCTCTCTTCTTTCATAGAATCTCATGAGAACCTGAAGGCATCATGACCCAGATCCCCTGAGCACTACACCTGAGTGCTGTGAGTAACACAGACACCTGAACACACCCAGACGAACCGTTCGATCTCTACAGGTCACTCCTCCTACAGGTCACTCCTACAGGTCACTCCTACAGGTCACACCTCCTTCAGGTCACTCCTACAGGTCACTCCTCCTTCAGGTCACTCCTACAGGTCACTCCTCCTACAGGTCACACCTCCTTCAGGTCACTCCTACAGGTCACTCCTCCTACAGGTCACTCCTCCTACAGGTCACTCCTCCTGCAGGTCACTCCTCCCCAGGGCACTCCTCCTAAAGGTCACTCTTCCTTCAGGGCACTCCTTCAGGGCACTCATCCTACAGGTCACTTCTCCTTGAGGGCACTCCTCCTATAGGTCACTCCTCCTACAGGTCACTCCTCCTACAGGTCACTCCTCCTACATGTCACTTCTCCTACAGGTCACTCCTCCTACAGGTCACAGCTCCTACATGTCACTTATCCTTCAGGTCACTTCTCCTTCAGGTCACTCCTATAGGTCACTTCTCCTTCAGGTCACTCCTACAGGTCACTCCTATAGGTCACTCCTCCTATAGGTCACTCCTCCTACAGGTCACACCTCCTTCAGGTCACTCCTACAGGTCACTCCTCCTACAGGTCACACCTCCTTCAGGTCACTCCTACAGGGCACTCCTCCTACAGGTCACTCCTCCTACAGGTCACTCCTCCTACAGGGCACACCTCCTACAGGTCACTTCTCCTTCAGGGCACACCTCCTTCAGGGCACACCTCCTACAGGGCACTCCTCCTACAGGTCACTCCTCCTACAGGTCGCTTCTCCTGCAGGTCACTCCTCCTACAGGGCACTCCTCCTACAGGTCACTTCTCCTACAGGTCACTCCTCCTACAGGTCACTCCTACAGGTCACTCCTCCTACAGGTCACTCCTACAGGTCACTCCTCCTACAGGTCACACCTCCTACATGTCACTTCTCCTACAGGTCACTTCTCCTTCAGGTCACTCCTACAAGTCACTTCTCCTTCAGGTCACTCCTACAGGTCACACCTCCTTCAGGTCACTCCTACAGGTCACTCCTCCTACAGGTCACTTCTCCTACAGGTCACTCCTCCTACAGGTCACTCCTCCTACAGGTCACTTCTCCTACAGGTCACTCCTCCTACAGGTCACTCCTCCTACAGGTCACTCCTCCTACAGGTCACTTTTCCTACAGGTCACTCCTCCTACAGGTCACTCCTCCTACAGGTCACTTCTCCTACAGGTCACTCCTCCTACAGGTCACTTCTCCTACAGGTCACTCCTCCTACAGGTCACTCCTCCTACAGGTCACTCCTCCTACAGGTCACTTTTCCTACAGGTCACTCCTCCTACAGGTCACTCCTCCTACAGGTCACACCTCCTACAGGTAACTCCTCCTACAGGTCACTTCTCCTTCAGGTCACTTCTCCTACAGGTCACTCCTCCTACAGGTCACACCTCCTACAGGTCACTCCTCCTACAGGTCACTCCTCCTACAGGTCACACCTCCTACAGGTAACTCCTCCTACAGGTCACTCCTCCTACAGGTCACACCTCCTACAGGTAACTCCTCCTACAGGTCACTCCTCCTACAGGTCACTTCTCCTTCAGGTCACTTCTCCTACAGGTCACTCCTCCTACAGGTCACACCTCCTACAGGTCACTCCTCCTACAGGTCACTCCTCCTACAGGTCACTTCTCCTACAGGTCACTTCTCCTACAGGTCACTCCTCCTACAGGTCACTTCTCCTTCAGGTCACTTCTCCTACAGGTCACTCCTCCTACAGGTCACTTCTCCTACAGGTAACTCCTCCTACAGGTCACTTCTCCTTCAGGTCACTTCTCCTACAGGTCACTCCTCCTACAGGTCACTCCTCCTACAGGTCACTCCTCCTACAGGTCACTCCTCCTACAGGTCACTTCTCCTACAGATCACACCTCCTACAGGTCACTTCTCCTCAGTGACGTGCGGTGAGGTTCATGGTTGGTGAGGCACTGACTCCTTTAGTGTCAGATTTACAAATATGTAAACCCAAAAGGGGCGTATTCCATTGGTACTGGTTATTTCATGTCTCATCAGCATTCTCCACACAACACACGCGCGCACACGCAAACGGTACATTAAAAGTTTGAAGCAAACCTTTTGGCTCTGGCGTTGGTCTACCTGTGTTAATCACGTCCACTTTTGACTGAAAGTCCAGTTTTAAGACATTTGTAAGCTTGGATATATAATCCTTTTTCATGTTGGCGGTCTGGCAGCAAAATACAATAACAAACGGACTCGACTCATCTGGTGCCTCAGCGTAGAAGAAGAAGTAGCAAGTTGGCTCAGTAGCGCCCCCTGCAGTGAGGCAGAGTATTATGTGCCTCACCCTGCGCCTTTTCACTGCGGCTTTATTTCCCATCAGCGAAACTAAATATGTCACTTATATGTCACCTACAAACATTAAACTGTAACGCTTAAAGACCGTAGCCAGACTGGAAAATCAGGCTAAATAAACTCTTATTATATTGGCGACATGCGATTGGCCCGTGCAAACCGCACGGGCCAATCTCCTACAGGTCACTCCTCCTACAGGTCACTTCTCCTACAGGTCACTTTTCCTACAGGTCACTCCTCCTACAGGTCACTTCTCCTACAGGTCACTCCTCCTACAGGTCACTCCTCCTACAGGTCACTCCTCCTACAGGTCACTCCTCCTACAGGTCACTCGTTCACTCCAGTAGCTGCGTTGAAGCGTTTCAATTCAATTAAATTTAATTCAATTCAGTTTATTTGTATAGCCCAGTTTCACAAATTACAAATTTGTCTCGGAGTGCTTTAAAATCTGTACACATAGACATCCCTGCCCCAAAACCTCACATCGGACCAGAAAAAACTCCCAAATAACCGTTTAAATTCATTCAGATCAAATGTGACGAATAATGAAGCAAATTCAGTAAAATGTACCTGTTTCATTCACACAAACAGCAGCATTCATATAAATATATATATAAACAATTTATCAATATTTAAAGTGTCTATCAATCTATAGTAAACGGATGATTCGTGCTCACCTGTGTGTGAAGGTGCTCTGGAGGAGCAGGTCAGAGTGTGAGAGACACCAGGTATTTCTCTCCTGAGCCGTAGCTTGAGGGCGGAGGAGGTGTCAACTCCGGGCCAATTAGGAGACACCACACTGTAAAAAAGGATTTGAGGTTTTAGTTAACCTCTTCCACTCCACTGAGGACGCCGGCGTCCTCAAGACCCACCCCTTCCCTTTAAACGGCTTGATCACGCAGACCACGTGAATAAACAACGGCATGTTTGGTATCCCAGCGTTCAACACATCCTCATCTTTGCAAAGAACATATACCTTTTCTTTTATTTCGTAATCATTTTTCACAAGAGCAGCCCAAACACACAATGTATAAAGTCGCGATAAATGCAGCAAGTCGGGTCTTGCAACATTTCGACGGAGAAAACGTACAGAATACACTTTATAAGTAGACGTATTAGCGGAGATGTTAGCAGAAGTACTAGCGGAAGTTAGCAAAGAGCTAGCGGAATCAGAAAAGGTAAAAAGTTTGACAAATAAACTTTTTTTTTGGTGCGCTGTGTCTTCACTGACAGTAACGTGTTGACGCCAGGAGACCGCGCTGGCTTTGCCGGGCCATGAACACGGTGATTTGCTCCGTTTTTGTTTGACTAGATGTTATTAGTAACAGTGAGGTTAGACTGTCATCCCCTCGTCTCCTCTAGAGGAGACTTCAGGCTTTCTAACGACGTGTTGCAGATGCACATCGAGTCACACGTAACGGAAGTCCTCGGAAATACGTGGGCGCAGCCAGTCTTCTCCTTACAGAATATACATGTACATGTATAGAAATATATATATATATAGATAAGTTTATACATACATATATATTTGTGTGTATATATTATGTAGTATATATGTATATATACTATACATATATGTATATATACTATACATATATATATATATATATATATATATATATATATATATATATATATATATATATGTCACTATGTGTCAGCACCGTCATGTCGTCAGCACCGCTGAGGAGGACACGCCCCTTTATCGGCACACACTGGATAGAATGTACCTGAGAAGGACACGCCCCTTTATCGGAACACACTGGATAGAATGTACCTGAGAAGGACACGCCCCTTTATCGGAACACACTGGATAGAATGTACCCGAGAAGGACACGCCCCTTTATCGGAACACACTGGATATAATGTACCTGAGAAGGACACGCCCCTTTATCGGAACACACTGGATAGAATGTACCCGAGAAGGACACGCCCCTTTATCGGAACACACTGGATAGAATGTACCTGAGAAGGACACGCCCCTTTATCGGAACACACTGGATAGAATGTACCCGAGAAGGACACGCCCCTTTATCGGAACACACTGGATAGAATGTACCTGAGAAGGACACGCCCCTTTATCGGAACACACTGGATAAACTAGATCAGGGGTCGTGAACCTCTGGCTCTCGAGCCATATATGGCTCTTCCGGTGTATATATATATGGCTCTTTTGAGTTTGAGTTTGAAAAAAAACAACTCTGCCCGCCCCCCTGTAACTTTCTCTCTCCTCCAGAGGACAGCAGCAGTAATGTCAGGTCCCTTTCTTAAAGACGTCTTTGTTCTCTTATTAAACTAAACGTCTGTTATTGATCGTCTCCACAGCAGCATGTCTCTCTGTTTCTACGCGTCGCGTCTCCGCTCGCAGAGCTTCGAAGTCTCATTAAAGTAAAGTAAAAAATTAAAAGTAAAAAATACCTCATGGCTCTCATTGAAATATATTTAGAGATATTTGGCTTTTATGGCTCTCCCATTCAGAAAGGTTCCTGACCCCTGCTCTAACTTGTTCACATAAGCTAGTCAAAGTCAAATGTTAGCTAGCTTCCAGCCAATTAAGGTGCATTTGCACAACTTTGAGTTCTTTATGGACATATTAACGACAGGTGGCACGCCTGAATTAAAGTCTCAATGTATCAGCGAGCAGTATCAGCGGTCGTCAGTAGCCAGTAGACTTAGCATGTTCACCTGGGGTTGATTCTGTGTAGTGTTGAGGGACCACCGTGTGCCGAGGTTAGTGGCTGTAACGTGTTTTAAAGTAAACGCAAACGCGTTTATTTAACTGTGACGAGAGTTCCGTTACACGGGACTGTTTGAACCCCGCGAACGCTGTCGTTGAACCGGACCCTTTGAAGCGCAGTCTGTTAGCGGGAACGCGTGTATTTACTCTGGAAATAACTCTGATGATGAAAGTCGTGTGATTGTTAGTCATGGCGCCAGAAGTACAGTTGTTATGAGGGGCCACCGACCTTCAAATCCTTTTGGGATTGTGGTAAGTGAAACATATTGCACACACTAATCTGTGGAACAGTATAGTTGGGATGCCACGTTGTTTTTAACAAAGCATTTCCCCTAGAAATGCAAAGGTCTGCTAAAGAACGCTAAGTCTGCTTTAGGATTACCATGGCGACTATGGGTCAGTGGGCAGCAGGCCTGTCTTTCAATCATGGGGTTGGAGGTTCGATCCCCGCCCTTTAGCATACTTAAAGTATTTAGTCTTTAGAATACTTAAAGTATTTAGAGTCTTTAGAATACTTAAAGTATTTAAAGTATTTAGAGTCTTTAGAATACTTAAAGTATTTAGAGTCTTTAGAATACTTAAAGTATTTAAAGTATTTTGAGTCTTTCGAGTCTTTCGAGTCTTTAGAATACTTAAAGTATTCAGAGTCTTTAGAATACTTAAAGTATTTAAAGTATTTAAAGTATTTAAAGTATTTCGAGTCTTTCGAGTCTTTCGAGTCTTTCGAGTCTTTCGAGCAGACCTGGGCATCGTCCGGCCCGCTGGATGATTCTGACCGGCCAGCTAAAGATTACATGATGATTAGAAAATAAAAAAATATTTTCTAATTATCTTATGGGTGGACTAAAACCACATGCTTTTATTTTGAAGCCCATTTATTCTCTCAGTACACGCAATCGTGCGGGTCAACTGTACACGTGCAATGCGTGGGATCGATGTGGTGGAAATGAGTGTTCCTTTACCTAGTTTTAGCCTGGTTGCCCCAGAAGACTTTATTCTAGTAACAAGTTCACAAGTCATCAACCAGCTCCAAACAACAAGTCATGAAGCCTTCAGCTGAATGGAGCAGAGCCCCGAGCCTCCCGTCAGGACCGTCAGGAATAACTGCTCCTCCTCAGGCAAGCAGCCTTCAGAGATCTGAGACATCCGCATTCCCAAAGACCGGGTTTGGCCCAAACCTCAAGGTTAGTGACCTTTTCACGTGACCCCACAGGATTGGATTGACCCCATAAACATTCCAGAAGAGAACTTCTAAACACATTTTTCCGACAATTGACAACTTGTCTTCCTCCCTGAAAATGTGAAAATGTCGGCTCATGCCCAAAAGAGGAAAGTGGAGGCCGAAAGCAGAACTTTGAAACCAATATGGAGAACTGTGTGTAGGTGTGTGTGTGTGTGTGTTTGTGTAGGTGTGTGTGTGTGTGTGTAGGTGTGTGTGTGTGTGTAGGTGTGCGTGTGTAGGTGTGTGTGTGTGTGTGTAGGTGTAGGTGTGTGTGTGTGTGTAGGTGTGTGTGTGTGTGTTTGTGTGAATGTGTAGGTGGTGTGTGTGTGTGTGTGTATGTGTAGGTGGTGTGTGTGTGTGTGTGTGTTTGTGTGTGCGCGCGCGTGTGTGTGTGTGTGTGTGTGTGTGTGTGTGTGTGTGTGTGTAGGTGTGTGTGTGTAGGTGTGTGTGTGTGTGTGTGTAGGTGTGTGTGTGTGTGTGTAGGTGGTGTGCGTGTGTGTGTAGGTGTGCGTACGTGTAGGTGTGTGTGTGTGTAGGTGGTGTGTGTGTGTGTGTGTGTGTGTAGGTGTGTGTGTGTGTGTGTAGGTGTGTGTGTGTGTGTAGGTGGTGTGTGTGTGTGTGTGTGTGTGGTGTGTGTGTGTGTGTGTGGTGTGTGTGTGTAGGTGTGTGTGTGTGTAGGTGTATGTGTGTGTGTAGGTGTGTGTGTGTGTAGGTGGTGTGTGTGTGTGTAGGTGTGTGTGTGTGTGCGTGTGTGTGCGCATGTGTGTGTGCGCGTGCGTGTGTGTGTGCGCGTGCGTGTGTGTGTGTGTTGTGTATTGGGAGAGCCACATGCACGTGTGTGTGTGTGTGTGTGTGTGTGTGTGTGTGCGTGTGTGTGTGTGTGTGTGTGTGTGTGGATGTTAGTGTATTGGGAGAGCCACATGCACGCACTTAAAGCTTCAGAAGGTGGGGGTGAACTGTTTGGGGCACGGTTGTCACAGTATAAGGTATCTTAAATAAAAGTGTTAAAAAGTGTATGTTATTTGAATGGGCTGATGTTTTAGTCTTTATAAGGCTTTTTACTGACTTTTATTATCGATATATGACTTTATTTTGAGATATAGCATTGCAGCGGCTGTAGTGTGTGCATACAAGCTTTGTGTTGGGAGAGATGCCTGGTCTGCCTGTTGGGGGCTAGTATGTTAATGGGCGCAGGGTGTGTGTGTGTGTGTGTGTGTGTGTGTGTGTGTGTGCGTGTGGGTGGATGTGTGTGCGTGTGTGTGCGTGCTACAGTCAAACCTATAATACAATCAACAGACGAGAGAACAGGCATATTGTTTTGTGCTAGCAATATTTCTTTGTAATTTAAATGCACTTTGTATTGATGCAAATGAAATAACGGTGTATTATCAGAGATAGATAGATTCTTAAACTGGTGTATGATATATTACACTAGATTTCGCAATATAGCCTGAGAGTGCTGTTTTACTCTTAAGAAGAAGAAAAGGGAACAAGAGTTAAAGACCTTATCCCATTTAATGAGGAGATTAAATAAATAAATAAATAAACGTTGCTAGACACGTAATTTATGACGGATGATTGACCAAAACCATGCCTGAAAGTGTTCTACATTCTGGGATATTTTTAACTTGACGTAAGGCATGCTGGGTAATATGCAAAACCACGTCGGGAAGTGTTTCTCAACTATAAAGGTCTCATTACACCGCAGCGTTCAGTAGACATGCATTCTGGGATATTTTAACTTAGTGGGGCATGCTGGGTAGTATGCAAAACCGTGGGTGTTTGGGGTATGTATTTAGAATCAGTATCGGCACAGGGCAGCCGTCCACGTCTCTGATAGGCATAGGGTCTGCTTCTGTAGCCAATCAAAACACTACCTCTCCCTCTTTAACGACTACTACTGACACCGTCAAATAGGATAAGACACATTTTCATCTAAAAAATAGACAGTTCTAAAGAAGGTTTGGGTGGTATACAATAAAGTCTGGGTGATGCTCGGCTACACCCGCTCTCCCACATGGCTACTGATGTAACTCAGGGTTTTGACGCTCGTTTTCAACATCCCTTCAGTTTGGTCGTCAGTGGACCTTCAAATTGTGGAAAGACATTTTTTGTCAAGGATATTATCGGCCACGCTGAGAGGATTATTTCACATCATTTTGATAATGTTGTTTACATCTACTCCTGTTGGCAGCCTCTATATGATCAACTCCTGCAGATACGAAACATCTACTTTGTAAACGGCTTACCAGAGTCTCTGTGCGATGACGTATTACTACCACCAGCCAAAAACAACCTACTCATTATAGACGATTTGATGAATGATGCAAGTAATAACATCGAGGTTCAAAATGTTTTTACTAAATATGTACATCATAGAAATCTCAGCTGTATATATTTAGTGCAGAATTTATGTATTCAGGGTAAGGCGAGTCGTACTATTAGTTTAAACACCAACTATCTTGTTTTGTTTAAAATCCACGGGATAAGTGTCAGATTCTGTTATTGGCCAGACAAATGTTTCCAGGTAATACAAAACATTTCTTAGAGGCTTTTAACGATGCAACACACCAGGCCTACGGGTATCTACTCGTAGATTATAAAGCCATGACCCCTGAACACTTGAGACTCAGAACGTCGGTGTTGTCAGAACAACCGGTTGTGTATATTGCTAAAAAGCAAAAGAGATAATGTCACAGCGCATGCAGAGGAATCTAGCACTGCTCCAGTTGATATATAAATCGCCGCCTAAGGTGCGAAGAGTCATTGTGAGTAATGCCAACGCTGATTTAGTCAACGCCCTTTGTGAGATAGCCCTCAATGTGTTGAGAGGTAACATCCCCCTGACTGACAAACAATACACTCTATTGAAGAAGAAGAAGAAGAAGAACCGTATTAGACTGGTGGCCGCCAAAAGGGGTAAACTCACAAACAAGAAAAAGACGTTCAATCAGACCGGCGGCTTTTTATTCCCTCTGTTAGGGGCTGCTATTCCTTTTATAATTAGCCTTATTAACAGGGGCAAGTGAGTATAACCCCAAAGATGGACCACACCCAGAAAATGTTTCTGGTGCCACAGCATCAAATGGACTCTTTAAAACCCTCTCTGCACGATCAGCGACCTGGCTCTATAAGACAATCTGTGGAAAACGACCTTGATAGAGCCATGAGTGATGTATTAAAACAACCCGATACAGACATGTATGAGAAAGCTAAAAAATATGCTGGTATTTTACAAAGATACTTGGCTGTTGTGAGACAAGGCGAACAAGAGAAGAACGCCTTGACGCTGTCATAACCTCCAGGCGAGAGTCACAAAGATTCTAGTCTCATTGCCTCAAAAAAAGCACAGGATACTTATGACAACGCCCCTAAAAAATAATCTGATTTTGGGGCAGGTTATAAAGTACATACCTAATAAAAGTAAAAAACATGCTGAATGTATTTTGGATACTTTAACCAACTCAAACAACGCTGTATCCTGGACAGATAGGGGAGAGCTTATCATCAATAAGCAACTGGTTAGAGGTTCACACCTGTATGATTTGGTGAGAAGTGTCACCGCAGCCCATAATGTTTTAGACAGTTCTAGACCAGCAGGGTGGTCGTTTAAAAAAAAAACACTCGCAGGATTAAATGTCCCGTTATCGGCCATCCCCAACCGGCTGGTCCGCAAGGCGGTTGCAGAACATAAGATGGATGGTTCTGCTGACTTTAAGGCCTCTGCTACAGACACCCGTACACCCCCAGAGCACAGAGGAGTTGTAGATAGTAAACATTTTAAGACCCCAAAATCCTCAAAGTATAAAGCCCATAGGCTTGTTAATCCGTGGATGACCTTTTAATTATTTATTTTTCTCATAACCATCTTTTTTCTAACACTTCTTAACTCTTGTTCTTTTTTTACTATTTTTATTTTGTATCCTTTACAGCCATACGTGTCCCCCATGTTGTGAATAAATTGATAATCATTATTGAAACAAAACTGGTATCCATTTTTCATTTGTTTTTATTTAAAAAAGTATATCATAGTACATTACAACTGCTTACGAACACTGTACACATGAAGAAGAATCGCCACAACACTGCAGGCCTGATTTTGTTAACATAACGAGTAACCATTGCGTCATTATTAACTAGATTGTCAACATACATCCCCATCACGTGAATAAGGCCATCCTTTTTGTATATGACACAGAAAAAACACACAATGTTGCCCACATGTTGTAGTAAAATTGTTCTGAACCTGTTTCCTAGAATAAGACACACTAGTACACATATCATTAAGGAAATCCTGTATTTCTCTGGGGAACCCCTCATACTCGGTTGCTTGTCCAAAGCTGTCAAAGAAATATCCTTGGTGGTGTTTTGTAATATAAATAGCCAACCAATGCTCTCCAGGTTCATCAGACGGGTGGGTATTTACAACCATCATCGCTGGATACTCGTATAATTGGGTCTGGGATAATTGATCACAGGCTAGAACTCCGGCAAATGTTGTTCCATTAATAAGACGGCTTCTAACTATACTAGTCAATTCTATGGTATTCATAGTGTTTCAATAGGTATCCATCAGCACTTCACGCTGATTTGATATCTCAAGGACCGAGTCAAAAACTGAATAACACACTAGTGTCACAGTGCGTGGTAGTGGGACTCTGAATCGGGCTTCCAACCGTACATTGCCGGTTTTAATCAGTGACACGTTTCCCGAACATCCATCGTCAGGCTCCAAATTAAAGCAGAACATGGCATAGCCGTTCCCAAAATCATTGCGGTTTACGGCCAGAGGTCTATCTTTTAAATGACGACCGGTTGTTTGAGTCATATGGTGATATTCCCGGGTGTACTGCCCTCTTTGAAACGATGGCTGGAAAGGTCTGGAGGGATGTGATTGGCCGTCCGCAGAAATACTCAAAAACTCTAAATCATAGTGTTCAAAATTAAAAGGATTTCTAGCATAAATGTCTGTATAGCCCTCGTTGTCTACAAAACATAAAACCATAAATTTAGGGAGTTGGCCCATATAAAGGTTCTCCTGATTGCATACCCGAGTCCCAGCAGGTATGGAAAATGTTTTTTAAAGCCACCCTGTCGAGAGCATATTTAGCATTGGTATGTTGTAGGGCTCTGCTGTGAGCCAATCCGACCGTCGGCGCCACAGAAACCTTTTTCACAAAAATACTGGCTGATACAATGTTGACTCTGAACTGTGTAGCTGTCGGGGTCATTAGGGCAAATTCATCTTTTGAACGTATGAATTTCAGAGAAATGTCAACTCCGTTAAGCAGTAACTTCTCTTGAAAGAACAATCGGCGTGTATCGGGGCTGCTAGCTCCACAGTGCGACTGTTCTTTGTGTATTCGCCCCGCTCCACCAGGCCACTGTTGGCACCATTTATGGTGGCCACACCCATATGACACCCCTTGTCTTTGCTAAACAGTCCGGGGCTGAACTGGGTGTCCAGGGTGTCTTTGCTATAATTAATCAGACATTCGATAATTCCTCTGTCGGGTACGTATTTGAGGATTGAGATATGAGTCGATCCCCCAGCATGAGGTCGACTTGCGAGAATAGTGTGCATCCTGGATAGTTTATGAAGCCCACATCAGCATCAGCTGCTAGAGGAGTTCCGTCGGCATTTGTGATCTTCACCCTCATAGACAAATATGTATCGTTCAAATCCAGATAATCTTCGTCGCTGGAAGATATGTAGAACTCCAGGGGACCTGTGTCTGTTATAGCAGAGACCGGAGGGATTTCTAAATATGTCGATTTCTCAAGGGATGTTTGTGTGTAAGGTACCGTAATCAGATCCAGCTCGGTCTTTACACATTCTGCAGATTGATTATGAAGGAGGGCCATAGCTTCTTCACATGGTCCTTTTTCTTTTTAAAATATGTCTTTAGCTGTGAATCCAGCCCTCTTCTGCTGTGATCTGCTTCGGTTGGCAGCTGGCTTCTTTTTGACCTCCTTCTTGGCTCTACCAGCGGTTTGACGTCTTTTACCCGACGTACGGGGACGCCCCCTAGTCGATGGGGGGCTTCTTAAGGCTCTACGCGTATGCATCATCACGCCATGCCCCTCCTGGCGGTCTGCCATGGCGTGTTTGGTCATTTTCGAGACAACATCGCCCATGATACTAGACGCTGCTGTCCGTAAATGTGGTTTAGCGATGCTAAAACCTCTTTTAAAAAGAGGCATGGCCATTCTGAAAAGACTGCGAAACATTCCCCCCAGGACATTTCCATATTGGTTGCTGGCTCCGATAAAACCTGGTAGCTCGCCTCCGGCCTGATTCATATAGTATGCCATATAACGCCCATCATCTCGAACGTATGGCGTGCGGCCCATCATCCTGTAGTCTTTAGAGATACTGCTTAATGGGTCTAAAGTGTAACTTTACAAGGACTTTACCGTATAAAAAAGGTATATAACGGTTTTGATCGTCTTTCAAGGCTATTTCTATATCATCAATAACATTTTTGGAGAGCGAGGTGTAGTGCGGCCTGTCAAAAGTCAGAGTGGGTATACGGCGCACTTCATCCGCAACATTTATACACCTTAGTAGAGGCACATAACTATCGCCAACTACTTGATAGTCGACAATATCGCTATATACAAAGATGTTATAACATCCCGCGTGAATATCGGCCGGGTATGACGCATCATTTTTGTATAGAGGATCATTGGTTGTTGAGCGATCTATATTGGACGTTAAACTCATCAACCACTGTTTGTATAGACTCATAAAATCCTGTGGACAAGACCACTGAGATGTGCTTTTTGGTTTTACCGTCGTACACACTTATCAAGGCGTCAGATGTAGGGAAGCTATTCTATACTTTTGGGTATTGAATTTCTATCAGCCTTAGTCTCATTTGATGTTGAAAAATGGGTAATTTTATGCTGATCCATGAGTTGATGACATTTTTTATTATAAAATTCTGTGCCCTCATCTGTCTGCAGTTTCACAGGGATACGACCTTCGTCCAAAATGTCTTTAAAGGCATTTGTCACCCGGTGACGTCATGATACGAGTCGTAGCATAGAAGCTGAGCTCCGTCGGACAAAACAAGAAATGTGACATCTAAATCTAAATGATACGTTAAATGGTAAAGAACAGAGTGCCTCTCTATAATGAGTTTGAGTACGAGACAAAAGAACTACAACAGGCAAGACACCGTGAAGGAAAAGCCTCCAAAACAGACTAACGCCAGCTTGAGCGCAGCTAGAGAAGCCGAGTCGGAAATGGACGTACTGGAAGAACTGAAGAAACTTCGTAAAGAAAATCTAGATGGACATAATAACACTAAGCTGTCTCTTGAACGACTAGAACAAGCTGTTAATGACATTAAAGACACAGTGAAAGAGCATGAAGACAGAATTGGACAGACAGAAGAAAGAATCAGTACGACAGAAGATATGGACGCAACACCGCAGAGCGCTCCGGTACCTGCTCCACCGCGACGTGGACCTCACAGCCAAATGTGACGACCTCCAGAATAAACTGAGGCGAAACAACGTAAGACTCTTTCAAATTAAAGAAGGAAGTGAAGGAAAAGATACAGTGGGATTCGTGAAAGAGCTGTTGCAACAGGTACTCAAACTACCACCAGAAATGGACATTAAGATTGAAAGAGCGTATCGCGCACCTGTCTTCAAACCAAAGGAGGAAACGGCTCCCCCAAGATCAATAATCGTAAGATTCGTCGACGCAGCGGTGAAAGAAACCATCATTCGTCAAGCATGGAGCCAGCGACAGGTGTTTTTACAAGACACACGAATCTTCTTTGACCAAGACTACTCGCCAGATCTACAGAAGAGACGGGTGAAAGTCTCCGAAGTCGTCAAGCAGCTTAAAAAGAAGGACATACAAGCGAAGTGCCTGTACCCGGCCCAACTGAAACTCAAGCTGAGTACAGGAGAGAAGACGTTTACTACACTAGCTGCTAGCGGAGCTCGGGGTCCAGGTGAGCTGCGGAGAAAGGGAGCGCATCGAGGAGCAGATCCATGACGGGTGGAGGAGCAAGAAGAAACAGAAAGACAGTGCTGCCGGCATCAGACCTCAAAGACCTTCTTCAAGGAGAACACTGACCAACTACAAGTATCAAGGTAGCTCAACAATGTGCCTAAGAAACTGAAAAACATTTAATGATATGTGATCAAATCATACACACTGTCACACGTTTACAACATGTACTATATAAAGTCCAGACGGAAGCTTTGTTTTGACGTTCTATGAGTGGTTCACACTCACTTAGACCTTTTTTACAAACTATTGTAATATCGGTCATATTCGCACTAAGTGCATTTTTTCCCACAGAGAGGGTAGGTCACACCTCTCTGCCCCAATACCAAGGGGGAACGGGCACAGGTAGAATTCAAACACTGTGTCTGAATGGAAATGTGGAAGTTCAGTTCTATATTATATGTTATTCACATAGTTTCCTTGACATATGTTATCAAGTTCACTGTTATCAAGGGTACTTTATTTATTATTATTATTTACATTGTATTTTCTTATTATTTTCTTTTGGTTTTACTGACATTCATTCCCAGGCAGAAAAGAGACCATGATATATCTATAGGTCGACCACATGGCTAACCTGAATTTCATCAGTTACAATATAAAAGGAATTAACAACCCAATTAAAAGAAAAAAAATTCTAGGGCAACTAAAACAAATGAAGTGTTCAGTAGCCCTGATTCAGGAAACACACTTATCTGAATTGGAACACCTAAAACTAAAAAGAGAATGGGTTGACCAGGTTTACAGTGCATCAGGTAAGAAGGGGAAGAAAAGAGGGGTAGCTATCCTGATTAGTAAATCTGTGTACTACAGTAATGAGAACACCTTCCATGATGGGGAGGGCCGTTATCTAATGGTGATTGGAACTGTTGGAGGAATAAAGATAACTATGCTAAACATATATGCCCCAAATGAAGACTGCCCACTTTTCTTTAAAAAAATTGCGGCCCTAGTGGCAGACAAAGGTGAAGGGATTATAATTATAGGAGGAGACTTTAATTGTACACTCAATGACAAATTAGATAGATTACCAGCAATAATAAGATCCCAGTCTAGAATGTCTAAGGACTTATCAGATATGTTGAAGGAGCTAGGACTAGTGGATGTCTGGCGACATCTTCACCCTGGGGAGAAAGATTTCACATTCATGTCCCATGCACATGGGAGTTATTCCAGGATAGACTATTTCTGCATGCCAAAGAGAGATTTACAGCGAATAAAAGAATGCACAATTGAACCAATTACAATTTCCGACCACGGTCCAGTCATTCTGAAAATAAATTTAGGTCTAGAGAATCATTTTAGATATTGGAGGATCAACGTCTCATTGTTGGCAGACACTCAAACCAAACTAGAAATACAATCGGGTCTATCTGAGTACTTCTCCATAAATGATGATGGTAATGTTTCTCCTTCAATATTATGGGATGCAGGAAAGGCCACAATAAGAGGTAATATTATTGCTATAGGATCCAGGATAAAGAAACAAAGACAAGCGAAGCAACAAGATCTGGAGCATGAATTAAAAAGATTAGAAAGAGAACACAAGATTCATAGAAAAGAGGATGTATTAAAAATGCTCAAGGAAGTTAGGTTAGAATTGAACGAGGCACTATCATATAAGGCAGAAGGAGCTCTCAGGTATATCAACAGAAACTACTACGAAATGGGAAACAAAGCTAGCAGGTTGCTGGCTTTCCAACTCCAAAAAGCACAATCTAACCGTGCAATACCTAAAGTTAAAAACCCTGAATCTAACTGTCTGGAGACTGACCCTAAGGAAATATCAGATGCCTTTGCAAAATATTACAAACAATTATATAAGAGTCAAGAACAAGAAGCAAAGAAAGAGAAAATAGAAGAGTTTTTGAAACCCCTCAAAATGACTAAAATGTCAAATGAGGAAGCAACTAAATTAGTAGATCCCATCACACAAGATGAAATTAAAGAAACCATTGCTAAACTAAAAAACAACAAATCACCGGGAACAGATGGAATCACTGGAGAATATTACAAAGCCTTTGTGAACGACCTCACCCCTATATAATGCAAAATATATAATTATGTATTAAAAATGAGAGATCCACCGAAATCATGGTCTGAAGCCATCGTTACGGTCCTACATAAAGAAGGAAAAGATTGCATACAGTGCACCAGTTACCGCCCAATAAGCCTCTTATGTGTAGACTATAAAATCCTGACGTCCATCCTGGCGGCCAGAACCCAAAAGTATATAACAAAATTAATAAAACCAGACCAAACTGGATTCATCCTAGGTCGTCAGGGAACAAACAACATAAGAAAAGCCCTTAATTTACAATCAATAGCGTCAAGAAACAGACAACATGCAATGCTTCTCGGCTTAGATGCTGAAAAGGCATTTGACAGAGTTGACTGGTTATTCCTGGAACAAACATTGATACAGATGGGATTCGGTGAAGAATTTGTTAGCTGGATCAACTTGTTGTACAGAGACCCAAGATCAAGAGTCAGAGTGAATGGTCACTGCTCAGAATTTTTTAAGGTGGAGAGGGGCGTGAGACAGGGGGATTCACTGTCACCCATCCTCTTTGTACTCAGTATTGAACCTCTTGCAGAAGCTATACGCCAAAATATTCAAATTCAAGGAATAGTGGACGAAAGTGGAACAGACCATAAAATAGCTCTATTTGCAGACGACATTTTGCTTTTTATAAAAAACCCTCTTCTGTCCATTCCTGCACTCATGCAGTGTCTGCAAAAATACGGCTCTGTATCAGGGTATAAAATTAATGAAAAAAAATCAGAGGCGATGATGATATCTGGAATCTGGCCCACACAGTTGAATGAGGATGTTTCCTTTCACTGGTCCAAACAAGGATTTAGATATTTAGGAATTAATATTACACCTAGTTCCACACAGCTGTTTGATGCTAATTATAATAAATTAATCAAACAAATAAAAAATGACCTGACACGTTGGCAAATTCTTCCCCTCTCATTCTTTGGTCGAGCGGAGACGGTGAAAATGAACGTGTTACCCAGACTCCTCTTTTTGTTTCAGTCTCTACCAGTGGCAGTACCTGTTTCCATCTTCCATATGTTAAATAAACTAATCTCAAATTTTATCTGGCAGAATAAGAAACCAAGAATAAGATTGAAAACTTTGCTTTTATCCCAAAGAAAAAGGAGGTCTCGGCCTACCAAATCTTAAATTATACTACTGGGCAGCAAAGCTAACGGCTATAGTAGCATGGATTGGAAATGACCAGGAGACAGGATGGACCCAGATAGAACAGAGCACAGCTAAAGGCATATCTATATCAACATTGCCTTTTATTGATATCAAATCATTTAACAAAATAAAAATGAAAAACGAATGGATAAAACACACACTGAAGATTTGGACAATAATTAAAAAGAAGCTTGAAGGACCCAGCTCACTCTCAAGGGCTATGCCACTTGTAGGCAACATAGAATTCCCTCCCTCGATATGGGATGGTGGATTTAAACAGTGCGCTGTAAAAGGTCTTAAAACCATCAATCAATTATTTGATGGAACAGAACTCAAATCATTTTCCCAGCTGCAAGAACAATATACACTTCCATCAAAAGACCTGTATAGATACCTTCAAATGAGACACTACATTACAAACCATAAAGACAGACAGTTAGTAAAAAAACAACCTAATGTAATGGAAGACTATTTTATTAGTATAGCAGAAAACAACTTTCCAACTAAAAACCACGTCTCACACATATATAGAAGGCTTACAGCTGACAAAACTCAAAATACACTAAAAAGTGGAACTAAATGTTATAATTGAAGATGCGACTTGGGAAGATCTGTGCAATGAATGTCATAAAGGAATCAACAGCCAATTATGGAAAGAATTTGATTGGAAACTAAAAATCAGATATTTTAATACACCTCTTGTAATTTCATCATATGTGAAGGATCCTTCAGCTCCATTATGCTGGAGAAAATGTGGAAAAATAGGAGATCACACGCATATCTTTTGGGACTGCCCAGTAGTCAAAGGTTTTTGGAAAAATATTAAAAAAGAACTCAATAGAATCATTGAAGTGGAGGTACCCTCGGATCCATTAATATATGTGCTGGGATCTATACCAAGAGATTTAGGGGACACCAATCTAAGATATATTTTACGTATACTTTTAATGATTGCCAGAAAAACAATAACTCTGAAATGGAAAGAAGCAAATCCACCAACCATAACTCAGTGGAGACAGAGATTAAAACAGGTCCATACAATGGAAAAAATGACTGCAAAACTACAGATGAAATTAGATATCTTCACAAGAAGATGGGCGTGTGTGACATTATATCTAGAGTCGATATTGGATATAGATGTGGTAACCGAGAGGGGTTGAGGTTGTACACATGGAGTGCAAATGCTTAACAAGCTTTTTTTTTTTTTTTTATGTATTTATTTCTTATCTTATTTTTTCACATTACTGCCTTATACCTTTCTTTAGTTATTTCACTTTATATTTAATGCTTATCATTTGGTTGTATTTGGTTTGATCGTTGGGTCCCTCCCTCCCTCCTCAGTGGGTCATCCTCTTGGAGGGTAGATGTATGAGTATAAACATGTGGGTTGGGATGGGTGGGAACGTTTGGCGGGTGTGTATGTGGATATGGATGGATTTGGATGTGTGCTGACTCTATTTTGTTGTAGATGTATGTAAGTGGGTAAGTGTATGTGTGTGTGTATAAGTATGTATGTATGTATGTATGTATGTATGTATGGGTGTATGTATGTACGTATGTGTATGTATTATTATTATTTATTTATTTTTCTTCGATGTCAAGGAATAATCTGTTTGGAAAATGCAAAATAAAAAGTTATTAAAAAAAAAGGCATTCGTCACAGAGGTGGCTGATTTGTTAGAAAGGCATCTCACCCACGCATATTTAGAAAATATACTTTTATACTTTGAGGACTTTGGGGTCTTAAAATGTTTACTATCTACAACTCCTCTATGCTCTGGGGGTGTACGGGTGTCTGTAGCAGAGGCCTTAAAGTCAGCAGAACCATCCATCTTATGTTCTGCAACCGCCTTGCGGACCAGCCGGTTGGGGATGGCCGATAACGGGACATTTAATCCTGCGAGTGTTTTTTTTTAAAACGACCACCCTGCTGGTCTAGAACTGTCTAAAACATTATGGGCTGCGGTGACACTTCTCACCAAATCATACAGGTGTGAACCTCTAACCAGTTGCTTATTGATGATAAGCTCTCCCCTATCTGTCCAGGATACAGCGTTGTTTGAGTTGGTTAAAGTATCCAAAATACATTCAGCATGTTTTTTACTTTTATTAGGTATGTACTTTATAACCTGCCCCAAAATCAGATTATTTTTTAGGGGCGTTGTCATAAGTATCCTGTGCTTTTTTTGAGGCAATGAGACTAGAATCTTTGTGACTCTCGCCTGGAGGTTATGACAGCGTCAAGGCGTTCTTCTCTCGTTCGCCTTGTCTCACAACAGCCAAGTATCTTTGTAAAATACCTGCATATTTTTTAGCTTTCTCATACATGTCTGTATCGGGTTGTTTTAATACATCACTCATGGCTCTATCAAGGTCGTTTTCCACAGATTGTCTTATAGAGCCAGGTCGCTGATCGTGCAGAGAGGGTTTTAAAGAGTCCATTTGATGCTGTGGCACCAGAAACATTTTCTGGGTGTGGTCCATCTTTGGGGTTATACTCACTTGCCCCTGTTAATAAGGCTAATTATAAAAGGAATAGCAGCCCCTAACAGAGGGAATAAAAAGCCGCGTCAGTCAGGGGGATGTTACCTCTCAACACATTGCCGACGGGGGGACGGTTCTGTGAAGAGGTTCCCAGCAGAGGGGCTTCCAAGAGGACACACAGAGGGAGGAAGCAGGTCGCAGAACAACGTCTTCCACTCTTCCCGCCAAGAAGTGGAAGACGGATGTCTATGTGTACAGATTGTAAAGCACTCTGAGACAAATTTGTAATTTGTGAAACTGGGCTATACAAATGAACTGAATTGAATTGAATCCTTCAGTACTCATCTCCAACCCTCATGTGATCCGCTTATTGATGGATGAATATTGAAGTGGTTGTAGTTTTCTCTGCAGATTCTTCCCAGATGAATCTGAGAATCGCCTTCCCACCCACCCAGTCTGTGAATCTCACAGGCCTCCCCCCCTCCACTATCGGGGTGCAGGCGATTCCCAGATCAAAGCTGTTTTTTGCATACACCGCCTCCAGTATTGGGAGGGGCTTCTGTGAGACTCACAGACTAAATTACTGCTGGAAATCACCTCCACTTATAGACTCTGGTTTGGCGCGAGATCAAAGGCAGTGACAAGAGGGGATTTCCACCAGAAAACCGGTTTGTATTCAGTGATGACAAGATCAAGGGCAAACAACCTAACCTTTGACCCGATCGATGTCAAAATCTAATCAAATGGTCCCCGGATAATACCCAATCATCCCACCAAATTTCATGCGATTCGGTGTAATACTTTTTTACTTACGCGAATAACACGCACACACCCACACACACACACATACAAATACGCGGCGATCAAAACATTACCTTCCGCATTTTCAATGCAAAGGTAATAATAGCATCCTATACATTTATTGGCAAATATTCATTCTACTCTCCAAAAGAGAACAAAAGCTGGCTCTTTTGCCCCTAATGCTTCAATATGTTCACCAGCTATCGTTTGACGGTATGTTACAATTGTTTTATCAGAGCTCTTTCCACTGAAAACAGCTGTCTGAAACAGGGCCAAACTACGTAATATAAACAAGTCAACATTGACTTTGGACTTTAAACGAGAGACAAGCGCTGGTCTCCTGAGTGAAAGTCCTGTGTTCAACCTACACACACTGACCTCCCTGTGATTACCATTTGTGTTAAACCTTGGAATTAGATTAGATTAGATTAGATATTACTTTATTAGTCCCACAGTAGGGAAATTGCAGGATCACAGCATCAGGTGCACATTAGTAATGATAAGAGATAATACAAATTAAATACATTTATAATTCAATTCAATTCAATTCAGTTTATTTGTATAGCCCAGTTTCACAAATTACAAATTTGTCTCAGAGTGCTTTACAGTCTGTACACATAGACATCCCTGACCCAAAACCTCACATCGGACCAGGAAAAACTCCCAAATAACCCTTCAGGGGGAAAAAAAGGGAAGAAACCTTCGGGAGAGAACAGAGGAGGATCCTCTCCAGGATGGACTGATGCAATAGATGTAATGTGTACAGAAGGACATATTTAGAGTTAAAATACATTCAAGGAATCTGACAGAGTTTATCAATAGTTCATATTTAGGCATATTCCACGATGGAGAGTTTGGAGACCTCCCAAGTGGAGGAGTGGGCGGAGTCCCAGCAGGGCAGTGGCACAGCTGGCGACAGGAACTCACGATCCAACCATCGAAGGTCCATCAGCAGATGGAATCTATGCCGTCTCATAGGGTCCGATGACCCCATGAGACGTGAAGTCAGAAGGACTCCGGGGAGAAGCAGAGTTAGTCACGTGTGATGGAGAGATGAAGATTCATCCATAGGAGAAAGAAAAGAGGAGAGAGGTGCTCAGTGCATCCTAAAGGTCCCCAGCAGCTATCAGCCTCTAGCAGCATCTCCAGGTGTGGACCAGGTGAACCTGACTCAGCCCTGACTATCAGCTCTGTCAAAGAGGAAAGTCTTCAGTCTACTCTTGAATGTGGTGACTGTGTCTGCCTCCCGGACTGAAGGTGGAAGTTGGTTCCATAAAAGAGGAGCTTGATAACTAAAGGCTCTGGCTCCCATTTTACATTTAAAGACTCTAGGAACTACAAGTAGCCCCGCATTTAGTGAGCGCAGCTCTCTGGTGGGGCGATACGGTACTACAAGCTCCTTAAGATATGATGGAGCATAACTTAACTTTGTAAGTTAAGAGAAGAATTTTAAAAGTGATTCTTGATTTTACAGGGAGCCAGTGCAGAGCAGCTAGTGCAGGAGTAATGTGATCTCTGTTCTTAGTTTAGTGAGAATACGAGCTGCAGCATTCTGGATCAACTGGAGGGACCTAAGAGACTTATAGAGCAGCCTGATAATAAGGAGTTGACCTAAGAGACTTATAGTGCAGCCTGATCATAAGGAGTTGACCTAAGAGATTTATTAGTGCAGCCTGATAATAAGGAGTTGCAGTAATCCAGTCTCGAAGTAACGAACGGGTGAACCAATTTCTCTGCATCTTTTTGAGACAAGATGTGCCTGATTTTTGAAATATTACGTAGATGGAAGAATGCAGTCCTTGAGATTTGCTTTATGTGGGAGTTAAAGGACAAGTCCCGATCAAAGATAACAGAGATTCTTTACAGTGGTGTTGATGCTAGAGTAATGCCATCTACAGAAACCACATCACCAGATAATTGATCTCTGAGGTGCTCAGGGCCGAGTAGAATTACTTCGGTTTTGTCTGAGTTTAACATCAAGAAATTGCCGGTCATCCATGTTTTTATGTCTTTAAGACATGCTTGAATTTTAGTGAGTTGGTTAGTCTCCTCTGGTTTTATCGATAGATATAGTTGAGTATCATCTGCATAACAATGAAAGTTTATAGAGTGTTTCCTGATAATATTGCCCAAAGGAAGCATGTATAAGGTAAATAGAATTGGTCCAAGCACAGAACCTTGTGGAACTCCGTGACTAACGTTGGTGGTCATTGAGGCTTCATCGTTTACAAATACAAACTGAGATCGATCTGATAAATAGGATTTAAACCAACTTAGTGCGGTGCCTGAAATACCAATCGACTGCTCCAGTCTCTGTAATAGGATGTTATGGTCAATGGTGTCGAATGCAGCACTAAGGTCTAACAAGACCAGTACAGAGATGAGTCCTTTATCTGCTGCCATTAAGAGGTCATTCGTAATCTTCACCAGTGCTCTCTCTGTGCTGTGGTGTTTTCTAAATCCTGACTGAAACTCTTCAAATAAACTATTCTGATGTAGAAAGTCACACAACTGATTTGCGACCACTTTCTCAAGGATCTTAGAGAGGAAGGGGAGGTTAGAGATCGGTCTGTAGTTAGCCAAAACCTCTGGATCCAGAGTGGGCTTCTTCAGGAGAGGTTTAATTACAGCTACTTTGAAGGAATGTGGTACGTGGCCTGTTAACAAAGACACATTAATAATATCCAAAAAGAGCTGCCAATTAAAGGCAAAACGTCTTTAAGCAGCCTAGTCGGGATAGGGTCCAAGAGACAGGTAGACGTGTTAGAAGTAGAAACCATTAAAGATAATTGGTCACGGTTGATGGGAGAAAAGCCATCTAAATATACACCAGGACATACAGCGGTTTCCAAAGCCATTCCACTTGAGGACAGATTGGCACTGGTTAAGGGCAAGAGATTATTAATCTTGTCCCTAATAGTTAAAATCTTCTCATTGAAGAAGTTCATAAAGTCATTACTCCTGAGGTCTATAAGAATACTGGGCTCCACAGAGCTGTGACTCTCTGTCAGCCTGGCTACAGTGCTAAAGAGAAACCTGGGGTTGTTCTTATTCTTCTCTATTACTGATGAGTAATATTCTGCTCTGGCATTGCGGAGGGCCTTCTTATACATTTTAAGACTATCTCGCCAAACTAAGCGGGATTCTTCCCGATTAGTTGAACGCCAAATGCTTTTAAGCTTTCGTGACGTTTGCTTTAATGTGCGGGTCTGAGGGTTATACCAGGGAGCAAACCTTCTCTTCCTCACTGTCTTCTTCTTCAGAGGGGCTATCGAGTCCAGTGTCATTCTCAGTGAGCCTGTGGCACTATCAACAAGATGATCAATCTGGGACGGACTAAAGTTAGACCAGGAGTCCTCTGTTATATTGAGACATGTTATTGGTAATTGGTAAATATTATAATATTATAATTATTATAATATAATTATCTATTTTTCCAAATAGTATAAATATATAAATACATTGGTACATATAATTGGTGTCCACCATGTCTTTCCAATGGCATTGTGTCCTTGGTGGCGGCACAATTTAATGACCACGGTTTGTTTCCTGTCAAAATAATATAAAATATCTAATAAAAGGTAACTACTACAATAAGCTGTTTGATTGTAATAAGCGTTATTTAGGTAATATGACCCTAATAAGTCCTCAATAGATCCTTATTAACATTATGATGGGTTTATAAGACCCATAAAAAATTACCGCGTTATGGTAAAAAGAAGGTTTTGATCTTTCATGACATAACACAGACATTACTTTCTTTATGTAAGAAATTAATTTAATTTTTGTTCCTCTTTGATATTTGACCTTGGCGATTCCCAGATGAATCTGAGAATCGCCTTCCAAGCCACCCATTCTGTGAATCTTACAGGCCTCCCCCCTCCGCTATCGGGGTGTAGGCGATTCCCAGATCAAAGCTGTTTTTTGCATACACCGCCTCCAGTATTGGGAGGGGCTTCTGTGAGACTCACAGACTAAATTACTGCTGGAAATCACCTCCACTTATAGACTGTGGTTCGGCGCGAGATCAAAGGCAGTGACAAGAGGGGATTTCCACCAGAAAACCGGTTTGTATTCAGTGATGACAAGATCAAGGGCAAACAACCTAACCTTTGACCCAATCGATCCAAAAATATAATCAAATGGTCCCCGGATAATAACAAATCATCCCACCAAATTTCATGCGATTCGGTTTAATACTTTTTTACTTACGCGAATAACACGCACACACACACACACACACACACACACACACACATACAAATACACCAATAACAAGACTGCTTTGTAATTTCATTCCGGAAAAAAATAGGGATTTGCTTTAAATCATTTTCAAATATTGGCATAATATTAATAATATTTATTTTTCGCTAACTTTAAATAACATTTTCAAAATATGCACAGTAAAATCTCATTAAAATAATCATGGACCTAGCAGAGGTCACAACTAACAAGACTGCAGTGTAATTTTATTGCGTAAAAATAAGGATTTGCTTTAAATAATTTTCAAATACTGGCATAATATTAATATTATTTATTTTTCGCTAACTTTAAATTTAATTTTCAAAATCCGCAAAGTTTCGGCAATTTCGGCAATTTCGGGCATTCCAATACCTACAGCGAGACAATTCCTTGGGCTACCGGGACGAAAGCATAATCGTGGAACTGCCTGGTCACAGGCTACCCCAAATAGAAACCAAGAAACTGAAACTCTGTGAATTTCTAACCGAATTTAGCCCATTACAAAAAACATTTGACAAGGTGAGTCTACGCAGCTACCCACCCACAACATGCCATATTTGGGGTTTATCAAATGTATCCTCGAAGTTTCAGAGATTTCGGGCATTCCAATGCCTACAGCGAGACGATTCCTTGGGCTACCGGGACAATCAGCACATGCCTGGAACCGAATGGTCACAGGCTACCAGAAATTAAAACCAAGAAAATGAAACTGGGAATTAAAAAAATAATTTGCCGAAATTCTGGGAATTTTAAACCAAATTCACCCCTTTTTAAAAAACATCTCACGAGGTGAGTCTATGCAGCTACCCACCCAGAACATGCCACATTTGGGGTCGATCAGACGTATCCTCAAGGAGTTGCAGTTTTTCAAAGTATCTGCAATTTCGGCAATTTCGGGCATTCCAATGCCTACAGCGAGACAATTCCTTGGGCTACCGGGACAGAAGCACAATCGTGGAACCGTGTGGTCACGGGCTACCCCAAATAGAAACCGAGAAACTGAAACTTTGGGAATTTCTAACCGAATTTAGCTCATTACAAAAAACATCTGACAAGGTGAGTCTACGCAGCTACCCACCCACAAAATGCCACATTTGTGGTTTGTCGAATGTATCCTCTAGGAGTTGCAGTGTTTCAAAGTGGATCAGACGTATCCTCAAGGAGTTGCAGTGTTTCAAAGATTCAGCGGTTTTGGGCATTCCAATGCCTACAACGAGACGATTCCTTGGGCTACCGGGACAAAAAGCACATGCCTGGAACCGAATGGTCACAGGCTACCACAAATTGAAACCACGCAGTCTTGTTATTGGTGACCTCAATTGGTGAATTCAATTTAAAGTTAGCAACAAATAAATAGTATGAATATTATGCCAATATTTGAAAATTATTTAAAGTAAATCCCTATTTTTCCGGAATGAAATCACAACGCAGTCTTGTTATTGGTGACCTCTGCTAGCTCCATGATTATTTTCATGAGATTTTACTTTGCGGATTTTGAAAATTCAATTCAAACTTAGCGAAAAATAAATATTATTAATATTATGCCAATATTTGAAATGTTATTTAAAGCAAATCCTTATTTTTACGGAATGAAATTACACTGCAGTCTTGTTAGTTGTGACCTCTGCTAGGTCCATGATTATTTTCATGAGATTTTACTGTGTGGATTTTGAAAATTAAATTTAAAGTAAATATTATTAATATTATGCCTTTGTTTGAAAATTATTTAAAGCAAATTCCTATTTTTCCGGAATGAAATTACAACGCAGTCTTGTTATTGGTGACCTCTGCTAGCTCCATGATTATTTTCATGAGATTTTAATGTGCGGATTTTGCAAATTTAATTTAAAGTTAGCGAAAAATAAATATTATTAATATTATGTATCTCCGCTTGTCACACTGAAGACCAAGGTTTGATTCCGTGACGGGGAGTTTATTATTAGACGTGAATGGGACAGGCCTCAATATCCCCAATGATGTCAACACACATCGAAATGAAATGACTTCGAATTACTTTTGTCAATAATTTCCATCACTCACTCGGGCAAATGTACTTATTATCCAGTTTACAAAAGAATATAACCTACAAGAGTTGTAAGCAAAAACAATGTTTCCGCCCAGTTTCAAACTGGGGACCTTTCGCGTGTTAGGCGAACGTGATAACCACTACACTACTGAAACTATAAAAGACCACACTCAAGCATGTGCCCGGCTTAATGGAACATTTATACACATTTATACATTTTTTATGCCAAATTAAGTGATTTCCAACTAGATTCAGGCAAAGCAGTTTTGTCATTGAGTGAAGGTAAATGTGTAATGAACTCAAAATCTCCCCTGTGTAACTGAGAATTCCCTGTAAACTGAACAACTATCATAAAAACATGCCCACAAAAAGTGGCAGAAGGAATGCTTAAAACATTGCCAAAAAAAGTGACTAAAGCAATCCTCGTTAGTATAGTGGACAGTATCTCCGCCTGTCACGCGGAAGACCAGGGTTCGATTCCCTGACGGGGAGTTTATTATTAGACGTGAATGGGACAGGCGTCCATATCTCCAATGATGTCACCACACATCGAAATGAAATTACTTCCAATTACTTTTGTCAATAATTTCCATCACTCACTCGGGCAAAAGTACTTATTATCCAGTTTACAAAAGAATATAACCTACAAGAGTTGTAATCAAAAACAATGTTTCCGCCAGTTTCAAACTGGGGACCTTTCGCATGTTAGCCGAACGTGATAACCACTACACTACGGAAACTATTGAAGACCACACTCAATCATGTGCCCGGCTTAATGCAACATTTATACACATTTATACATTTTTTATGCCAAATTAAAAGATTTCCAACTAGATTCAGGCAAAGCAGTTTTGTCATTGAGTGAAGGTATTTACCTTCACTCAATGTGAATAATGTGTAATAAACTCAAAATCTCCCCTGTGTAACTGAGAATTCCGTGTAAACTGAACAACTATCATAAAAACATGCCCACAAAAAGTGGCAGAAGAAATGCTTAAAACATTGCCAAAAAATTTGACTAAAGAAATCCTCGTTTAGTAGACAGTATCTCCGCTTGTCACACGGAAGACCAGGGTTCGATTCCCTGACGGGGAGTTTATTATTAGACGTGAATGGGACAGGCGTCAATATCCCCAATGATGTCACCACACATCGAAATGAAATGACTTCGAATTACTTTGTCAATAATTTCAATCACTTACTCGGGCAAAAGTACTCATTATCCAGTTTACAAAAGAATATAACCTACAAGAGTTGTAAGCGAAAACAATATTTCTACACCAGATGTCTAACTGACAGTGCTGTAGCTAAATTTAAAGAAGCGATTCCTTCTGCACTTGATTCAATACCATGTCTCATATAACAGAGGACTCCTGGTCTAACTCTAGTCCAGGTCTCATATAACAGAGGACTCCTGGTCTAACTTTAGTCCGTCCCAGATTGATTATCTTGTTGATAATGCCACAGGCTCACTGAGAATGACACTGGACTCGATAGCCCCTCTGAAGAGGAAGACAGTGAGGAAGAGAAGGTTTGCTCCCTGGTATAACCCTCAGACCCGCAAACTAAAGCAAACGTCACGCAAGCTTGAAAGCATTTGGCGTTCAACTAATCGGGAAGAATCCCGCTTAGTTTGGCGAGATAGTCTTAAAACTTATAAGAAGGCCCTCCGCAATGCCAGAGCAGAATATTACTCATCAGTAATAGAGAAGAAGCCAGGCTGACAGAGAGTCACAGCTCTGTGGAGCCCAGTATTCCTCTAGACCTCAGTAGTAATGACTTCATGAACTTCTTTAATGAGAAGATTTTAACTATTAGGGACAAGATTAATAATCTCTTGCCCTTAACCAGTGCCAATCTGTCCTCAAGTGGAATGGCTTTGGAAACCGCTGTATGTCCTGGTGTATATTTAGATGGCTTTTCTCCATCAACCGTGACCAATTATCTTCAATGGTTTCTACTTCTAACACGTCTACCTGTCTCTAGACCCCGTCTACCTGTCTCTGGACCCCGTCTACCTGTCTCTAGACCCCGTCTACCTGTCTCTAGACCCCGTCTACCTGTCTCTAGACCCCGTCTACCTGTCTCTTGGACCCTATCCCGACTAGGCTGCTTAAAGATGTTTTGCCTTTAATTGGCAGCTCTCTTTTGGATATTATTAATGTGTCTTTGTTAACAGGCCACGTACCACATTCCTTCAAAGTAGCTGTAATTAAACCTCTCCTGAAGAAGCCCACTCTGGATCCAGAGGTTTTGGCTAACTACAGACCGATCTCTAACCTCCCCTTCCTCTCTAAGATCCTTGAGAAAGTGGTCGCAAATCAGTTGTGTGACTTTCTACATCAGAATAGTTTATTTGAAGAGTTTCAGTCAGGGTTTAGAAAACACCACAGCACAGAGACAGCACTGGTGAAGATTACGAATGACCTCTTAATGGCAGCAGATAAAGGACTCATCTCTGTACTGGTCTTGTTAGACCTTAGTCCTGATAGAGGACTCCTCTCTGTACTGGTCTTGTTAGACCTTAGTGCTGATAGAGGACTCCTCTCTGTACTGGTCTTGTTAGACCTTAGTGCTGCATTCGACACCATTGACCATGACATCCTATTACAGAGACTGAGGCAGTCGATTGGCATTTCAGGCACCGCACTAAGTTGGTTTAAATCCTATTTATCAGATCGATCTCAGTTTGTATTTGTAAACGATGAAGCCTCGATGACCACCAACGTTAGTCACGGAGTTCCACAAGGTTCTGTGCTTGGACCAATTCTATTTACCTTATACATGCTTCCTTTGGGCAATATTATCAGGAAACACTCCATAAACTTTCATTGTTATGCAGATGATACTCAACTATATCTATCGATAAAACCAGAGGAGACTAACCAACTCACTAAAATTCAAGCATGTCTTAGTGACATAAAAACATGGATGACCGGCAACTTCTTGATGTTAAACTCAGACAAAACCGAAGTAATTCTACTCTGAGCACCTCAGAGATCAATTATCTGGTGATGTGATTTCTATAGATGGCATTACTCTAGCATCCAACACCACTGTAAAGAATCTCGGCGTTATCTTTGATCGGGACTTGTCCTTTAACTCCCACATAAAGCAAATCTCAAGGACTGCATTCTTCCATCTACGTAATATTTCAAAAATCAGGCACATCTTTTCTCAAAAAGATGCAGAGAAATTGGTTCACCCGTTCGTTACTTCGAGACTGGATTACTGCAACTCCTTATTATCAGGCTGCACTAATAAGTCTCTTAGGTCCCTCCAGTTGATCCAGAATGCTGCAGCTCGTGTTCTCACTAAACTAAGAACAGAGATCACATTACTCCTGCACTAGCTGCTCTGCACTGGCTCCCTGTAACATCAAGAATCACTTTTAAAATTCTTCTCTTAACCTACAAAACCTTAATTGGTGATGCACCATCATATCTTAAGGAGCTTGTAGTACCGTATCGCCCCACCAGAGAGCTGCGCTCACTAAATGCGGGGCTACTTGTAGTTCCTAGAGTCTTAAAATGTGAAATGGGAGCCAGAGCCTTTAGTTATCAAGCTCCTCTTTTATGGAACTGTTAAGTTGTAATAATTCATTTTGACTTTGCACATGTACATAATACGTTTGTGTTTTAATAATACATATAGCAAGATATGATTATAGAAATATTAGGGAGAATATTGATATTGTTATTGTTGTGTTATGAAGCATGGAGGTAATGTCTACTCTATGCATATGTCAATGGCAGAAGTAATGTTTTTATAAATATGTTTGTAATACTTGTATGTTTATGCTTATGTTTATATGTATGCTGCATGAGAATGAAAGTTAGTTTGTTGTTTACATGTTGCCACGTGAGTTGGAAGCCGGTGGAAATCCGTGATGTTGATTGGAGCAGGAGTGTCACGTGAGACTTCCGTCGCCCAGGTGACCGGAAGTAGCTTGGGTCGCGGGATCATGACGTTTGACCCGGCTCATTACCTGTTAGCTGGCCGTAAGCCAACGAGAGCGTAGCATGCTGAACTGACCAATGGAGCTAACGTTTAGAGGAAAGGTGTGAAAGTGAAACTGATAAAACTTGTGGGTGAGGTGAGATTCACTCTACTCTCGAGACGGTCGGAAGCTTACAAGACATCCCCTATCTGCAACGTTGCTTTTAGTCTGTGGCGTAACGCTCCGCTTGGCCCTACGATTGTAGCCCCAGTCTACTGCTTATGCTTCTGCCATTAAATATTGTTAAAACGTAATCATCAGATTCGGATTCTCTTTTTATATCAAGCACGGGACCGCAGTTTCGAACCACACTTAACAGTTGGAGCCCAACGTGGACTGTAAAAGTAACCTCGTGGCTTGAAAGGACCGGGCGGTTTCACGCCACGTAAGGCAGAACCAGTTACGTCAAATCTGCATAGTTTATGAATAGGAATTTAGCGTGTGGAGTGGTGTGAAGCCCCTCGGATTAAATATTGTTTTTTTTACCGTAGAAAACGACGGGCATAAGCCTGCGGGAGAAGCATTTGCAGTGGATTGGTGTAGTGTGTATAATATGTTGTAGCACGCATGCTTTATTTGTTGTATTGCACGTTAATTGTTGTATGTTAAACGTAATGTGTGTTGTTTGTTGCACGAGTCATTGTGGAGGTTTTTTGTTGAGCTGCGACGCGTGCAAATTCGTAAGCTTTAGCTGGGAGTTTCTGCCATCGAAGGCACATTGAAGCAATTCGTAAAGGGCGACACGTGGTCTAGAGTCTAATATTTAGACAGATAGCGTTAGAAAACTAAAGTTTTTAAATAACTGTCGGGTAGACTCAAAATTTAATATGGTGATGTGACGGTCGGCGAGCCTGATACGCATATTAACGAACCGTTCTGACCAGATCAACGTGCTAATTTTTTATTTTAAAATACTGTAAGTGGGGTTAACAATTGCGAGTCAGATAAACGAGGTCCATTAGGAAATACATTTTTTATTGTTCATTAAGTAAAAAGACACGTGGAGTGATACATTAGCATAAGTAAAAGACGCCATTACGATTTGGATTAGCGCCTCCTAGAGGTTCTGAAATAGATACTTCGTAGAGGGGAATAAAGGGGTTAACCTTTTAGCACCATCGTGTGGTTGTTGTTGGAAATTAGGAAACAACTTTAGAGTCACTGAGCCACGTGGTTTATGACATCCGACACACCAGATTACATGCTGTTTTCACCAACACATTTTGACAAATTAGAATTAAAGACATATTCTTTTCTTTGAGTACTACTGCCAGTTTTAAAGTGTGAGTTTACTATTGATTCTGATTAACAATAGTGGTTATTAATACAGTATCACCATAAGTTATACGAGTATTTGATTTCTCATCACTTTTCTCTGTATTTTGATTGTGTTTTATTTCTAGACATAGTGTGAGTTTACTATTGATTCTGATTAACAATAGTGGTTATTAATACAGTATCACCATAAGTTATACGAGTATTTGAATTCTCATCACTTTTCTCTGTATTTTGATTGTGTTTTATTTCTAGACATAGTGTGAGTTTACTATTGATTTGATTAACAATAGTGGTTATTAATACAGAAATGCCATAGGGCATTCCGAGTATTTGATTTCTCATCACTTTTCTCTGTATATAGATTGTGTTTTATTTCCATATTTCTAGACACAGTGTGAGTTTACTATTGATTTGATTAACAATAGTGGTTATTAATACAGAAATTCCATAAGGCATTCCGAGTATTTGATTTCTCAACACTTTTCTCTGTATATAGATTGTGTTTTATTTCCATATTTCTAGTCATAGTGCGAGTTTACTATTGATTTGATTAACAATAGTGGTCATTATTACAGTGAGCCTGGGGCTTGCGAGTAATCAATTTCTCAGCAGCTATTCATGCGAAAGTACTAGATTGGCAGTTTTGTTTAAAGTGACTAATATTCTCCCATTTACAGTAGGTTGTTAAATGTTTGTGTAATAATAACGTCTTTTTCCAATTGCTGTACTTAACTATTTGCATTGTCTGGGATTGCTGTGTTTGATGTGCATTGTCTGAGATTGCTGTGTTTGATTTTAGCATTTTCTGTGATTACTGTTTGATAAAAGTAACAGTTTTTTCCCATTATATTTACAAAAGTAAAAAAAAAAAAAAAAATGTTTGCATAAAAGTAACAGTTTTTTCCCATATTTGAGACTACATTGTATAATTGTGTACGCTGTTCATTTGCAGTGTATATTTTTTCCCTAACTAATTAGAAATTTTCCCAACCGCACCGCACCCACGTTTAGACACATAGTGTAGAATAATTGGATTTTAGAATTTTTGCAAAAAATAATTTTTTGAAAAAATTCTGAACTTGAATCTCTTATTTTTTTACTCCTACATATACATATCCTTACATACACTAAGTGTATCAGTACCTGATCCCCTCAACAATGCCGTAACTGCTTCAACTGACGCTCCAGGCACTTGGATCGAAAATGCACTCCATGCTGCTATGTATATGGTAAGACAATCGGACAGACTGAGTGAATACAAGACCCTGAGGAAGCATATTCAGCAATGGCATGCAGAAGGTTTACTCGACATAACAACCCAGGACAGCCCAACGGAAGACCAAAAGCTGATGCTTATGAAGGTGCTTAAACTGCGACACAAAGCAGCGCAAGAACAACAGCAGGAGAAATGATGGTACAGGTCCCGATCAACAGAGCTCGACAAGGCTAGTGATGCTGTGGTCCAGGCCAGACGTCTGCTACATGGCCTGACGGTGCATGAGGACAGGAAGGCCAGACTACAACAGGTGAAGGAGGAAGAGGCGACGCCCCCAAACGTGCCCTGCAGAGAAGCTCCCCTGACTGACACGCTGCAGAGGCAGCCAGCCCCCGATCCTGTGCCACAGGCCCCAGTGCAAACCCCTTCCATCTATCCCGTCATATGCCAGAACCCTCCCCCGTACGCCCACAACCCATTTAAGACCGAAGCCCTACATACAATGGCCCCAGTAGTAGAACTGACAGGAGGCAGGGTTGAGTTTGAGTATAGAACAGACTCTGAAGTCAAGGACACACACATGCGTAGTAACCTAATACACTTTCAGGAAAGTTTAGCTGCTTTGGAGTTAGTGAGGGCAAATGAGAAGTTAGCAGCAGACAGAGAGGAAAAGCGGGTAGAAGAGAAAAGAAAAGAGACAGAGAGGAGAGATGAGGAGAGAAGGTTAAAGCAGGTAGAAAAGAAAGAGAGGCAGGACAGAGAATCTCACAGAAGAGCAGCCGACAGGGCAGCTGAGAGAGAAGAACAGAGAAGGTACGAGAGAGATGAGGAGAAAAGAAAAGAGCAGGTAGAGAAAGAAAAGAGACAGGACAGAGAATTTCAGGAGAGAGAAGCTAACAGGGTAGCACATAAAGAGGAGGAGAGAAGGGGGTCACGCATGAGAAATTACTCAGACATAGAAATGAGGGAGTGAAACAGTGGCTTTCAGACAAAGACACAGTTCCCAACTCCAAAAGTTACAGATCCAACTGGAAGATAGATGCCTTTCAGGAAACCCCCCCTCCACAATCGGCGCACAGAACACCCCCACTGCCAGCTCAGTATCCTCCAGCCCATCAAGGATCTTCTGACAACAGAAGCCTCCCCTCTCAGAGCTCTCAGTATCATGACTCAGCCTACCAGACCACTCCAAAGCCCAGAAGCCTCCCACCCCCATCTCAGCTCCATAATCAACATCCCCAAGTTCATCAAAATAGCGCAGCCTACAGCTACCAATCCCCAGCTCAGTTCCCACATCAGCATCCCATGGAGAATCAAGATGCATATTACGGCGCTCCAACACACGGAAATGCCCCGCCCTCAAGTTCACCCCACAACGAGAGAGGAGAAAGGACTCAACTTGTCGTTCCTTGGCTTAACAGGCTACAGCCGCCATTACATTCCTGGCTTCACGTCTCTCACACAACCACTCCGAGACATGTTGACTGAAGCAGGAAACCGTAATCTGAAAGGCATGCTGACATGGACCACGGATGCAGAAGAGTCATTTATCAAGACCAAACAGGAAGTAGGTCAAGCATCGAAGCTCTCGACACCTGACTACAACAGGCCCTTCCACCTTGATGTTTCCGAAACAAAAGGGATGGTATCTGCTGTGTTGTTTCAGAAAAGGGAGGGAGAGAGAAGGTCACTGATGTTCTACAGCTCAAAGCTAGATCACATCGAGAAAGGCCAAACAGGTTGCACAAGGCACCTGGCGGCCTTGAAGAAAGCAATTGAGAAAACTGCTCACATTGTGATGTGTCACGAGCTCAAGGTCAACACAGAACATGGTGTCCTTGCATATTTGACCTCAAGCGCATTCTCCATGACAGCAACAAGGCAAGATAAGATCTCAAAAGTCTTACAACAGCCACAAATCACTTTCTCCTACGAGCCTAACAACATGGCAGGTGGATTGAATGTGAATTTGAAGGAACCTCACAACTGTGCAGAAATCGCGAGAAAAGATCTCAAGGTAAGGATGGATTTGGAAGCAGAATCTTTGGACAGTCCGGAGTTGACACTGTTCACAGATGGACACTGTCACAGAGGAGAAAGAAGCAACATCGCTGCGTACGCTGTCGTACAACAACAAGGAAAGAAACATTCAACAATTGCATCTGAAATCATTGCACAACCAGCATCTGCACAGCTTGCAGAAATAATAGCTTTAACAAAAGCACTGGAACACTCAACAGGGAAAACAGTCAACATTTACACCGATTCAGCCTATGCACATGGAGCGGTCCATGTCGATGGTCCTCAATGGTTGAGAAGAGGTTTCTTAACAACTGCAAATGCTCCAGTGAAGCACAGAAGCCACTTGGAGAAATTGCTAGCTGCCATCTTGCTACCAGGTAAAGTAGCAGTTATGAAGTGCAAAGGACATCAGAACTTGACGACGTCAGTGGCAAAAGGAAACGAAGCAGCCGACCGAGCAGCAAAGAAAGAAGCCGGGTATCTCAGACAAATGACAGCCATTGCAGCACCGGAACTCCCCAAACTTCGAATCGAGGACATCAAGCTCATGCAGAAAGAAGCAGGAGTTTATGAGCAGAATCAGTGGGCACACAAGGGAGCCAGACAGCTAGAGGGTCTCTGGAGGTCACATGATGGACGCATAGTAGCACCCGCAAGGTTGTGTCAAGGACTCATCAGGCAGGCACATGGTCCCTCTCATGTGAACCCCAGGAGAACGGAAGAGGAAGTTTCCATCCTCTGGTGCCATCCCTACATGACCGAGATGGTGAAACTCTATCACCATGAATGCCCTACCTGCAATGACTTCAGTATGAAACGACCATATAAATGTCCTCAAGGAGAGTTCCCAGTGCCAGACGCACCGTTTAAAGAAATTTGCATCGACTACACCGACATGGGTGCAGAAAACAGGAAGAGAGGCTTCAGATACCTGCTTGTGATGATCGACAGATACACACGGTGGGTGGAAGCAATCCCCTGCAAGAAAGAGGACGCAAAGTCGGTTGTGAAATGGCTGAAAAGCGAGCTGATCCCAAGATATGGCGTACCAAGGGTGATCAGGTCTGATAATGGAACACATTTTGCAAACAAACATCTACAAGAGGTAGAACGATATTTAGGTATCACACATACACACGGAGCAGTCTATCACCCACAGTCCCAGGGTATAGTCGAGAGAGCCAATCGGACAATCAAGTCCAAAATAGCTAAAATATGTCATGGGACCAAGCTCGACTGGCTGGAGGCTCTTCCTCTGGCACTGATGTCTATGCGGTCCTCGAAGGGAGGGAAGACGTTCCTCTCCCCTCATGAGCTGCTGACAGGAAGACCGATGCCCAGCCCTGGACGAGAGCTGGGAGAGAGTCCTGTGCTGGACATCTACCAGGTCCAAAGAGCTGAGAAAGTGACAGAAGGAGAAACCGTGATACCGGTAGAACCTGGTGATTGGGTGCGGTTGAAGGTGCACAAAAGAAAGTGGACAGAGCCTCGGTGGACGGGCCCATTCGAAGTCGTTGCGAAAACGTCGCACGCGCTCCAGGTAAGAGGCCATACCAAGACCAAGTGGCACCACTTAACCCATTGTATACTTTCAGAAAGGCCAGCAGATCCCATCGACCAGGATGATGATGAAGGAACATGAGGAGAGTACCAGAGCCAGAAGAGGAGGGGAGATCACCTCCTGCAAGCTCTCCTTGCTGCTGCATGCCTGACGGTCATGTTAGCACTCCCATTTATCGTGTGGGAGGCGAGCGAGATAAGGAATTACACATAATCGACACCAACACCACATTAACACACATACCTGACTTGGCACAATTAATCGCGCCACCAGGTGCAACAGTTTTGTATCCCCCCAGGAACCGGTCGAGGCGTTCAAGTGAGAAGGAAGAGGAGCACGTGAGTATGACACCCAGCGCCATCTGTATTGTTCTGTGGGAAACCTGTGTGGCCACTTTTGACATTTGTAGGACAGGTGGCTGCCCAAAAGGAATGGTAGGAATATGGGATAGAGCTGTGTGGAGATTCTCTCATAACCACAAGTACCTCTGCTCAGAGAAGTGTGGTTGGACTGATGTTTTGCCAGCACTGATCCACGGGCATCACGAATCGAGATCATAGACTGTATAAGATGGTCTCACTCACAGGTCCGATTTCACAATGTGACGAGGGTGTTTGGGATAAACCATGTAACCAAGTCACTCTGTCAGTAACTGATCCGCAGGTGGACATGACCGGATTCTACAAACTGGGAGTAGGTGACGTAGGAGGGACGACCTATCTGGTCCATGTGCAGGTGTCAAGCAGGGAGGTGGAGATGCTGCCGGACGCCCTGGTGGAGTATGTGAACATATCAAGTGTCAGGCAGACCATTGAGACTGAGACGGGTCTCAAGAGAGGTAACAGCTGGGTCAACTGGCTTGTTGACACTGTGAAAGATCTAAAGCGCCCTGATTGTTTGGTGTGTGGCACTTCAGAGCCCCAGTTAGCCACAGTCCCCTTTGCACTGAGCCCAGATAATGAACCAGAGGGTTTCCACTGCATGTTAGAACTGTTTAAAGCTCCCAATAGTCAGAAGTGTAATGCTTTTGCTCTACTTTTCCGATAATTCCTCACTACGCCGACATTTACATATTACAAAGGTAACTATACTTGCCTACTCAGTTCGCAAGGTTCCAGTCGCATAGGGACTTTGAAGCATTGCCAGACCACTATCAATGTCACCGAGAGAGAGAGGCATCCTTCAGGTCAAGGTAAGTGACCAGCGACGGCCAGCGGATGTTTGGTGGTATTGTGGTGATCATGCGCTTGAGATTATCTTCCAGAAAGCTGGATGGGAACCTGTGCATTAGTTAGACTAATGATGCCTGTAACCTTGATTCCACTAAGCAGAGAGTCGTTGGAGTATTTGAACCTTCAGGTCAACCGCAGCCAGAGTTTGTCCAGGAGAAAGAGGGCCATTTCCACCTCTCTTGATAGCACCATTTACTTGGATTCTATAGGAGTACCGAGAGGAGTACCCGATGAGTTTAAAGCTCGTAGTTCAATTATGGCTGGATTCGAGTCCATTTTGCCAACGGTAAACAAGAATGTTGATTGGATTAATTACATCTATTACAACCAGCAGAGGCTTGTGAACTACACAAGAGATGCGATTGGAGGCCTGCAGGAACAACTGGAGAAGACATCTCTGATGGCTTGGCAGACGAGGATGGCTGTGGACATGATCCTCGCCAGGGATGGTGGTGTATGTAAAATGTTTGGAACAATGTGTTGCACGTTTATCCCGAACAACACTGCCCCTGATGGCTCAGTGACCAGAGCGTTGGCAGGACTCACCTCTCTTAGCAAGGAGTTGGCAGAAAACTCTGGAGTGAAGGAAATAGGTGGATTGGACTTTTTGAGTAAGTGGTTGGGTGAGTATAAGGCTGCATTTCTTACAGTTGTAGCCGCAGTAGGCATTATGTTTGGCCTGATTATGTTGTGCATCTGTTGTTTTATACCATGTTTTAGGAAGCTGTCATCTCATTTGTTCTCTGTAGCGATGAAGAGAGAGGACCCTCATGTGAGGATGATGCCGCTCGTATACTTTGAGAGTGGTATGAGTGAGCTTGATCCACAGGAAGTATGGGTCTTCCTCCGAATTATGGTTGGCAGAGCCGACAGCTGATGGGAACGGCCATTGGTCGAGCAGGTGACTGGGTAAGTATTGAGATCCATGAGAGGATGTGCATAAGCCCAGGTGAACAGGGTGGTTTGAAGTCATTTGCAAGGACTTCTCAGCGCCCTCCATGTGAGTGGTCTCACGGAGAGAATGACACCATTTTACATTGTATATTTGGAGATCTGTGGCTAGAGAATCACAAACAGCCACTGAAGAGTTGCCTAATCATGAGGGTAATTCTGGAGAGAGCTGAAGCCACTTCCACACATTGCTGCTTAGGAGCATTGTTGTTGTATATATGTTCATATTTTGCTTTTTATTTGCTTATATGTTAATATTCTGCTTATTCTGAGACATTAGAGCGAGAGTTAGGACTGCCACACAGGAGGATGTATGCAGACAACGCTGACTCTCACAGCTCACTGTTTCTTGTCATTAACTACACAATTAGATGCACATGTTTTGTTTTCCCCATAAACTGTTTTAGGGTTTGAGCGCTTGAGAAGTGTGCCGGAC
>JAYMGU010000029.1:451956-493053 GCA_036178185.1 Liparis tanakae
CTTTACTGCCTCAAAGCAGCAACATCTTGTTTTATGCTCTTAAACTGATTTCCAGCCCGCAAAAGAGACCAACAGTGGATTTTACTAAACAAAACCTTTTTTCTGGGTTTCAACCAAAGAAAGTGTCTCAGGACACAATTCTTACAAGTTTGATGACATTTTCATGAAAACCTGATGCTTTCATCACTTTACTGCCTCAAAAAGCAAGTTCTTGTTTTATGCTCTTAAACTGATTTCCAGCCCAGAGAGACCAAAAGTGGATTTTCCTAAACAAAACCTTTTTCTGGGTTTTCAACCAAAGGAAGTGTCTCAGGACATAATTTTTACAAGTTTGATGACATTTTCATGAATACCTGGTGCTTTCATCACTTTATTGCCTCAAAGCAGCAAGTTTTGTTTTTATGCTCTTAAACTGATTTCCAGCCTGCAGAGAGACCAAAGTTGATTTTCCTAAACAAAACCTTTTTTCTGGGTTTTCAACCAAAGAAAGTGTCTCAGGACACAATTCTTACAAGTTTGATGACATTTTCATGAATACCTGATGCTTTCACCACTTTACTGCCTCAAAGCAGCAACATCTTGTTTTTATGATCTTAAAATGATTTTCAGCCCGCAGAGAGACCAAACGTGTATTTTCCTAAACAAAACCTTTTTTTCTGGGTTTTCAACCAAAGAAAGTGTCTCAGGACACAATTCTTACAAGTTTGATGACATTTTCATGAAAACCTGATGCTTTCATCACTTTACTGCCTCAAAGCGGCAAGTTCTTGTTTTTATGCTCTTAAACTGATTTCCAGCACGCATAGAGACCAAAAGTGGATTTTCCTAAACAAAACCTTTTTTCTGGGTTTTCAACCAAAGAAAGTGTCTCAGGACACAATTCTTACAAGTTTGATGACATTTTCATGAATGCCTGATGCTTCCATCACTTTACTGCCTCAAAGCAGCAAGTTCTTGTTTTTATGCTCTTAAACTGATTTCCAGCCCGCAGAGAGACCAAAAGTGGATTTTCCTAAACAAAACCTTTTTTGGGGGTTTTCAACCAAAGAAAGTGTCTTAAGACACAAGTCTTACAAGTTTGATGACATTTTCATGAATACCTGATGCTTTCATCACTTTACTGCCTCAAAGCAGCAACATCTTGTTTTTATGCTCTTAAACTGATTTCCAGCCCGCAAAGAGACCAACAGTGGATTTTACTAAACAAAACCTTTTTTCTGGGTTTTCAACCAAAGAAAGTGTCTCAGGACACAATTCTTACAAGTTTGATGACATTTTCATGAAAACCTGATGCTTTCATCACTTTACTGCCTCAAAGAAGCAAGTTCTTGTTTTATGCTCTTAAACTGATTTCCAGCCCAGAGAGACCAAAAGTGGATTTTCCTAAACAAAACCTTTTTTTCTGGGTTTTCAACCAAAGGAAGTGTCTCAGGACATAATTTTTACAAGTTTGATGACATTTTCATGAATACCTGATGCTTTCATCACTTTATTGCCTCAAAGCAGCAAGTTTTTGTTTTTATGCTCTTAAACTGATTTCCAGCCTGCAGAGAGACCAAAAGTTGATTTTCCTAAACTGTCACGAGACAATGTGCCTTGTTACATTGTCTCGTGACAGTCGATGGCGCTTGATGGCAGCCTCGTTTTTCGCTCTCGTGTTTTCTTGTTTTCTTTTTCTTCAAAAAGTTCTGCATGTATGTTTGTGCTTTTAGCTCTGTGGTTGCCCTCACTGGAGCGTGAGCTTTAATTACCGTTGACAACTCAACAAACCTCTTATACCGAACTCAGGAATACTGATTATACCAGCTAGCCCCAGGGCTAGCCCAGACGTCCGTGTTTTGGTCCTTTTTCTGCATCTGAACGGCTGATCTTCTCATCCCTGGCTGCCTCGTCACTAGCCAGCACGAGCCCACCGGTCTCACCGCCGTGATCTCTCTGTTCTGGGCGGTGAACAGACCTGGGTTGGTCTCGCTAGCCACCACCTTCATTTCCCGGACGGATCGTCAGGCTGGTAACCTCTCCAGGCTGTCACTCCCTCTCACCGGATTGCTGGCGTCTTCCGCTGGAATGCTGGGGATCATTTCGCTGATTCTCCAGGGTTGCACATCGCTTCCGTCTCGCAGCCGGCGGCTCTTGGACACGGGCTGGCGCTAGCTTAACGCTCGTAGTCCCCTCCATGTCGCCGCTGTACTCCGTGTCCGATCTTCGTGGCTTCAACAACCACCTGCGCCGGACTGCTGGCTCGTTCTACAACAGCATGGCATACATCGCCAAAGCCATCCTCCACACAGAGGATCTGGCGCATGTCCACCTACAACTCCACGTCCCGAAACTCCATCCCATCACTATGGTCCTGCCAACCGTACTTCCTCATTACGCCATCACAACAAACAGCACGTGAATCTGTCCAATCTCCGTCCCTTCCTCAGTCCTCACATCCTATTACAATGCAGCGTCACCTGAAACTGGCCCTGCTCAACATCCGTTCACTCAACAACAACAACAAAAGTCTCATTCTGAATGAATTCATGACGGACACTAATCTGGATTGTCTCTGCCTCACTGAAACATGGCATAAACCCCTGGACTATTTCTCCCTCAATCAGACCGCTCCACCAGGATTCACGTACATTGACAAAGCACGCTCTGAGGGGCGGGGTGGTGGTGTCGCTGCTGTCTACCGGGAGGACATTAAAACAACAACCATTCCCATTCATGCTATTAACTCTTTCGAACATCTCACATTCAAACTCTCTGGTCCCCCTCCTTTAGTTATTGCTGTTATCTATCGCCCCCCCAAGCCATACCCCTCCTTTTTCTCTGACTTCTCAGAATTTCTGACACAGCTCTCTTCAATCTCACCCACCATTCTCCTATTAGGGGACTTTAACATCCATATTGATAATGCTGAATGTAAATTTGCCACTGAATTCCTGGAACTGCTGCAATGCTTTAATTTCACACAACATATTGACTTCCCCACACACAACCGTGGTCACATCCTGGACCTGGTCTGCTCCACTGGTCTCCACAATACCTCATCTCTCCAGCCTCAACTTAAATATCTCCGACCATCTGGCTATCACCATGGATATTGACATCCCTATCCCCTTACCAATGGCCAAGCGCAATATATCATTCAGGAATCTCAAAACCATCTCCCCCGTAACTATTTCAGCCTCTCTTGCTAGTACCATGTCTTCCACCCCTTCGCTGCCTGATAATCCGTCTGTTCTGGTAAACTACTATAATAACACTCTCTCCTCCTGTCTTGATCAGTTGGCTCCCATTACAACCAGAACGGTCTCCTTCAAACACTCTGCTCCCTGGTACACTCCTGAACTCCGCCAAATGAAATCCCGTAAGCGCCAGCTTGAAAGACTCCGCAAAAAAACGGGTTAACAGTCCATCTCCAAGCCCACATCGAGTACATTCAACAATATAAAGACGCTCTCATCTCAGCCCGGTCCACCTACTACTCACACCTCATACACTCTGGTTCCTCTAACCCTAAGGCTCTCTTCTCAACAATAAACAAACTTCTCAAACCCAAAGACAACACCTCCAAAACCTTTACAGTTGACAAATGCAATTCTTTCCTCTCGTTTTTCAATACTAAAATTGACATAATCTCTGACAACTTGAACACCTCCCCGCTAGTTCCATCTCTCCACCTGCTGTCCCGTATTCACCACACCGCCCCTCTCTAAATTCTCCCCTGTGACCCCGTCGGAGCTCACTTCAGTCATTAAAGGAATGAGAAGCACTACCTGTAGCCTGGACCCCATCCCATCTACTCTCGCCAAGGAATGTCTCCCAGCCATTGCACCACTCATCACTACAATAATTAACTCATCCCTCAACACTGGCTCAGTCCCCGACACACTTAAACTGGCTGCTGTCACCCCATCCTCAAAAACCTGGACTCGACCCTGAGACCATGAGCAATTTCGGCCCATTTCAAATCTTCCTTCCTAGCGAAAATACTGGAGCAGCGTCGTGCGCTGCACAACTCAAAACCCACCTCACCTCCAATGATCTGTTCGAGCCATTTCAATCTGGTTTCGCTCACAGCACAGCACTGAAACAGCACTTCTGAAAGTCACCAATGACCTCTTCATCTCCTCAGACTCCGGTCACCTCAACATCCTCATTCTCCTGGATCTCACTGCAGCCTTCGATACCATAAACCACAACATACTTCTCTCCGCCTCAAAACGTCCCTCAACATCACTGGATCTGCTCTATCCTGGCTCAAATCATATCTTACAAACAGACAACAATTCATCAATATCAACAACTGCACCTCCTTCACTGCTCCTCTGTCTCAGGGCGTCCCTCAGGGTTCAGTGCTCGGTCCACTTCTCTTCATTCTCTATCTGCTACCTCTTGGACATATCATCGCCAACACGGTCTCATGTTCCACTGCTATGCCGGCGAGGTCCAGCTCTACATCTCCACAAAAGCCATCACCACTGCCACTCACACTACCCTAACCAACTGCCTCACAAACATCAAATCCTGCATGGTCACCAACTTTCTAAAAACTCAACTGTGATAAATCTGACATGCTCATCATCGGTCCCAAATCTCTCACCAAAACCAGTCATACCTTCAGCCTCGCCATGGACAACTCCACTCTGTCCCCATCCCCACACATCCGCAACCTCGGAGTCATGTTAGACAACAACCTCTCCTTCGAACACCATGTCAAACAAATCACCCGCACTGCCTTCTTCCACCTCAGAAACATCGCTCGTCTCGTCCATCACTCTCCTCATCTGCTGCTGAAACACTAATCACGCCTTCATCTCCTCCCGAATAGACTATTGCAACAGCATTCTCTATGGCACAACATCAAAATTCTCAATAAACTCCAGTATATTCAGAACTCTGCTGCTCGACTACTCACCCCACACCGCTCCCTTGATCACATCACCCTGTTCTCCAGACCCTCCACTGGCTCCCCGTCCCTAGCGTATCCATTACAAAATCCTTCTCCTCACCTACAAAGCCCTCCATAACCAGGCCCCTGCTACCTCACCGATCTGCTTCACCATCACACTCCATCCGCCAACTCCGCTCCTCTGATGCCAACCTCCTCTCCATCCCACACAGGACCAAGCACCGGACTTGGGGTGACAGAGCATTCTCCATTTCTGCCCCTCTCTCTGGAACTCTCTCCCCAAAAACATCCGAGACTGCACCGAACTGTCATTATTCAAATCACAAATCAAAACCCACCTGTTCAAAATTGCTTTTAATGTGTGATTGTGTGCTCTGTATGTTCTTATTTGCTTTTATTGTTTGTTTTTATCGTAATTTATAATGCATAGCTTTTAGGTTTTTTCTTTTTCTTTTAATTATGTGTTGTAAAGCGTCTTTGAGCACCTGGAAAAGCGCTATATAAATCAAATATATTATTATTATTATTATTAAAACCTTTTTTCTGGGTTTTCAACCAAAGAAAGTGTCTCAGGACACAATTCTTACAAGTTTGATGACATTTTCATGAATACCTGATGCTTTCACCACTTTACTGCCTCAAAGCAGCAACATCTTGTTTTTATGATCTTAAAATGATTTCCAGCCCGCAGAGAGACCAAACGTGTATTTTCCTAAACAAAACCTTTTTCTGGGTTTTCAACCAAAGAAAGTGTCTCAGGACACAATTCTTACAAGTTTGATGACATTTTCATGAAAACCTGATGCTTTCATCACTTTACTGCCTCAAAGCGGCAAGTTCTTGTTTTATGCTCTTAAACTGATTTCCAGCCCGCATGAGAGACCAACAGTGGATTTTACTAAACAAAACCTTATTTCTTGGTTTTCAACCAAAGAAAGTGTCTCAGGACACAATTCTTACAAGTTTGATGACATTTTCATGAATGCCTGATGCTTTCACCACTTTACTGCCTCAAAGCAGCAAGTTCTTGTTTTTATGCTCTTAAACTGATTTCCAGCCATGAGAGACCAAAAGTGGATTTTCCTAAACAAAACCTTTTTGGGGGTTTTCAACCAAGAAAGTGTCTTAGGACACAATTATTACAAGTTTGATGACATTTTCATGAATGCCTGATGCTTTCACCACTTTACTGCCTCAAAGCAGCAACATCTTGTTTTATGCTCTTAAACTGATTTCCAGCCGCCGAGAGACCAAAAGTGGATTTTCCTAAACAAAACCTTTTTCTGGGTTTTCAACGAAAGAAAGTGTCTCAGGACATAATTCTTACAAGTTTAATGACATTTTCATGAATACCTGATGCTTTCACCACTTTACTGCCTCAAAGCAGCAACATCTTGTTTTTATTCTCTTAAACTGATTTCCAGCCCGAGAGAGACCAAAAGTGGATTTTCCTAAACAAAACCTTTTTCTGGGTTTTCAACCAAAAAAGTGTCTCAGGACACAATTCTTACAAGTTTGATGACATTTTCATGAATACCTGATGCGTTCACCACTTTACTGCCTCAAAGCAGCAAAATCTTGTTTTTATGCTCTTAAACTGATTTCCAGCCCTAGAGACCAAAGGTGGATTTTCCTAAACAAAACCTTTTTTCTGGGTTTTCAACCAAAGAAAGTGTCTTAAGACACAAGTCTTACAAGTTTGATGACATTTTCATGAATACCTGATGCTTTCATCACTTTACTGCCTCAAAGCAGCAAGTTCTTGTTTTTATGCTCTTAAACTGATTTCCAGCCTGCAGAGAGACCAAAAGTGGATTTTCCTAAACAAAACCTTTTTTCTGGGTTTTCAACCAAAAAAGTGTCTCAGGACACAATTCTTACAAGTTTGATGACATTTTCATGAATACCTGATGCTTTCACCACTTTACTGCCTCAAAGCAGCAACATCTTGTTTTTTATGCTCTGATAATGATTTGCAGCCTCCAGACGGACCAAAAGTGGAGTTTCCTAAACAAAACCTTTTTTCTGGGTTTTCAAGCAAAGAAAGTGTCTCAGGACACAATTCTTACAAGTTTGATGACATTTTCATGAATACCTGATGCTTTCATCACTTTACTGCCTCAAAGCAGCAAGTTCTTGTTTTATGCTCTTAAACTGATTTCCAGCCCGCAGAGAGACCAACAGTGGATTTTACTAAACAAAACCTTATTTCTGGGTTTTCAACACAGAAAGTGTCTCAGGACACAATTCTTACAAGTTTGATGACATTTTCATGAATGCCTGATGCTTTCATCACTTTACTGCCTCAAAGCAGCAAGTTCTTGTTTTATGCTCTTAAACTGATTTCCAGCCCAAAGAGACCAACAGTGGATTTTACTAAACAAAACCTTTTTCTGGGTTTTCAACCAAGAAAGTGTCTTAAGACACAAGTCTTACAAGTTTGATGACATTTTCATGAATACCTGATGCTTTCATCACTTTACTGCCTCAAAGCAGCAACATCTTGTTTTATGCTCTTAAACTGATTTCCAGCCGCGAGAGACCAAAAGTGGATTTTCCTAAACAAAACCTTTTTCTGGGTTTTCACCAAAGAAAGTGTCTCAGGACATAATTCTTACAAGTTTGATGACATTTTCATGAATACCTGATGCTTTCACCAATTTACTGCCTCAAAGCAGCAACATCTTGTTTTTATGCTCTTAAACTGATTTCCAGCCATGAAGAGACCAAAAGTGGATTTTCCTAAACAAAACCTTTTTTCTGGGTTTTCAACCAAAGAAAGTGTCTCAGGACACAATTCTTACAAGTTTGATGACATTTTCATGAATACCTGATGCTTTCACCACTTTACTGCCTCAAAGCAGCAAGTTCTTGTTTTATGCTCTTAAACTGATTTCCAGCCATAGAGAGACCAAAGGTGGATTTTCCTAAACAAAACCTTTTTTCTGGGTTTTCAACCAAATAAATTGTCTCAGGACACAATTCTTACAAGTTTGATGACATTTTCATGAATACCTGATGCTTTCACCACTTTACTGCCTCAAAGCAGCAAGTTCTTGTTTTTATGCTCTTAAACTGATTTCCAGCCCGCAGAGAGACCAAAAGGTGGATTTTCCTAAACAAAACCTTTTTTCTGGGTTTTCAACCAAAGAAAGTGTCTCAGGACACAATTCTTACAAGTTTGATGACATTTTCATGAATACCTGATGCGTTCACCACTTTACTGCCTCAAAGCAGCAAGTTCTTGTTTTTATGCTCTTAAACTGATTTCCAGCCCGCAGAGAGACCAAAGGTGGATTTTCCTAAACAAAACCTTTTTTCTGGGTTTTCAACCAAAGAAAGTGTCTCAGGACACAATTCTTACAAGTTTGATGACATTTTTCATGAATACCTGATCGTTCACCACTTTACTGCCTCAAAGCAGCAAGTTCTTGTTTTTATGCTCTTAAACTGATTTCCAGCCATAGAGAGACCAAAGTGGATTTTCATAAACAAAACCTTTTTCTGGGTTGTCAACTATGGAAAGTGTCTCAGGACACAATTCTTACAAGTTTGATGACATTTTCATGAATACCTGATGCTTTCACCACTTTACTGCCTCAAAGCAGCAACATCTTGTTTTATGCTCTTAAAATGATTTCCAGCCATGAGAGACCACAAGTGGATTTCCCTAAACAAAACCTTTTTTGGGGTTTTCCACCCAAAGAAAGTGTCTCAGGACACAATTCTTACAAGTTTGATGACATTTTCATGAATGCCTGATGCTTTCATCACTTTACTGCCTCAAAGCAGCAAGTTCTTGTTTTATGCTCTTAAACTGATTTCCAGCCATAGAGAGACCAAAGTGGATTTTGCTAAACAAAACCTTTTTTTGGGGGTTTTCAACCAAAGTGTCTTAGGACACAATTATTAAAAGTTTGATGACATTTTCATGAATGCCTGATGCTTTCATCACTTTACTGCCTCAAAGCAGCAAGTTCTTGTTTTGATGCTCTTAAACTGATTTCCAGCCAGAGAGACACCTATACAAGTCATGACTGACAAGTCTCAAGTCGAGTCCAAGTCCTGCAGTTTGAGTTTCGAGTCCTTTTGATCACAGAGTAATAATATATTTACACAGATCATGTATGCTTTTTAAAATCTGTATTTATTTATTATAAGTACAAGTATAAAGTATAACTTGTATAAGGCAATTGAAATTGCAGGGAAATGGTGCTAACATTGCACTATTAACCATTCATTTTTAACATTTAACTCATATTTCGAAAGAATATTCTTCATTTTAAACCACTCCTTTACAGAATGAACACATTTGAAAAAACAAGTGCAACTGTAATTATTTGTACAAAAGTGCTAACATTGTATTTAGCATTTTAACTAGTTCCACAGCAGTTTATGTCCTGCATCTATCTCATCTCATTTATCGCACCTCATATTGTCTGTGTGTGTGTGTACATGGGAGCAACGTAATAAATACATGAACATGACACTAAACAGGGTTGTGCTTTGTATATGTCAGGGCCCTATGCTGCATTGCATTTGCAAAAGACCAAATTGGCCAAAAGTCTGTCGGTCATTTGTGCATGATGGGGACCACCATATGATTCCACCATGGCTGAAAACTCGATCCACTGGAGCACTGGAGGCAGGCACAGCTCTCCACGTCTCAGTCCGGTTGTTGTCACTCACTCCCGGAACCCCTCACCCAGACCCGGTCTGTCAGGGTTGCCCTCTGCGTGTCCGTGTGCGGACATGAAGCTCCGGGCTGCTTCATTCAGCTGCTAACATCGCTGTGCTGCGTTCAGGGTAACTCGGATATCAATGTCATCGACCCAGAAATTCTTAATGATCAATTCATGGGTGATTATGCCCATCCGGAACATACGCGCATACACACAGACAAAGGGATCGTGGAGGATACAGCTTTGGAGACCAACACTGCTGTAACTTTTTGGGGAGAAATGCACTTAAAATCGTCCGGGTATGAGTCTATTTTAGCGGCGGCAGGCGACAACGAGCTGCTGGTGACCGGCACCTGTTGGTGCAGCTCGGGAAGTGTGGAGCAAGTCGTATCAAGTCAAAAGGCTCAAGTCCCAAGTGAAGTCACGAGTCATTAATGTTGAAGTCCAAGTCGAGTTGCAAGTCTCTTTAAATGTTGTCAAGTCAGTGCAACACATCAAATTCATGACTCGAGTCTGACTCGAGTCCAAGTCATGTGACTCGAGTCCACACCTCTCACAAATACCCTATACACTTTATCTCTGAACTTATTTTAACAACATACATACCTTTCACCACTGCTGAACGTCACCCTACCTGAATAAGGGGAGAAATAATCACATGAGTGATATTGTGGTGTTTTCACTGCAAGCTGCTTAACTAGAATGAGGAAAATCTGGCGAAATACCCCTGACTATCCAGGCAGCCAAAAGCAATCACAAATCCCTGCGCTTTGCTGGAAATCACCTCTACTTATAGACTCTGGTTCGGCGAGATCAAAGGCATGACAAGAGAGTTTACACCAGAAAACCTGTTTTTATTTAGTGATGACAAGATCAAGGGCAAACAACCTGACCTTTGACCCGATCGATCCCAAAATCTAATCAAATGGTCCCCGGATAATAACCAATCATACCAAATTTTATGCGATTTGGTTTAATACTTTTTACTTACGCTGAATAACACTCACACACACACATGTTACGCCCTGAATAAGGGGAGAAATAATCACATAGTGATATTGTGGTATTTTCACAGCAAGCTGCTTAGCTAGCATTTACTCAAACACATTTACAATATAAACATTCACAAAACAGACAGCATTGTTACATAGATACATCAACAGATGAACCAAACAACCCAACTGCATTTCACAGTAACGAGTCTAGCCAACGGGCTAATCGGCGCTAGCTAACGAGCTAATCGGCGCTAGCGTTACATGTACAGATACCCTATACACTTTATCTCTGAACTTATTTTAACAACATACATTCTCTCGTAGCCGCGGAATCATTACAAACCTTTCAACACTGCAAAACAACGTCACTCTACCTGAATAAGGGGAAAAATAATCACATGAGTGATATTGTGGTGTTTTCACGGCAAGCTGCTTAGCTAGAATTTACTCAGACACATTTACAATGTAAACATTCACAAAACAAACAGCATTTTTACATAGAAACATCAACAGATGAACCAAACAACACAACTGCATTTCACATTAATAAGCCTAGCCAACGGGCTAATCGGCGCTAGCGCTACATGTACAAATACCCTATACACTTTATCTCTGAACTTATTTTAACAACATACATTCTCTTGTAGCCGCGGACTCATTACAAACCTTTCAACACTGCAGAACAACGTCACTCTACCGGAATAAGGGGAGAAATAATCACATGAGTGATATTGTGGTGTTTTCACGGCAAGCTGCTTAACTAGAATGAGGAAAATACGGCGAAATACCCCTGACTATCCAGGCGCAGCCAAAAGCAATCACAAATCCCTGCCACTTTGCTGGAAATCACCTCTACTTATAGACTCTGGTTCTTTGCGAGATCAAAGGCATGACAAGAGGGGATTTACACCAGAAAACCTGTTTTTATTTAGTGATGACAAGATCAAGGGCAAACAACCTGACGTTTGACACGATCTAATGGTCCCCGGATAATAACCAATCATCCCACCAAATTTCATGCGATTTGGTTTAATACTTTTTACTTACGCGAATAACACTCACACACACATGTTACGCCCTGAATAAGGGAGAAATAATCACATAGTGATATTGTGGTATTTTCACAGCAAGCTGCTTAGCTAGCATTTACTCAAACACATTTACAATATAAACATTCACAAAACACAGCATTGTTACATAGATACATCAACAGATGAACCAAACAACACAACTGCATTTCACAGTAACGAGTCTAGGCAACGGGCTAATCGGCACTAACTAACGAGCTAATCTGCGCTAGCGCTACATGTACAGATACCCTATACACTTTATCTCTGAACTCATTTTAACAACATACATTCTCTCGTAGCCGCAGACTCATTACAAACCTTTCAACACTGCAGAACAACGTCACATGAGTGATATTGTGGTGTTTTCACGGCAAGCTGCTTAACTAGAATGAGAAAATCTGGCGAAATACCCTGACTATCCAGGCGCAGCCAAAAGCAATCACAAATCCCTGCGCTTTGCTGGAATTCACCTCTACTTATAGACTCTGGTTGTTGCGAGATCAAAGGCAGTGACAAGAGGGGATTTACACCAGAAAACCTGTTTTTATTCAGTGATGACAAGATCAAGGTCAAACAACCTGACGTTTGACCCGATTGATCCCAAAATCTAAGCAAATGGTCCCTGAATAATAACTAATCATCCCACCGAATTTCATGCGATTTGGTTTAATACTTTTTTACTTACGCGAATAACACGCACACACACATGTTATGTCCCTGAATAAGGGGAGAAATAATCACATGAGTGATATTGTGGTGTTTTCAAAGCAAGCTGCTTAGCTAGCATTTACTCAAACACATTTACAATATAAACATTCACAAAACAGACAGCATTGTTACATAGATACATCAACAGATGAACCAAACAACACAACTGCATTTCACAGTAATGAGCCTAGCCAACGGGCTACTGTCGGTAGCTAACGAGGCTAATCGGCGCTAAGCTACATGTACAGATACCCTATACACTTTATCTCTGAACTCATTTTAACAACATACATTCTCTCGTAGCAGCGGTCTCATTACAAACCTTTCAACACACACTGCAGAACAACGTCACTCTACCTGAATAAGGGAAAAATAATCACATGAGTGATATTGTGGTGTTTTTCACGGCAAGCTGCTTAGCTAGAAATTTACTCAGACACATTGACAATGTAAACATTCACAAAACAAACAGCATTTTTACATAGAAACATCAACAGATGAACCAAACAACAACTGCATTTCACATTAATAAGCCTAGCCAGCGGGCTAATGACCAGCGCTACATGTACAAATACCCTATACACTTTATCTCTGAACTTATTTTAACATACATTCTCCTGTAGCGGACCCATTACAAACCTTTCAACACTGCAGAACAACGTCACTCTACCTGAATAAGGGAGAAATAATCACATGAGTGATATTGTGGTGTTTTCACGGCAAGCTGCTTAGCTAGCATTTACTCAAACACATTTAAAATATAAACATTCACAAAACAGACAGCATTGTTACATAGATACATCAACAGATGAACCAAACAACACAACTGCATTTCACAGTAATTAACCTAAGCGAGCAGGCTGTCGGTAGCTAGCGGTACATGTACAAATACCCTATACACTTTATCTCTGAACTTATTTTAACAACATACATTCTCTCGTAGCAGCGGACTCATTACTAACCTTTCAACACTGCAGAACAACGTCACTCTACCTGAATAAGGGGAAAAATAATCACATGAGTGATATTGTGGTGTTTTCACGGCAAGCTGCTTGACTAGCATTTGCTCAAACACATTTACGATATAAACATTCACAAAACAGACAGCATTGTTACATAGATACATCAACAGATGAACCAAACAACACAACTGCATTTCACAGTAAAGAGTCTAGCCAATGGGCTAATCGGCGCTAAATAACAAGCTAATCAGCGCTAGCTATTGAGCTAATCGGCGCTAGCGCTACATGTACAAATACACTATACACTTTATCTCTGAACTTATTTTAACAACATACATTCTCTCGTAGCCGCGGACTCATTACAAACCTTTCAACACTGCAGAACAATGTCACTCTACCTGAATAAAGGGAGAAATAATCACATAGTGATATTGTGGTGTTTTTCACAACAAGCTGCTTAGCTAGAATTTACTCTCAGACACATTTACAATGTAAACATTCACAAAACAAACAGCATTGTTACATAGAAACATCAACAGATGAACCAAACAACACAACAGCATTTCACAGTAATGAGCCTAGCAGGCTAATCGGCTAGCTAACAAGCTAATCGGCGCTAGCGCTACATGTACAAATACCCTATACACTTTATCTCTGAACTTATTTTAACAACATACATTCTCTCGTAGCCGCAGACTCATTACAAACCTTTCGACACTGCAGAACGTCACCCTACCTGAATAAGGGGAGAAATAATCACATGAGTGATATTGTGGTGTTTTCACGGCAAGCTGCTTAACTAGAATGAGGAAAATACAGCAAAATACCCCTGAATATCCAGGCGCAGCCAAAAGCAATCACAAATCCCTGCGGCTTTGCTTGAATTCACCTCTACTTATAGACTCTGGTTCGGCGCGAGATCAAAGGCAGTGACAAGAGGGGATTTACACCAGAAAACCTGTTTTTATTCAGTGATGACAAGATCAAGGGCAAACAACCTGACGTTTGACCCGATCGATCCCAAAATCTAATCAAATGGTCCCCGGATAATAACCAATCATCCCACTAAATTTCATGCGATTTGGTTTAATACTTTTTTACTTACACGAATAACACTCACACACACATGTTACGTCCCTGAATAAGGGGAGAAATAATCACATGAGTGATATTGTGGTGTTTACACAGCAAGCTGCTTAGCTAGCATTTACTCAAACACATTTACAATATAAACATTCACAAAACAGACAGCATTGTTACATAGATACATCAACAGATGAACCAAACAACACAACTGCATTTCACAGTAATGAACCTAGCAGGCTGTCGGCTAGCTAACGAGCTAATCGGCTAAGCGTACATGTACAAATACCCTATACACTTTATCTCTGAACTTATTTTAACAACATACATTCTCTCGTAGCCGCGGACCCATTACTAACCTTTCAACACTGCAGAACAAAGTCACTCTACCTGAATAAAGGGAGAAATAATCACATAGTGATATTGTGGTTTTTCACGGCAAGCTGCTTAGCTAGCATTTACTCAAACACATTTACAATATAAACATTCACAAAACAGACAGCATTGTTACATAGATACATCAACAGATGAACCAAACAACACAACTGCATTTCACAGTAATGAGTCTAGGCAAAGGCTGTCGGCGCTAGCTAACGAGCTACTAGCGCTACATGTACAGATACCCTATACACTTTATCTCTGAACTTATTTCAACAACATACATTCTCTCGTAGCAGCGGTCTCATTACAAACCTTTCAACACTGCAGAACAACGTCACTCTACAATAAGGGAGAAATAATCACATGAGTGATATTGTGGTGTTTTCACGGCAAGCTGCTTAACTAGAATGAGGAAAATACTGGCGAAATACCCTGACTATCCAGGCGCAGCCAAAAGCAATCACAAATCCCTGCGCTTTGCTGGAATTCACCTCTACTTATAGACTCTGGTTCGGCGAGATCAAAGGCAGTGACAAGAGGATTTACCAGAAAACCTGTTTTTATTCAGTGATGACAAGATCAAGGGCAAAGAACCTGACGTTTGAGCCGATTGATCCCAAAATCTAATCAAATGGTCCCCGGATAATAACCAATCATCCCACCAAATTTCATGCGATTTGGTTTAATACTTTACTTACGCGAATAACACACACACACATGTTACGCCCCTGAATAAGGGGAGAAATAATCACATGAGTGATATTGTGGTATTTTCACAGCAAGCTGCTTAGCTAGCATTTACTCAAACACATTTACAATATAAACATTCACAAAACAGACAGCATTGTTACATAGATACATCAACAGATGAACCAAACAACACAACTGCATTTCACAGTAATGAGCCTAGCCAACGGGCTAATCGGCGCTAGCTAACGAGCTAATCGGCGCTAGCGGTACATGTACAAATACCCTATACACTTTATCTCTGAACTTATTTTAACAACATACATTCTCTCGTAGCGGACTCATTACAAACCTTTCAACACTGCAGAACAACGTCACTCTGAATAATAAGGGAAAAATAATCACATGAGTGATATTGTGGTGTTTTCGACAAGCTGCTTAGCTAGAATTTACTCAGACACATTGACAATGTAAACATTCACAAAACAACAAACAGCATTTTTACATAGAAACATCAACAGATGAACCAAACAACACAACTGCATTTCACATTAATAAGCCTAGCCAGCGGGCTAATCGAGCGCTAGCATGACATATTACAAAATACCCTATACACTTTATCTCTGAACTTATTTTAACAACATACATTCTCTCGTAGCAGCGGACTCATTACAAACCTTTCAACACTGCAGAACAACGTACTCTACCTGAATAAGGGAGAAATAATCACATGAGTGATATTGTGGTGTTTTCACGGCAAGCTGCTTAGCTAGCATTTACTCAAACACATTTACAATATAAACATTCACAAAACAGACAGCATTGTTACATAAATACATCAACAGATGAACCAAACAACACAACTGCATTTCCCAGTAATTAACCAGCAGCGACGGGCTAATCGGTAGCTAAGCGCTACATGTACAAATACCCTATACACTTTATCTCTGAACTTATTTTAACAACATACATTCTCTCGTTAACCAGCGGACTCATTACTAACCTTTCAACACTGCAGAACAACGTCACTCTACCTGAATAAGGGGAAAAATAATCACATGAGTGATATTGTGGTGTTTTCACGGCAAGCTGCTTGACTAGCATTTGCTCAAACACATTTACGATATAAACATTCACAAAACAGACAGCATTGTTACATAGATACATCAACAGATGAACCAAACAACACAACTGCATTTCACAGTAAAGAGTCTAGCCAATGGGCTAATCGGCGCTAAATAACAAGCTAATCAGCGCTAGCTATTGAGCTAATCGGCGCTAGCGCTACATGTACAAATACACTATACACTTTATCTCTGAACTTATTTTAACAACATACATTCTCTCGTACATGACTCATTACAAACCTTTCAACACTGCAGAACAATGTCACTCTACCTGAATAAAGGAGAAATAATCACATGAGTGATATTGTGGTGTTTTTCACGGCAAGCTGCTTAGCTAGAATTTACTCAGACACATTTACAATGTAAACATTCACAAAACAAACAGCATTGTTACATAGAAACATCAACAGATGAACCAAACAACACAACAGCATTACACAGTAATGAGCCTAGCCAGCGGGCTAATCGGCGCTAGCTAACAAGCTAATCGGTAATAGCTACATGTACAAATACCCTATACACTTTATCTCTGAACTTATTTTAACAACATACATTCTCTCGTAGCCGCAGACTCATTACAAACCTTTCGAACACTGCAGAAACGTCACCCTACCTGAATAAGGGGAGAAATAATCACATGAGTGATATTGTGGTGTTTTCACGGCAAGCTGCTTAACTAGAATGAGGAAAATACAGCAAAATACCCCTGAATATCCAGGCGCAGCCAAAAGCAATCACAAATCCCTGCGGCTTTGCTTGAATTCACCTCTACTTATAGACTCTGGTTATTTGGCGCGAGATCAAAGGCAGTGACAAGAGGGATTTACACCAGAAACCCTGTTTGTATTTAGTGATGACAAGATGATGCGCAAACAACCAGTCGTTTGACGATCGATCAAAATCTAATCAAATGGTCCCGGATAATAACCAATCATCCCACTAAATTTCATGCGATTTGGTTTAATACTTTTTTTACCACGAATAACACTCACACACACACACGTCCCTGAATAAGGATAGAAATAATCACATGAGTGATATTGTGGTGTTTACACAGCAAGCTGCTTAGCTAGCATTTACTCAAACACATTTACAATATAAACATTCACAAAACAGACAGCATTGTTACATAGATACATCAACAGATGAACCAAACAACACAACTGCATTTCACAGTAATGAGCCTAGCCAACGGGCTAATCGGCGCTAGCTAACGAGCTAATCGGCGCTAGCGGTACATGTACAAATACCCTATACACTTTATCTCTGAACTTATTTTAACAACATACATTCTCTCGTAGCCGCGGACCCATTACAAACCTTTCAACACTGCAGAACAACGTCACTCTACCTGAATAAGGGAGAAATAATCACATGAGTGATATTGTGGTGTTTTCACGGCAAGCTGCTTAGCTAGCATTTACTCAAACACATTTACAATATAAACATTCACAAAACAGACTGCATTGTTACATAGATACATCAACAGATGAACCAAACAACACAACTGCATTTCACAGTAATGAGTCTAGCAAAGGGCTGTCGGCGCTAGCTAACGAGCTAATCGGCGCTAGCGCTACATGTACAGATACCCTATACACTTTATCTCTGAACTTATTTTAACAACATACATTCTCTCGTAGCCGCGGACTCATTACAAACCTTTCAACACTGCAGAACAACGTCACTCTACCTGAATAAGGAGAAATAATCACATGAGTGATATTGTGGTGTTTTCACGGCAAGCTGCTTAACTAGAATGAGGAAAATCGAGAAATACCCTGACTATCCAGGCGGCCAAAAGCAATCACAAATCCTACGCTTTGCTGGAATTCACCTCTACTTATAGACTCTGGTTGAGATCAAAGGCAGTGACAAGAGGATTTACACCAGAAAACCTGTTTTTATTCAGTGATGACAAGATCAAGGGCAAACAACCTGACGTTTGACCGATTGATCCCAAAATCTAATCAAATGGTCCCCGAATAATAACCAATCATCCCACCAAATTTCATGCGATTTGGTTTAATACTTTTACTTGACACTCACACACACATGTTCGCCCTGAATAAGGAGAAATAATCACATGAGTGATATTGTGGTGTTTTCACAAGCTGCTTAGCTAGCATTTACTCAAACACATTTACAATATAAACATTCACAAAACAGACAGCATTGTTACATAGATACATCAACAGATGAACCAAACAACACAACTGCATTTCACAGTAATGAGCCTAGCCAACGGGCTAATCGGCGCTAGCTAACGAGCTAATCGGCGCTAGCGGTACATGTACAAATACCCTATACACTTTATCTCTGAACTTATTTTAACAACATACATTCTCTCGTAGCCGCGGACCCATTACAAACCTTTCAACACTGCAGAACAACGTCACTCTACCTGAATAAGGGGAGAAATAATCACATGAGTGATATTGTGGTGTTTTCACGGCAAGCTGCTTAGCTAGCATTTACTCAAACACATTTACAATATAAACATTCACAAAACAGACAGCATTGTTACATAGATACATCAACAGATGAACCAAACAACACAACTGCATTTCACAGTAATGAACCTAGCGAGCAGGCTAATCGGCGCTAAGCGCTACATGTACAAATACACTATACACTTTATCTCTGAACTTATTTTAACAACATACATTCTCTCGTAGCCGCGGACTCATTACAAACCTTTCAACACTGCAGAACAACGTCACTCTACCTGAATAAGGGGAAAAATAATCACATGAGTGATATTGTGGTGTTTTCACGACAAGCTGCTTGACTAGAATGAGGAAAATCTGGCGAAATACCCTGACTATCCAGGCGCAGCCAAAAGCAATCACAAATCCCTGCGCTTTGCTGGAAATCACCTCTACTTATAGACTCTGGTTCGGCGCGAGATCAAAGGCATGACAAGAGGATTTACACCAGAAAACCTGTTTTTATTTAGTGATGACAAGATCAAGGGCAAACAACCTGACGTTTGACACGATCGATCAAAATCTAATCAAATGGTCCCGGATAATAACCAATCATCCACCAAATTTTATGCGATTTGGTTTAATACTTTTACATACGCGAATAACACTCACACACACACATGTTCGCCCTGAATAAGGGGAGAAATAATCACATGAGTGATATTGTGGTGTTTTCACAGCAAGCTGCTTAGCTAGCATTTACTCAAACACATTTACAATATAAACATTCACAAAACAAACATAGATACATCAACAGATGAACCAAACAACACAACTGCATTTCACAGTAATGAGCCTAGCCAACGGGCGAAACGTCGGTTAATAACGAGCTAATCGGCGCTAGCGGTACATGTACAAATACCCTATACACTTTATCTCTGAACTTATTTTAACAACATACATTCTCTCGTAGCCGCGGACTCATTACTAACCTTTCAACACTGCAGAACAACGTCACTCTACCTGAATAAGGGGAGAAATAATCACATAGTGATATTGTGGTGTTTTCACGGCAAGCTGCTTAGCTAGCATTTACTCAAACACATTTACAATATAAACATTCACAAAACAGACAGCATTGTTACATAGATACATCACCAGATGAAGCTAACAACACAACTGCATTTCACAGTAACGAGTCTGAGCAGCAGGGCTGTCGGCGCTAGCTAACGAGCTAATCGGCGCTAGCGCTACATGTACAAATACCCTATACACTTTATTCTGAACTTATTTTAACAACATACATTCTCTCGTAGCCGCGGACCCATTACAAACCTTTCAACACTGCAGAACAACGTCACTCTACCTGAATAAGGGGAGAAATAATCACATGAGTGATATTGTGGTGTTTTCACGGCAAGCTGCTTAGCTAGCATTTACTCAAACACATTTACAATATAAACATTCACAAAACAGACAGCATTGTTACATAGATACATCAACAGATGAACCAAACAACACAACTGCATTTCACAGTAATGAACCTAGCGAACGGGCTAATCGGCGCTAGCGCTACATGTACAAATACCCTATACACTTTATCTCTGAACTTATTTTAACAACATACATTCTCTCGTAGCCGCGGACTCATTACTAACCTTTCAACACTGCAGAACAACGTCACTCTACCTGAATAAGGGGAAAAATAATCACATGAGTGATATTGTGGTGTTTTCACGGCAAGCTGCTTGACTAGAATGAGGAAAATACGGCGAAATACCCCTGACTATCCAGGCGCAGCCAAAAGCAATCACAAATCCCTGCCGCTTTGCTGGAAATCACCTCTACTTATAGACTCTGGTTCGGCGCGAGATCAAAGGCATGACAAGAGGGGATTTACACCAGAAAACCTGTTTTTATTTAGTGATGACAAGATCAAGGGCAAACAACCTGACGTTTGACACGATCGATCACAAAATCTAATCAAATGGTCCCCGGATAATAACCAATCATCCCACCAAATTTTATGCGATTTGGTTTAATACTTTTTTACATACGCGAATAACACTCACACACACACATGTTACGCCCCTGAATAAGGGGAGAAATAATCACATGAGTGATATTGTGGTGTTTTCACAGCAAGCTGCTTAGCTAGCATTTACTCAAACACATTTACAATATAAACATTCACAAAACAAACATAGATACATCAACAGATGAACCAAACAACACAACTGCATTTTACAGTAATGAGCCTAGCCAACGGGCTAATCGGCGCTAGCTAACGAGCTAATCGGCTAAGCGTACATGTACAAATACCCTATACACTTTATCTCTGAACTTATTTTAACAACATACATTCTCTCGTGGCAGCGGACCCATTACAAACCTTTCAACACTGCAGAACAACGTCACTCTACCTGAATAAGGGAGAAATAATCACATGAGTGATATTGTGGTGTTTTCACGACTTAACTTAGCTAGCATTTACTCAAACACATTTACAATATAAACATTCACAAAACAGACTGCATTGTTACATAGATACATCAACAGATGAACCAAACAACACAACTGCATTTCACAGTAACGAGTCTAGGCAACGGGCTAATCGGCGCTAGCTAACGAGCTAATCGGCGCTAGCGCTACATGTACAGATACCCTATACACTTTTTCTCTGAACTTATTTCAACAACATACATTCTCTCGTAGCCGCGGTCTCATTACTAACCTTTCAACACTGCAGAACAACGTCACTCTACCTGAATAAGGGGAAAAATAATCACATGAGTGATATTGTGGTGTTTTCACGGCAAGCTGCTTAGCTAGCATTTACTCAAACACATTTACAATATAAACATTCACAAAACAGACAGCATTGTTACATAGATACATCAACAGATGAACCAAACAACACAACTGCATTTCACAGTAATGAACCTAGCGAACGGGCTAATCGGTAGCTAGCGCTAAGCTACATGTACAAATACCCTATACACTTTATCTCTGAACTTATTTTAACAACATACATTCTCTCGTGGCACGGACTCATTACTAACCTTTCAACACTGCAGAACAACGTCACTCTACCTGAATAAGGAAAAATAATCACATGAGAGATATTGTGGTGTTTTCACGGCAAGCTGCTTGACTAGAATGAGGAAAATACGGCGAAATACCCTGACTATCCAGGCGCAGCCAAAAGCAATCACAAATCCCTGCCGCTTTGCTGGAAATCACCTCTACTTAGAGACTCTGGTTCGGGGCGAGGTCAAAGGCATGACAAGAGGATTTACACCAGAAAACCTGTTTTTATTTAGTGATGACAAGATCAAGGGCAAACAACCTGACGTTTGACACGATCGATCACAAAATCTAATCAAATGGTCCCCGGATAATAACCAATCATCCCACCAAATTTTATGCGATTTGGTTTAATACTTTTTTACATACGCGAATAACACTCACACACACACATGTTACGCCCCTGAATAAGGGGAGAAATAATCACATGAGTGATATTGTGGTATTTTCACAGCAAGCTGCTTAGCTAGCATTTACTCAAACACATTTACAATATAAACATTCACAAAACAAACATAGATACATCAACAGATGAACCAAACAACACAACTGCATTTCACAGTAATGAGCCTAGCCAACGGGCTAATCGGCGCTAGCTAACGAGCTAATCGGCGCTTGCGGTACATGTACAAATACCCTATACACTTTATCTCTGAACTTATTTTAACAACATACATTCTCTCGTAGCCCCGGACCCATTACAAACCTTCCAACACTGCAGAACAACGTCACTCTACCTGAATAAGGGGAGAAATAATCACATGAGTGATATTGTGGTGTTTTCACGACAAGCTGCTTAGCTAGCATTTACTCAAACACATTTACAATATAAACATTCACAAAACAGACAGCATTGTTACATAGATACATCAACAGATGAACCAAACAACACAACTGCATTTCACAGTAATGAACCTAGCGAACAGGCTAATCGGCGCTAGCGCTACATGTACAAATACCCTATACACTTTATCTCTGAACTTATTTTAACAACATACATTCTCTCGTAGCCGCGGACTCATTACTAACCTTTCAACACTGCAGAACAACGTCACTCTACCTGAATAAGGGGAAAAATAATCACATGAGTGATATTGTGGTGTTTTCACGGCAAGCTGCTTGACTAGAATGAGGAAAATACGGCGAAATACCCCTGACTATCCAGGCGCAGCCAAAAGCAATCACAAATCCCTGCCGCTTTGCTGGAAATCACCTCTACTTATAGACTCTGGTTCGGCGCGAGATCAAAGGCAGTGACAAGAGGGGATTTACACCAGAAAACCTGTTTTTATTCAGTGATGACAAGATCAAGGGCAAACAACCTGACATTTGACCCGATCGATCCCAAAATCTAATCAAATGGTCCCCGAATAATAACTAATCATCCCACCAAATTTCATGCGATTTGGTTTAATACTTTTTTACTTACGCAAATAACACGCACACACACATGTTACGCCCCTGAATAAGGGGAGAAATAATCACATGAGTGATATTGTGGTGTTTTCACAGCAAGCTGCTTAGCTAGCATTTACTCAAACACATTTACAATATAAACATTCACAAAACAGACAGCATTGTTACATAGATACATCAACAGATGAACCAAACAACACAACTGCATTTCACAGTAATGAGCCTAGCCAACGGGCTAATCGGCGCTAGCTAACAAGCTAATCGGCGCTAGCGCTACATGTACAAATACCCTATACACTTTATCTCTGAACTTATTTTAACAACATACATTCTCTTGTAGCCGCGGACTCATTACAAACCTTTCAACACTGCAGAACAACGTCACTCTACCGGAATAAGGGGAGAAATAATCACATGAGTGATATTGTGGTGTTTTCACGGCAAGCTGCTTAACTAGAATGAGGAAAATACAGCGAAATACCCCTGACTATCCAGGCGCAGCCAAAAGCAATCACAAATCCCTGCCGCTTTGCTGGAATTCACCTCTACTTATAGACTCTGGTTCGGCGCGAGATCAAAGGCAGTGACAAGAGGGGATTTACACCAGAAAACCTGTTTTTATTCAGTGATGACAAGATCAAGGGCAAACAACCTGACGTTTGACCCGATCGATCCCAAAATCTAATCAAATGGTCCCCGGATAATAACCAATCATCCCACCAAATTTTATGCGATTTGGTTTAATACTTTTTTACATACGCGAATAACACTCACACACACACATGTTACGCCCCTGAATAAGGGGAGAAATAATCACATGAGTGATATTGTGGTATTTTCACAGCAAGCTGCTTAGCTAGCATTTACTCAAACACATTTACAATAAAAAACATTCACAAAACAGACAGCATTGTTACATAGATACATCAACAGATGAACCAAACAACACAACTGCATTTCACAGTAATGAGTCTAGCAGCGGGCTAATCGGCGCTAGCTAACGAGCTAATCGGCGCTAAGCTACATGTACAGATTCCCTATTCACTTTACCTCTGAACCTATTTTAACACCATACATTCTCGTAGCCGCGGACTCATTACTAACCTTTCAACACTGCAGAACAACGTCACTCTACCTGAATAAGGGAAAAATAATCACATATGAGTGATATTGTGGTGTTTTCACGGCAAGCTGCTTAACTAGAATGAGGAAAATACAGCAAAATACCCCTGAATATCCAGGCGCAGCCAAAAGCAATCACAAATCCCTGCCGCTTTGCTGGAATTCACCTCTACTTATAGACTCTGGTTCGGCGCGAGATCAAAGGCAGTGACAAGAGGGGATTTACACCAGAAAACCTGTTTTTATTCAGTGATGACAAGATCAAGGGCAAACAACCTGACGTTTGACCCGATCGATCCCAAAATCTAATCAAATGGTCCCCGGATAATAACCAATCATCCCACCAAATTTTATGCGATTTGGTTTAATACTTTTTTACTTACGCGAATAACACTCACACACACACATGTTACGCCCCTGAATAAGGGGAGAAATAATCACATGAGTGATATTGTGGTATTTTCACAGCAAGCTGCTTAGCTAGCATTTACTCAAACACATTTACAATATAAACATTCACAAAACAGACAGCATTGTTACATAGATACATCAACAGATGAACCAAACAACACAACTGCATTTCACAGTAACGAGTCTAGCCAACGGGCTGTCGGTAGCTAACTAACGAGCTAATCGGCGCTAGCGGTACATGTACAAATACCCTATACACTTTATCTCTGAACTTATTTTAACAACATACATTCTCTCGTAGCCGCGGACCCATTACAAACCTTTCAACACTGCAGAACAACGTCACTCTACCTGAATAAGGGGAGAAATAATCACATGAGTGATATTGTGGTGTTTTCACGGCAAGCTGCTTAGCTAGCATTTACTCAAACACATTTACAATATAAACATTCACAAAACAGACAGCATTGTTACATAGATACATCAACAGATGAACCAAACAACACAACTGCATTTCACAGTAATGAACCTAGCGAACGGGCTAATCGGCGCTAGCGCTACATGTACAAATACCCTATACACTTTATCTCTGAACTTATTTTAACAACATACATTCTCTCGTAGCCGCGGACTCATTACTAACCTTTCAACACTGCAGAACAACGTCACTCTACCTGAATAAGGGGAAAAATAATCACATGAGTGATATTGTGGTGTTTTCACGGCAAGCTGCTTGACTAGAATGAGGAAAATACGGCGAAATACCCCTGACTATCCAGGCGCAGCCAAAAGCAATCACAAATCCCTGCCGCTTTGCTGGAAATCACCTCTACTTATAGACTCTGGTTCGGCGCGAGATCAAAGGCATGACAAGAGGGGATTTACACCAGAAAACCTGTTTTTATTTAGTGATGACAAGATCAAGGGCAAACAACCTGACGCGTTTGACCACGATCGATCACAAAATCTAATCAAATGGTCCCCGGATAATAACCAATCATCCCACCAAATTTTATGCGATTTGGTTTAATACTTTTACTTGCGAATAACACTCACACACACATGTTACGCCCCTGAATAAGGAGAAATAATCACATGAGTGATATTGTGGTGTTTTCACAGCAAGCTGCTTAGCTAGCATTTACTCAAACACATTTACAATATAAACATTCACAAAACAGACATAGATACATCAACAGATGAACCAAACAACACAACTGCATTTCACAGTAATGAGCCTAGCCAACGGGCTAATCGGCGCTAGCTAACGAGCTAATCGGCTAGATACATGTACAAATACCCTATACACTTTATCTCTGAACTTATTTTAACAACATACATTCTCTCGTAGCCGCGGACCCATTACAAACCTTTCAACACTGCAGAACAACGTCACTCTACCTGAATAAGGGGAGAAATAATCACATGAGTGATATTGTGGTGTTTTCACGGCAAGCTGCTTAGCTAGCATTTACTCAAACACATTTACAATATAAACATTCACAAAACAGACTGCATTGTTACATAGATACATCAACAGATGAACCAAACAACACAACTGCATTTCACAGCGCTACATGTACAGATACCCTATACACTTTTTCTCTGAACTTATTTCAACAACATACATTCTCTCGTGTCTCATTACTAACCTTTCAACACTGCAGAACAACGTCACTCTACCTGAATAAGGAAAAATAATCAGCTGCTTAGCTAGCATTTACTACATTTAATATAAACATTCACAAAACAGACAGCATTGTTACATAGATACATCAACAGATGAACCAAACAACACAACTGCATTTCACAGTAATGAACCTAGCGAACGGGCTAATCGGCGCTAGCGCTACATGTACAAATACCCTATACACTTTATCTCTGAACTTATTTTAACAACATACATTCTCTCGTAGCCGCGGACTCATTACTAACCTTTCAACACTGCAGAACAACGTCACTCTACCTGAATAAGGGGAAAAATAATCACATGAGAGATATTGTGGTGTTTTCACGGCAAGCTGCTTGACTAGAATGAGGAAAATACGGCGAAATACCCCTGACTATCCAGGCGCAGCCAAAAGCAATCACAAATCCCTGCCGCTTTGCTGGAAATCACCTCTACTTATAGACTCTGGTTCGGCGCGAGATCAAAGGCATGACAAGAGGATTTACACCAGAAAACCTGTTTTTATTTAGTGATGACAAGATCAAGGGCAAACAACCTGACGTTTGACACGATCGATCACAAAATCTAATCAAATGGTCCCCGGATAATAACCAATCATCCCACCAAATTTTATGCGATTTGGTTTAATACTTTTTTACATACGCGAATAACACTCACACACACACATGTTACGCCCCTGAATAAGGGGAGAAATAATCACATGAGTGATATTGTGGTGTTTTCACAGCAAGCTGCTTAGCTAGCATTTACTCAAACACATTTACAATATAAACATTCACAAAACAGACAGCATTGTTACATAGATACATCAACAGATGAACCAAACAACACAACTGCATTTCACAGTAATGAGCCTAGCCAACGGGCTAATCGGCGCTAGCTAACGAGCTAATCGGCGCTAGCGGTACATGTACAAATACCCTATACACTTTATCGCTGAACTTATTTTAACAACATACATTCTCTCGTAGCGGACCCATTACAAACCTTTCAACACTGCAGAACAACGTCACTCTACCTGAATAAGGGAGAAATAATCACGTGATATTGTGGTGTTTTCACGGCAAGCAGCTAGCATTTACTCAAACACATTTACAATATAAACATTCACAAAACAGACTGCATTGTTACATAGATACATCAACAGATGAACCAAACAACACAACTGCATTTCACAGTAACGAGTCGGCTAATCGGTAGCTAGCTAACGAGCTAATCTAGCGCTACATACAGATACCCTATACACTTTTTCTCTGAACTTATTTCAACAACATACATTCTCTCGTAGCCGCGGTCTCATTACTAACCTTTCAACACTGCAGAACAACGTCACTCTACCTGAATAAGGGGAAAAATAATCACATGAGTGATATTGTGGTGTTTTCACGGCAAGCTGCTTAGCTAGCATTTACTCAAACACATTTACAATATAAACATTCACAAAACAGACAGCATTGTTACATAGATACATCAACAGATGAACCAAACAACACAACTGCATTTCACAGTAATGAACCTAGCCGAAGCTAATGTCGGCGCTAGCGCTACATGTACAAATACCCTATACACTTTATCTCTGAACTTATTTTAACAACATACATTCTCTCGTAGCCGCGGACTCATTACTAACCTTTCAACACTGCAGAACAACGTCACTCTACCTGAATAAGGGGAAAAATAATCACATGAGTGATATTGTGGTGTTTTCACGGCAAGCTGCTTGACTAGAATGAGGAAAATACGGCGAAATACCCCTGACTATCCAGGCGCAGCCAAAAGCAATCACAAATCCCTGCCGCTTTGCTGGAAATCACCTCTACTTATAGACTCTGGTTCGGCGCGAGATCAAAGGCATGACAAGAGGGGATTTACACCAGAAAACCTGTTTTTATTTAGTGATGACAAGATCAAGGGCAAACAACCTGACGTTTGACACGATCGATCACAAAATCTAATCAAATGGTCCCCGGATAATAACCAATCATCCCACCAAATTTTATGCGATTTGGTTTAATACTTTTTTACTTACGCGAATAACACTCACACACACATGTTACGCCCCTGAATAAGGGGAGAAATAATCACATGAGTGATATTGTGGTGTTTTCACAGCAAGCTGCTTAGCTAGCATTTACTCAAACACATTTACAATATAAACATTCACAAAACAAACATAGATACATCAACAGATGAACCAAACAACACAACTGCATTTCACAGTAATGAGCCTAGCCAACGGGCTAATCGGCGCTAGCTAACGAGCTAATCGGCGCTAGCGGTACATGTACAAATACCCTATACACTTTATCTCTGAACTTATTTTAACAACATACATTCTCTCGTAGCCGCGGACCCATTACAAACCTTTCAACACTGCAGAACAACGTCACTCTACCTGAATAAGGGAGAAATAATCACATGAGTGATATTGTGGTGTTTTCACGGCAAGCTGCTTAGCTAGCATTTACTCAAACACATTTACAATATAAACATTCACAAAACAGACAGCATTGTTACATAGATACATCAACAGATGAACCAAACAACACAACTGCATTTCACAGTAATGAACCTAGCGAACGGGCTAATCGGCGCTAGCGCTACATGTACAAATACCCTATACACTTTATCTCTGAACTTATTTTAACAACATACATTCTCTCGTGGCAGCGGACTCATTACTAACCTTTCAACACTGCAGAACAACGTCACTCTACCTGAATAAGGAAAAATAATCACATAGTGATATTGATATTGGTGTTTTCACAAGCTGCTTGACTAGAATGAGGAAAATACGGAAATACCCTGACTATCCAGGCGCAGCCAAAAGCAATCACAAATCCCTGCCGCTTGCCTTTGCGCTTTTGCGAAATCACCTCTACTTATAGACTCTGGTTTCCGCGAGATCAAAGGCAGTGACAAGAGGGGATTTACACCAGAAAACCTGTTTTTATTCAGTGATGACAAGATCAAGGGCAAACAACCTGACATTTGACCCGATCGATCCCAAAATCTAATCAAATGGTCCCCGAATAATAACTAATCATCCCACCAAATTTCATGCGATTTGGTTTAATACTTTTTTACTTACGCAAATAACACGCACACACACATGTTACGCCCTGAAATAAGGGGAGAAATAATCACATGAGTGATATTGTGGTGTTTTTCACAGCAAGCTGCTTAGCTAGCATTTACTCAAACACATTTACAATATAAACATTCACAAAACAAACAGCATTGTTACAGAGATACATCAACAGATGAACCAAACAACACAACTGCATATCACAGTAATGAGCCTAGCCAGCGGGCTAATCGGCGCTAGCTAACAAATAATCGGCTAGCAATACATGTACAATTACCCTATACACTTTATCTCTGAACTTATGTTAACAACATACATTCTCTCGTAGCCGCGGACTCATTACAAACCTTTCAACACTGCAGAACAATGTCACTCTACCTGAATAAAGGGAGAAATAATCACATGAGTGATATTGTGGTGTTTTCACGGCAAGCTGCTTAACTAGAATAAGGAAAATACAACAAAATACCCCTGAATAACCAGGCGCAGCCAAAAGCAATCACAAATCCTTTGCTGGAATTCACCTCTACTTATAGACTCTGGTTGCGAGATCAAAGGCAGTGACAAGAGGGGATTTACACCAGAAAACCTGTTTTTATTCAGTGATGACAAGATCAAGGGCAAACAACCTGACGTTTGACCCGATTGATCCCAAAATCTAATCAAATGGTCCACGGATAATAACCAATCATCCCACCAAATTTTATGCGATTTGGTTTAATACTTTTTACATACAATAACACTCACACACACACATGTTACGCCCTGAATAAGGGGAGAAATAATCACATGAGTGATATTGTGGTATTTTCACAGCAAGCTGCTTAGCTAGCATTTACTCAAACACATTTACAATAAAAAACATTCACAAAACAGACAGCATTGTTACATAGATACATCAACAGATGAACCAAACAACACAACTGCATTTCACAGTAACGAGTCTAGGCAACGGGCTAATCGTCGCTAGCTAACGAGCTAATCGGCGCTAGCGCTACATGTACAGATACCCTATACACTTTATCTCTGAACTTATTTCAACAACATACATTCTCTCGTAGCCGCGGTCTCATTACTAACCTTTCAACACTGCAGAACAACGTCACTCTACCTGAATAAGGGGAAAAATAATCACATGAGTGATATTGTGGTGTTTTCACGGCAAGCTGCTTAACTAGAATGAGGAAAATACAGCAAAATACCCCTGAATATCCAGGCGCAGCCAAAAGCAATCACAAATCCCTGCCGTTTCGCTGGAACTCTCCTCTACTTATTGACTCTGGTTCGGAGCGAGATCAAAGGCAGTGACAAGAGGATTTACACCAGAAAACCTGTTTTTATTCAGTGATGACAAGATCAAGGGCAAACAACCTGACGTTTGACCCGATCGATCCCAAAATCTAATCAAATGGTCCCCGGATAATAACCAATCATCCCACCAAATTTTATGCGATTTGGTTTAATACTTTTTTACATACGCGAATAACACTCACACACACACATGTTACGCCCCTGAATAAGGGGAGAAATAATCACATGAGTGATATTGTGGTATTTTCACAGCAAGCTGCTTAGCTAGCATTTACTCAAACACATTTACAATAAAAAACATTCACAAAACAGACAGCATTGTTACATAGATACATCAACAGATGAACCAAACAACACAACTGCATTTCACAGTAATGAGTCTAGCCAACGGGCTAATCGGCGCTAGCTAACGAGCTAATCGGCGCTAGCGCTACATGTACAGATACCCTATACACTTTATCTCTGAACTTATTTCAACAACATACATTCTCTCGTAGCCGCGGTCTCATTACTAACCTTTCAACACTGCAGAACAACGTCACTCTACCTGAATAAGGGGAAAAATAATCACATGAGTGATATTGTGGTGTTTTCACGGCAAGCTGCTTAACTAGAATGAGGAAAATACGGCGAAATACCCCTGACTATCCAGGCGCAGCCAAAAGCAATCACAAATCCCTGCCGCTTTGCTGGAATTCACCTCTACTTATAGACTCTGGTTCGGCGCGAGATCAAAGGCATGACAAGAGGGGATTTACACCAGAAAACCTGTTTTTATTTAGTGATGACAAGATCAAGGGCAAACAACCTGACGTTTGACCCGATCGATCCCAAAATCTAATCAAATGGTCCCCGGATAATAACTAATCATCCCACCAAATTTCATGCGATTTGGTTTAATACTTTTTTACTTACGCGAATAACACACACACACACATGTTACGCCCCTGAATAAGGGGAGAAATAATCACATGAGTGATATTGTGGTGTTTTCACAGCAAGCTGCTTAGCTAGCATTTACTCAAACACATTTACAATAAAAAACATTCACAAAACAGACAGCATTGTTACATAGATACATCAACAGATGAACCAAACAACACAACTGCATTTCACAGTAATGAGGAGCCTACGGCTAATCGGCGCTAACTAACGAGCTAATCAGCGCTAGCGCTACATGTACAGATACCCTATACACTTTATCTCTGAACTTATTTCAACAACATACATTCTCTCGGAGCCACGGACTCATTACAAACCTTTCAACACTGCAGAACAACGTCACTCTACCTGAATAAGGAGAAATAATCACATGAGTGATATTGTGGTGTTTTCACGGCAAGCTGCTTAGCTAGCATTTACTCAAACACATTTACAATATAAACATTCACAAAACAAACAGCATTGTTACAGAGATACATCAACAGATGAACCAAACAACACAACTGCATATCACAGTAATGAGCCTAGCGGCGCTAGCTAACAGCTAATCGGCGCTTACATGTACAAATACCCTATACACTTTATCTCTGAACTTATTTTAACAACATACATTCTCTCGTAGCCGCGGACTCATTACTAACCTTTCAACACTGCAGAACAACGTCACTCTACCTGAATAAGGGGAAAAATAATCACATGAGTGATATTGTGGTGTTTTCACGGCAAGCTGCTTAACTAGAATGAGGAAAATACAGCAAAATACCCCTGAATATCCAGGCGCAGCCAAAAGCAATCACAAATCCCTGCCGCTTTGCTGGAATTCACCTCTACTTATAGACTCTGGTTCGGCGCGAGATCAAAGGCAGTGACAAGAGGGGATTTACACCAGAAAACCTGTTTTTATTCAGTGATGACAAGATCAAGGGCAAACAACCTGACGTTTGACCCGATCGATCCCAAAATCTAATCAAATGGTCCCCGGATAATAACCAATCATCCCACCAAATTTCATGCGATTTGGTTTAATACTTTTTTACTTACGCGAATAACACTCACACACACACATGTTACGTCCCTGAATAAGGGGAGAAATAATCACATGAGTGATATTGTGGTGTTTTCACAGCAAGCTGCTTAGCTAGCATTTACTCAAACACATTTACAATATAAACATTCACAAAACAGACAGCATTGTTACATAGATACATCAACAGATGAACCAAACAACACAACTGCATTTCACAGTAATGAGTCAACGGGCTAATAGGCGCTAACTAACGAGCTAATCGGCGCTAGCTAACGAGCTAATCGGCGCTAGCGGTACATGTACAAATACCCTATACACTTTATCTCTGAACTTATTTTAACAACATACATTCTCTCGTAGCCGCGGACTCATTACTAACCTTTCAACACTGCAGAACAAAGTCACTCTACCTGAATAAAGGGAGAAATAATCACATGAGTGATATTGTGGTGTATTCACGGCAAGCTACTTAGCTAGAATTTACTCAGACACATTTACAATTTAAACATTCACAAAACAAACAGCATTGTTACATAGAAACATCAACAGATGAACCAAACAACACAACTGCATTTCACAGTAATGAGCCCATGTACAAATACCCTATACACTTTATCTCTTAACTTATTTTAACAACTTACATTTCTCTTAGCGGACTCATTACAAACCTTTCAACACTGCAGAACAACGTCACTCTACCTGAATAAGGGGAGAAATAATCACATGAGTGATATTGTGGTGTTTTCACAGCAAGCTGCTTAGCTAGCATTTACTCAAACACATTTACAATATAAACATTCACAAAACAGACAGCATTGTTACATAGATACATCAACAGATGAACCAAACAACACAACTGCATTTCACAGTAATGAGCCTAGCCAACGGGCTAATCGGCACTAGCTAACAAGCTAATCGGCGCTAGCGCTACATGTACAAATACCCTATACACTTTATCTCTGAACTTATTTTAACAACATACATTCTCTTGTAGCCGTGGACTCATTACAAACCTTTCAACACTGCAGAACAACGTCACTCTACCTGAATAAGGGGAAAAATAATCACATGAGTGATATTGTGGTGTTTTCACGGCAAGCTGCTTAACTAGAATGAGGAAAATACGGCGAAATACCCCTGACTATCCAGGCGCAGCCAAAAGCAATCACAAATCCCTGCGGCTTTGCTGGAATTCACCTCTACTTATAGACTCTGGTTCGGCGCGAGATCAAAGGCAGTGACAAGAGGGGATTTACACCAGAAAACCTGTTTTTATTCAGTGATGACAAGATCAAGGGCAAACAACCTGATGTTTGACCCGATTGATCCCAAAATCTAATCAAATGGTCCCCGAATAATAACTAATCATCCCACCAAATTTCATGCGATTTGGTTTAATACTTTTTTACTTACGAATAACACACACACACATGTTACGTCCCTGAATAAGGGGAGAAATAATCACATGAGTGATATTGTGGTGTTTTCACAGCAAGCTGCTTAGCTAGCATTTACTCAAACACATTTACAATATAAACATTCACAAAACAAACAGCATTGTTACATAGATACATCAACAGATGAACCAAACAACACAACTGCATTTCACAGTAATGAGCCCTAGCGGGCTAATCGGCGCTAGCTAACGAGCTAATCGGCGCTAGCGCTACATGTACAAGATACCCTATACACTTTATCTCTGAACTTATTTTAACAACATACATTCTCTCGTAGCCGCGGACCATTACAAACCTTTCAACACTGCAGAACAACGTCACTCTACCTGAATAAGGAAAAATAATCACATGAGTGATATTGTGGTGTTTTCACAGCTGCTTAACTAGAATGAGGAAAATACGGCGAAATACCCTGACTATCCAGGCGGCCAAAAGCAATCACAAATCCCTGCGCTTTGAAATCCTCTACTTATAGACTCTGGTTCGGCGCGAGATCAAAAGCAGTGACAAGAGGGGATTTACACCAGAAAACCTGTTTTATTCAGTGATGACAAGATCAAGGGCAAACAACCTGACGTTTGACCCGATCGATCCCAAAATCTAATCAAATGGTCCCCGGATAATAACCAATCATCCCACTAAATTTCATGCGATTTGGTTTAATACTTTTTTACTTACGCGAATAACACTCAAACACACATGTTACGTCCCTGAATAAGGGGAGAAATAATCACGAGTGATATTGTGGTGTTTACACAGCAAGCTGCTTAGCTAGCATTTACTCAAACACATTTACAATATAAACATTCACAAAACAGACAGCATTGTTACATAGATACATCAACAGATGAACCAAACAACACAACTGCATTTCACAGTAATGAGTCAAGCCAACGGGCTAATAGGCGCTAACTAACGAGCTAATCGGCGCTAGCTAACGAGCTAATCGGCGCTAGCGGTACATGTACAAATACCCTATACACTTTATCTCTTAACTTATTTTAACAACTTACATTCTCTCGTAGCCGCGGACTCATTACAAACCTTTCAACACTGCAGAACAACGTCAATCTACCTGAATAAGGGGAGAAATAATCACATGAGTGATATTGTGGTGTTTTCACAGCAAGCTGCTTAGCTAGCATTTACTCAAACACATTTACAATATAAACATTCACAAAACAGACAGCATTGTTACATAGATACATCAACAGATGAACCAAACAACACAACTGCATTTCACAGTAACGAGTCTAGGCAACGGGCTAATCGGCGCTAGCTAACGAGCTAATCGGCGCTAGCGCTACATGTACAGATACTTACGCGAATAACACGCACACATGTTAGGTCCCTGAATAAGGGAAGAAATAATCACATGAGTGATATTGTGGTGTTTTCACAGCAAGCGGAATCGGTGTGTGCTTATGCCAAGAAGTTGTTGGACACCGTAATTTTCTCTGGCCCTCTCCCAAATTTGCAAACTGACAAATTATATAGCCGTATGTCGTCTTTCAACCGCTGGCTGTCGAAGTGGTGCCCAGCGAATCAGGTGGGCTACATAGACAACTGGAAGACTTTCTGGGGAAAACCTGATCTGATGAGGAGGGCGGCGTCCATCCCACGTTGGAAGGAGCGCGTCTCATTTCTGCGAATATGACCACGTTGATCACCGTATCCATGACAATCCGGGGTTCAGATCAGGAACCGGGAGCAGAGTTGTAGTTTAACACCCTTCTCTGCTCTTCTTGTCGAGCAGTTACCCATCCATTACTCTAGAATAGAGACTATATATATATATATGCAGTTACCCATCCATTACTCTAGAATAGAGACTGTGAAGACTGTGTCTGTCCCACGGCCACTTAAATTAAATAAATCTAAAGTAAACACAAGAGGAGTCGTACACAATAACCTTATACAAGTTAACACCATTATTTCAGCAGTGCAACAAAACAGGACTATTAAATGTGGTCTCCTAAATATTAGATCTCTGTCATCTAAAGCTGTGTTACTAAATGATTTAATAACAGATAATCACATTGATCCATGTTGTCGAACTGAAACCTGGCTGCGCCATGAAGAATATGTCTGCCTAAATGAGTCGACTCCTCCAAGTCATGTTAATACTCACATTCCTCGAGACACCGGTCGAGGAGGTGGAGTAGCAGCCATCTTTGACTCAAGCCTTTTAATAAATCCTAAACCTAAATTAAACTACGACTCATTTGAAAGTCTTATTCTTAGTCTTTCATCCAACCTGGAAAACATTACAGCCGATTCTATTTGTCATTCTGTACCGGCCACCCGGTCCATATTCAGAGTTTATATCTGAATTTTCAGAATTTATATCAAGTTTGGTTCTTAAAACTGATAAAGTTATTATTGTAGGAGATTTTAATATTCATGTGGATGTTGATAATGATTGCCTAGGTACTGCATTCATCTCATTGTTGGACTCGATCGGCTTTCGTCAGAGAGTACAGAAACCCACTCACAGCTTTGGCCACACACTTGATCTTGTTGGCGTTGACATTGAGCATTTGAAGGTCTTCCAACAGAATCCTCTTCTGTCAGACCACAGCCTTATAACTTTTGAGTTTATACTACCAGAGTGTACACCGTTGGTCAAAAGTTTCTACACCAGATGTCTAACTGACAGTGCTGTAGCTAAATTTAAAGAAGCGATTCCTTCTGCACTTGATTCAATACCATGTCTCAATATAACAGAGGACTCCTTGTCTAACTTTAGTCCGTCCCAGATTGATCATCTTGTTGATAGTGCCACAGGCTCACTGAGAATGACACTGGACTCGATAGCCCCTCTGAAGAAGAAGACAGTGAGGAAGAGAAGGTTTGCTCCCTGGTATAACCCTCAGACCCGCATATTAAAGCAAACGTCACGAAAGCTTGAAAGCATTTGGCGTTCAACTAATCGGGAAGAATCCCGCTTAGTTTGGCGAGATAGTCTTAAAATTTATAAGAAGGCCCTCCGCAATGCCAGAGCAGAATATTACTCATCAGTAATAGAGAAGAATAAGAACAACCCTAGGTTTCTCTTTAGCACTGTAGCCAGGCTGACAGAGAGTCACAGCTCTGTGGAGCCCAGTATTCCTATAGACCTCAGGAGTAATGACTTTATGAACTTCTTCAATGAGAAGATTTTAACTATTAGGAACAAGATTAATAATCTCTTGCCCTTAACCAGTGCCATTCTGTCCTCAAGTGGAATGGCTTTGGAAACCGCTGTATGTCCTGGTGTATATTTAGATGGCTTTTCTCCCATCAACCGTGACCAATTATCTTCAATGGTTTCTACTTCTAACACGTCTACCTTTCTCTTGGACCCTATCCCGACTAGGCTGCTTATAGACGTTTTGCCTTTAATTGGCAGCTCTCTTTTGGATATGATCAATGTGTCTTTGTTAACAGGCCACGTACCACATTCCTTCAAAGTAGCTCTAATCAAACCTCTCCTGAAGAAGCCAACTCTGGATCCAGAGGTTTTGGCTAACTACAGACCGATCTCTAACCTCCCCTTCCTCTCTAAGATCCTTGAGAAAGTGGTCGCAAATCAGTTGTGTGACTTTCTACATCAGAATAGTTTATTTGAAGAGTTTCAGTCAGGATTTAGAAAACACCACAGCACAGAGACAACACTGGTGAAGATTACGAATGACATCTTAATGGCAGCAGATAAAGGACTCATCTCTGTACTGGTCTTGTTAGACCTTAGTGCTGCATTCGACACCATTGACCATAACATCCTATTACAGAGACTGGAGCAGTCGATTGGTATTTCAGGCACCGCCCTAAGTTGGTTTAAATCCTATTTATCAGATCGATCTCAGTTTGTATTTGTAAACGATGAAGCCTCAATGACCACCAACGTTAGTCACGGAGTTCCACAAGGTTCTGTGCTTGGACCAATTCTATTTACCTTATACATGCTTCCTTTGGGCAATATTATCAGGAAACACTCTATAAGCTTTCATTGTTATGCAGATGATACTCAACTATATCTATCGATAAAACCAGATGAGACTAACCAACTCACTAAAATTCAAGCATGTCTTAGTGACATAAAAACATGGATGACCGGCAACTTCTTGATGTTAAACTCAGACAAAACCGAAGTAATTCTACTCGGCCCTGAGCACCTCAGAGATCAATTATCATTTGATGTGATTTCTGTAGATGGCATTACTCTAGCATCCAACACCACTGTAAAGAATCTCGGCGTTATCTTTGATCGGGACTTGTCCTTTAACTCCCACATAAAGCAAATCTCAAGGACTGCATTCTTCCATCTACGTAATATTTCAGAAATCAGGCACATCTTGTCTCAAAAAGATGCAGAGAAATTGGTTCATGAGTTTGTTACTTCAAGACTGGATTACTGCAACTCCTTATTATCAGGCTGCTCTATAAGTCTCTTAGGTCAACTCCTTATTATCAGGCTGCTCTATAAGTCTCTTAGGTCAACTCCTTATTATCAGGCTGCTCTATAAGTCTCTTAGGTCAACTCCTTATTATCAGGCTGCTCTATAAGTCTCTTAGGTCCCTCCAGTTGATCCAGAATGCTGCAGCTCGTGTTCTTACTAAAACTAAGAAAAGAGATCACATTACTCCTGCACTTGCTGCTCTGCACTGGTTCCCTGTAAAATCAAGAATCACTTTTAAAATTCTTCTCTTAACCTACAAAGCCTTAATTGGTGATGCACCATCATATCTTAAGGAGCTTGTAGTACCGTATCGCCCCACCAGAGGGCTGCTCACTAAATGCGGGGCTACTTGTAGTTCCTAGAGTCTTAAAATGTAAAATGGGAGCCAGAGCCTTTAGTTATCAAGCTCCTCTTTTATGGAACCAACTTCCAATTTCAGTCCGGGAGGCGGACGCAGTCACCACATTCAAGAGTAGACTTAAGACTTTCCTATTTGACAGAGCTTATAGTCAGGGCTGAATCAGGTTTGCCCTGGTCCAGCCCCTGGATATGCTGGTATAGGCTTATAGCTGCTGGGGATGTTTAGGATGCACTGAGCACCTCTCTCCTCTTTTCTTTCTCCTATGGATGAATCTTCATCTCTCCATCACACATGACTAACTCTGCTTTCTCCCCGGAGTCCTTCTGACTTCACGTCTCATGGGGTCATCGGACCCTATGAGACGGCATAGATCCCATCTGCTGATGGACCATCGATGGTTGGATCGTGAGGTCCTGTCACCAGCTGTGCCACTGCCCTGCTGGGACTCCGCCCACTCCTCCACTTGGGAGGTCTCCAAACTCTCCATCGTGGAATATGCCTAAATATGAACTATTGATAAACTCTGTCAGATTCCTTGAATGTATTTTAACTCTAAATCTGTCCTTCTGTACACATTACATCTATTGCATCTGTCCATCCTGGAGAAGGATCCTCCTCTGTTGCTCTCCTGAAGGTTTCTTCCCTTTTTCCCCTGAAGGGTTATTTTGGAGTTTTTCCTGGTCCGATGTGAGGTTTTGGGGCAGGGATGTCTATGTGTACAGATTGTAAAGCACTCTGAGACAAATTTGTAATTTGTGAAACTGGGCTATACAAATAAACTGAATTGAATTGAATTAATTCACGAGTTCAAGACGAAAATTGGGATAATGTTTGGTGAGATCTTTTGAGATTTTTTCATATTCTTCATTTTTCCTTCTCTCTATTGTACACAGTAGGCATTGGTGGTTCAATGGTAGAATTCTCGCTTGCCATGCGGAGATCCGGTCCGATTCCTGGCCAATGCAGTAAGATTTTATCCTGGTTTTGCTACAGTTTATTACTGGAATCACCAACAGGCTATCCCAGCTAACGGTTGACATCTTTGTGCAAAGTTCTGATTCCTCGTAATTTGAAAATGGAAGTTTTAATGTCGACATCCGTCTTTTGACACACCAGGTATGTAAAGTTGAGTAGAGAAAGTCAACTATAGACTGGTTTTGGGTTCTATCTCCAGGCTTAATTCACGAGTTCAAGACGAAAATCGGGATAATGTTTGGTGAGATCTTTTGAGATGTTTTCATATTCTTCATTTTTCCATCCGTCTTTTGTTCAAACTAGGCATTGGTGGTTCAATGGTAGAATTTCGCTTGCCATGCGGAGATCCGGGTCAGATTCCCGGCCAATGCAGTAAGGTTTTATCCTGGCGTTGCTACAGTTTATCACTGGAATCACCAACAGGCTATCCCAGCTAACGGTTGACATCTTTGTGCAAAATTCTGATTCCTCATAATTTGTAAATGGCAGATTTAATGTCGACATCCCGTCTTTTGACACCGAAGCTCCAGGTAGGTAAAGTTGAGTGGAGAAAGTTAACTTCATACTGGTGTCAGGTTACAGCTCCAGGCTTAATTTACAAGTTCAAGACGAAAATTGGGATAATGTTTGGTGAGATTTTTTGAGATGTTTTCATATTCTTCATTTTTCCATCCGTCGTTTGTTCCAACTAGGCATTGGTGGTTCAATGGTAGAATTCTTGCTTGCCATGCGGAGATC
>JAYMGU010000029.1:493553-534456 GCA_036178185.1 Liparis tanakae
TGATTTCCAGCCCGCAGAGAGACACCCTATACAATTCATGACAGACAAGTCTCAAGTCGAGTCCAAGTCCTGCAGTTTGAGTTTCGAGTCCTTTTGATCACAGAGTAATAATATATTTACACAGATCATGTATGCTTTTAAAATCTGTATTTATTTATTATAAGTACAAGTATAAAGTATAACTTGTATAAGGCAATTGAAATTGCAGGGGGGGAAATGGTGCTAACATTGCACTATTAACCATTCATTTTTAACATTTAACTCATATTTCGAAAGAATATTCTTCATTTTAAACCACTCCTTTACAGAATGAACACATTTGAAAAAACAAGTGCAACTGTAATTATTTGTACAAAAGTGCTAACATTGTATTTAGCATTTTAACTAGTTCCACAGCAGTTTATGTCCTGCATCTATCTCATCTCATTTATCGCACCTCATATTGTCTGTGTGTGTGTGTACATGGGAGCAACGTAATAAATACATGAACATAACACTAAACAGGGTTGTGCTTTGTATATGTCAGGGCCCTATGCTGCATTGCATTTGCAAAAGACCAAATTGGCCAAAAGTCTGTCGGTCATTTGTGCATGATGGGGACCACCATATGATTCCACCATGGCTGAAAACTCGATCCACTGGAGCACTGGAGGCAGGCACAGCTCTCCACGTCTCAGTCCGGTTGTTGTCACTCACTCCCGGAACCCCTCACCCAGACCCGGTCTGTCAGGGTTGCCCTCTGCGTGTCCGTGTGCGGACATGAAGCTCCGGGCTGCTTCATTCAGCTGCTAACATCGCTGTGCTGCGTTCAGGGTAACTCGGATATCAATGTCATCGACGAAATTCTTAATGATCAATTCATGGAGTGATTATGCCCATCCGGAACATACACGCATACACACAGACAAAGGGATCGTGGAGGGGATACAGCTTTGGAGACCAACACTGCTGTAACTTTTGGGAAGAAATGCACTTAAAATCCCGGGTATGAGTCTATTTTAGCGGCGGGAGCGGGCAACGAGCTGCTGGTGACCGGCACCTGTTGGTGCAGCTCGGGGAGCGTGGAGCAAGTCGTATCAAGTCAAAAGGCTCAAGTCCAAGTGAAGTCACGAGTTAATAATGTTGAAGTCCAAGTCGAGTTGCAAGTCTCTTTAAATGTTGTCAAGTCGAGTCGCAACACATCAAATTCATGACTCGAGTCTGACTCCAGTCCAAGTCATGTGACTCGAGTCCACACCTCTCACAAATACCCTATACACTTTATCTCTGAACTTATTTTAACAACATACATACCTTTCACCACTGCTGAACGTCACCCTACCTGAATAAGGGGAGAAATAATCACATGAGTGATATTGTGGTGTTTTCACTGCAAGCTGCTTAACTAGAATGAGGAAAATACGGCGAAATACCCCTGACTATCCAGGCGCAGCGAAAAGCAATCACAAATCCCTGCCGCTTTGCTGGAATTCACCTCTACTTATAGACTCTGGTTCGGCGCGAGATCAAAGGCAGTGACAAGAGGGGATTTACACCAGAAAACCTGTTTTTAATCAGTGATGACAAGATCAAGGGCAAACAACCTGACGTTTGACCCGATTGATCCCAAAATCTAATCAAATGGTCCCCGAATAATAACCAATCATACCACCAAATTTCACGCGATTTGGTTTAATACTTTTTTACTTACGCTAATAACACGCACACACACGTTAGGTCCCTGAATAATGGGAGAAATAATCACATGAGTGATATTGTGGTATTTTCACAGCAAGCTGCTTAGCTAGCATTTACTCAAACACATTTACAATATAAACATTCACAAAACAGACAGCATTGTTACATAGATACATCAACAGATGAACCAAACAACACAACTGCATTTCACAGTAACGAGTCCAGGCAACGGGCTAATCGGCGCTAACTAAGGAGCTAATCGGCGCTAGCGCTACATGTACAGATACTCTATACACTTTATCTCTGAACTTATTTTAACAACATACATTCTCTCGTAGCCGCGGACTCATTACAAACCTTTCAACACTGCAGAACAACGTCACTCTACCTGAATAAGGGGAAAAATAATCACATGAGTGATATTGTGGTGTTTTCAAGGCAAGCTGCTTAGCTAGAATTTACTCAGACACATTTACAATGTAAACATTCACAAAACAAACAGCATCGTTACATAGATACATCAACAGATGAACCAAACAACACAACTGCATTTCACAGTAATAAGCCTATAGCTAATCGGCGCTAGCGCCACATGTACAGATACCCTATACACTTTATCTCTGAACTTATTTTAACAACATACATTCTCTCGTAGCCGCGGACTCATTACAAACCTTTCAACACTGCAGAACAACGTCACTCTACCTGAATAAGGGGAGAAATAATCACATGAGTGATAATGTGGTGTTTTCACGGCAAGCTGCTTAACTAGAATGAGGAAAATACGGCGAAATACCCCTGACTATCCAGGCGCAGCGAAAAGCAATCACAAATCCCTGCCGCTTTGCTGGAATTCACCTCTACTTATAGACTCTGGTTCGGCGCGAGATCAAAGGCAGTGACAAGAGGGGATTTACACCAGAAAACCTGTTTTTATTCAGTGATGACAAGATCAAGGGCAAACAACCTGACGTTTGACCCGATTGATCCCAAAATCTAATCAAATGGTCCCCGAATAATAACCAATCATCCCACCAAATTTCACGCGATTTGGTTTAATACTTTTTTACTTACGCTAATAACACGCGCACACACATGTTAGGTCCCTGAATAATGGGAGAAATAATCACATGAGTGATATTGTGGTGTTTTCACAGCAAGCTGCTTAGCTAGCATTTACTCAAACACATTTACAATATAAACATTCACAAAACAGACAGCAGTGTTACATAGATACATCAACAGATGAACCAAACAACACAACTGCATTTCACAGTAACGAGTCCAGGCAACGGGCTAATCGGCGCTAACTAACTATCGGGCTAGCGCTTACATGTACAGATACCAGATACACTTTATCTCTGAACTTATTTTAACAACATACATTCTCTCGTAGTCATGACTCATTACAAACCTTTCAACACTGCAGAACAACGTCACTCTACCTGAATAAGGGGAAAAATAATCACATGAGTGATATTGTGGTGTTTTCAAGGCAAGCTGCTTAGCTAGAATTTACTCAGACACATTTACAATGTAAACATTCACAAAACAAACAGCATCGTTACATAGATACATCAACAGATGAACCAAACAACACAACTGCATTTCACATTAATAAGCCTAGCCAACGGGCTAATCGGCGCTAGCGCTACATGTACAAGTACCCTATACACTTTATCTCTGAACTTATTTTAACAACATACATTCTCTTGTAGCCGCGGACTCATTACAAACCTTTCAACACTGCAGAACAACGTCACTCTACCGGAATAAGGGGAGAAATAATCACATGAGTGATATTGTGGTGTTTTCACGGCAAGCTGCTTAACTAGAATGAGGAAAATACGGCGAAATACCCCTGACTATCCAGGCGCAGCCAAAAGCAATCACAAATCCCTGCCGCTTTGCTGGAATTCACCTCTACTTATAGACTCTGGTTCGGCGCGAGATCAAAGGCAGTGACAAGAGGGGATTTACACCAGAAAACCTGTTTTTATTCAGTGATGACAAGATCAAGGGCAAACAACCTGACGTTTGACCCGATTGATCCCAAAATCTAATCAAATGGTCCCCGATTAATAACCAATCATCCCACCAAATTTCATGCGATTTGGTTTAATACTTTTTTACTTACGCGAATAACACACACACACACATGTTACGTCCCTGAATAAGGGGAGAAATAATCACATGAGTGATATTGTGGTGTTTTCACAGCAAGCTGCTAAGCTAGCATTTACTCAAACACAATTACAATATAAACATTCACAAAACAGACAGCATTGTTACATAGATACATCAACAGATGAACCAAACAACACAACTGCATTTCACAGTAACGAGTCTAGCCAACGGGCTAATCGGCGCTAGCTAATGAGCTAATCGGCGCTAGCGTTACATGTACAGATACCCTATACACTTTATCTCTGAACTTATTTTAACAACATACATTCTCTCGTAGCCGCGGAATCATTACAAACCTTTCAACACTGCAGAACAATGTCACTCTACCTGAATAAGGGGAAAAATAATCACATGAGTGATATTGTGGTGTTTTCACGGCAAGCTGCTTGACTAGAATGAGGAAAATACGGCGAAATACCCCTGACTATCCAGGCGCAGCCAAAAGCAATCACAAATCCCTGCCGCTTTGCTGGAAATCACCTCTACTTATAGACTCTGGTTCGGCGCGAGATCAAAGGCATGACAAGAGGGGATTTATACCAGAAAACCTGTTTTTATTTAGTGATGACAAGATCAAGGGCAAACAACCTGACGTTTGACACGATCGATCACAAAATCTAATCAAATGGTCCCCGGATAATAACCAATCATCCCACCAAATTTTATGCGATTTGGTTTAATACTTTTTTACTTACGCGAATAACACTCACACACACACGTTACGCCCCTGAATAAGGGGAGAAATAATCACATGAGTGATATTGTGGTGTTTTCACGGCAAGCTGCTTAGCTAGAATTTACTCAGACACATTTACAATGTAAACATTCCCAAAACAAACAGCATTTTTACATAGAAACATCAACAGATGAACCAAACAACACAACTGCATTTCACATTAATAAGCCTAGCCAACGGGCTAATCGGCGCTAGCGCTACATGTACAAGTACCCTATACACTTTATCTCTGAACTTATTTTAACAACATACATTCTCTTGTAGCCGCGGACTCATTACAAACCTTTCAACACTGCAGAACAACGTCACTCTACCGGAATAAGGGGAGAAATAATCACATGAGTGATATTGTGGTGTTTTCACGGCAAGCTGCTTAACTAGAATGAGGAAAATACGGCGAAATACCCTGACTATCCAGGCGCAGCCAAAAGCAATCACAAATCCCTGCCGCTTTGCTGGAATTCACCTCTACTTATAGACTCTGGTTCGGCGCGAGATCAAAGGCAGTGACAAGAGAGGATTTACACCAGAAAACCTGTTTTTATTCAGTGATGACAAGATCAAGGGCAAACAACCTGACGTTTGACCCGATTGATCCCAAAATCTAATCAAATGGTCCCCGATTAATAACCAATAATCCCACCAAATTTCATGCGATTTGGTTTAATCCTTTTTTACTTACGCGAATAACACACACACACACATGTTACGTCCCTGAATAAGGGGAGAAATAATCACATGAGTGATATTGTGGTGTTTTCACAGCAAACTGCTTAGCTAGCATTTACTCAAACACATTTACAATATAAACATTCACAAAACAGACATAGATACATCAACAGATGAACCAAACAACACAACTGCATTTCACAGTAATGAGCCTAGCCAACGGGCTAATCGGCGCTAGCTAACGAGCTAATCGGCGCTAGCGCTACATGTACAAATACCCTATACACTTTATCTCTGAACTTATTTTAACAACATACATTCTCTCGTAGCCGGACTCATTACTAACCTTTCAACACTGCAGAACAACGTCACTCTACCGGAATAAGGGGAGAAATAATCACATGAGTGATATTGTGGTGTTTTCACGACAAGCTGCTTAACTAGAATGAGGAAAATACGGCGAAATACCCCTGACTATCCAGGCGCAGCCAAAAGCAATCACAAATCCCTGCCGCTTTGCTGGAATTCACCTCTACTTATAGACTCTGGTTCGGCGCGAGATCAAAGGCAGTGACAAGAGGGGATTTACACCAGAAAACCTGTTTTTATTCAGTGATGACAAGATCAAGGGCAAACAACCTGACGTTTGACCCGATTGATCCCAAAATCTAATCAAATGGTCCCCGATTAATAACCAATCATCCCACCAAATTTCATGCGATTTGGTTTAATACTTTTTTACTTACGCGAATAACACTCACACACACACGTTACGCCCCTGAATAAGGGGAGAAATAATCACATGAGTGATATTGTGGTATTTTCACAGCAAGCTGCTTAGCTAGCATTTACTCAAACACATTTACAATATAAACATTCACAAAACAGACAGCATTGTTACATAGATACATCAACAGATGAACCAAACAACACAACTGCATTTCACAGTAACGAGTCTAGGCAACGGGCTAATCGGCGCTAACTAACGAGCTAATCTGCGCTAGCGCTACATGTACAGATACCCTATACACTTTATCTCTGAACTTATTTTAACAACATACATTCTCTTGTAGCCGCGGACTCATTACAAACCTTTCAACACTGCAGAACAACGTCACTCTACCGGAATAAGGGGAGAAATAATCACATGAGTGATATTGTGGTGTTTTCACGGCAAGCTGCTTAACTAGAATGAGGAAAATACGGCGAAATACCCCTGACTATCCAGGCGCAGCCAAAAGCAATCACAAATCCCTGCCGCTTTGCTGGAATTCACCTCTACTTATAGACTCTGGTTCGGCGCGAGATCAAAGGCAGTGACAAGAGGGGATTTACACCAGAAAACCTGTTTTTATTCAGTGATGACAAGATCAAGGGCAAACAACCTGACGTTTGACCCGATTGATCCCAAAATCTAATCAAATGTTTCCCGATTAATAACCAATCATCCCACCAAATTTCATGCGATTTGGTTTAATACTTTTTTACTTACGCGAATAACACTCACACACACACATGTTACGCCCCTGAATAAGGGGAGAAATAATCACATGAGTGATATTGTGGTATTTTCACAGCAAGCTGCTTAGCTAGCATTTACTCAAACACAATTACAATATAAACATTCACAAAACAGACAGCATTGTTACATAGATACATCAACAGATGAACCAAACAACACAACTGCATTTCACAGTAACGACTCTAGCCAACGGGCTAATCGGCGCTAGCTAACGAGCTAATCGGCGCTAGCGTTACATGTACAGATACCCTATACACTTTATCTCTGAACTTATTTTAACAACATACATTCTCTCGTAGCCGCGGAATCATTACAAACCTTTCAACACTGCAGAACAACGTCACTCTACCTGAATAAGGGGAAAAATAATCACATGAGTGATATTGTGGTGTTTTCACGGCAAGCTGCTTGACTAGAATGAGGAAAATACGGCGAAATACCCCTGACTATCCAGGCGCAGCCAAAAGCAATCACAAATCCCTGCCGCTTTGCTAGAAATCACCTCTACTTATAGACTCTGGTTCGGCGCGAGATCAAAGGCATGACAAGAGGGGATTTACACCAGAAAACCTGTTTTTATTTAATGATGACAAGATCAAGGGCAAACAACCTGACGTTTGACACGATCGATCACAAAATCTAATCAAATGGTCCCCGGATAATAACCAATCATCCCACCAAATTTCATGCGATTTGGTTTAATACTTTTTTACTTACGCGAATAACACACACACACACATGTTACGTCCCTGAATAAGGGGAGAAATAATCACATGAGTGATATTGTGGTGTTTTCACAGCAAGCTGCTAAGCTAGCATTTACTCAAACACAATTACAATATAAACATTCACAAAACAGACAGCATTGTTACATAGATACATCAACAGATGAACCAAACAACACAACTGCATTTCACAGTAACGAGTCCAGGCAACGGGCTAATCGGCGCTAACTAACGAGCTAATCTGCGCTAGCGCTACATGTACAGATACCCTATACACTTTATCTCTGAACTTATTTTAACAACATACATTCTCTTGTAGCCGCGGACTCATTACAAACCTTTCAACACTGCAGAACAGCGTCACTCTACCGGAATAAGGGGAGAAATAATCACATGAGTGATATTGTGGTGTTTTCACGGCAAGCTGCTTAACTAGAATGAGGAAAATACGGCGAAATACCCCTGACTATCCAGGCGCAGCCAAAAGCAATCACAAATCCTGCCGCTTTGCTGGAATTCACCTCTACTTATAGACTCTGGTTCGGCGCGAGATCAAAGGCAGTGACAAGAGGGGATTTACACCAGAAAACCTGTTTTTATTCAGTGATGACAAGATCAAGGGCAAACAACCTGACGTTTGACCCGATTGATCCCAAAATCTAATCAAATGTTTCCCGATTAATAACCAATCATCCCACCAAATTTCATGCGATTTGGTTTAATACTTTTTTACTTACGCGAATAACACTCACACACACACATGTTACGCCCCTGAATAAGGGGAGAAATAATCACATGAGTGATATTGTGGTATTTTCACAGCAAGCTGCTTAGCTAGCATTTACTCAAACACAATTACAATATAAACATTCACAAAACAGACAGCATTGTTACATAGATACATCAACAGATGAACCAAACAACACAACTGCATTTCACAGTAACGACTCTAGCCAACGGGCTAATCGGCGCTAGCTAATCTAATCGGCGCTTAGCGTTACATGTACAGATACCCTATACACTTTATCTCTGAACTTATTTTAACAACATACATTCTCTCGTAGCCGCGGAATCATTACAAACCTTTAAACACTGCAGAACAACGTCACTCTACCTGAATAAGGGGGAAAATAATCATATGAGTGATATTGTGGTGTTTTCACGGCAAGCTGCTTAACTAGAATGAGGAAAATACGGCGAAATACCCCTGACTATCCAGGCGCAGCCAAAAGCAATCACAAATCCCTGCCGCTTTGCTGGAATTCACCTCTACTTATAGACTCTGGTTCGGCGCGAGATCAAAGGCAGTGACAAGAGGGGATTTACACCAGAAAACCTGTTTTTATTCAGTGATGACAAGATCAAGGGCAAACAACCTGACGTTTGACCCGATTGATCCCAAAATCTAATCAAATGGTCCCCGATTAATAACCAATCATCCCACCAAATGTCATGCGATTTGGTTTAATACTTTTTTACTTACGCGAATAACACTCACACACACACATGTTACGGCCCTGAATAAGGGGAGAAATAATCACATGAGTGATATTGTGGTATTTTCACAGCAAGCTGCTTAGCTAGCATTTACTCAAACACATTTACAATATAAACATTCACAAAACAGACATAGATACATCAACAGATGAACCAAACAACACAACTGCATTTCACAGTAATGAGCCTAGCCAACGGGCTAATCGGCGCTAGCTAACGAGCTAATCGGCGCTAGCGGTACATGTACAAATACCCTATACACTTTATCTCTGAACTTATTTTAACAACATACATTCTCTCGTAGCCGCGGACCCATTACAAACCTTTCAACACTGCAGAACAACGTCACTCTACCTGAATAAGGGGAGAAATAATCACATGAGTGATATTGTGGTGTTTTCACGGCAAGCTGCTTAGCTAGCATTTACTCAAACACATTTACAATATAAACATTCACAAAACAGACAGCATTGTTACATAGATACATCAACAGATGAACCAAACAACACAACTGCATTTCACAGTAATGAGCCTAGCCAACGGGCTAATCGGCGCTAGCTAACGAGCTAATCAGCGCTAGCTCTACATGTACAAATACCCTTTACACTTCATCTCTGAACTTATTTTAACAACATACATTCTCTCGTAGCCGCGGACTCATTAAAAACCTTTCAACATTGCAGAACAACGCTACTCTACCTGAATAAGGGGAAAAATATCATGAGGGATATGTGGGTGCTTACCGCAAGCTGCTTAACTAGAATGAGGAAAATACGGCGAAATACCCCCTGACTATCCAAACGCAGCCAAAAGCAATCACAACTTGCCGCTTTTGCCGACCAAACCACTTAGGACTTGGTTCGCCGAGATCAAAGCGGGTGACAAGAGGCTAATCACCAGAAAACCTGTTTTTATTCAGTGATGACAAGATCAAGCTACAACAACCTGACGCTTGACCCGACGATCCTGTAAAATCTAATCAAATGCAGAACAACGCCACTATACCTGAATAAGGGGGAGAAAATAATCATTGAGTGATATTGTGGTGTTTTCACGGCAAGCTGCTTAGCTAGAGAATTCTCTGACACAATTACAATGTAAACATTCACAAAAAAAACAGCATTGTTGGGTATAGAAACATCACAGATAGAACTAAAACAACACAACTGCATTTTCACAGTAATGTGAGCCAGCGGAACGGGCTAAACGGCACTAGCTAACGAGCTAATAGGCGCTAGCTAACGAGCTAATCGGTGCTAGCTAACGAGCTAATCGGCACTAGCTAACGAGCTAAACGGCGCTAGCTAACGAGTTGACCGGCGCTAGCTTACATGCACAAATACCCTATACACTTTATCTCTTAACTTATTTTTAACAACTTACATTCTCTCGTGAGTACAGGACTCATTACAAACCTTTCAACACTGCAGAACAACGTCAATCTACCTGAATATCAGGAGAAATATATTCATGAGTGATATTGTGGTGTTTTCACAGCAAGCTGCTTAGCTAGCATTTACCAAACAACATTACAATATAAGACAGCACAAAACAGACAGCACAGTTACATAGATACATCACAAGATGAACCAAAACAACACAACTGCATTTCACAGGCAACGGCTCCAGTAACGTGGCTAATCGGGCGCTAGCCAACGGAGCTAATCGGGCGCTAGCGCCACATGTACAAGATACCCTATACACTTTATCTCTGACAAACTTTAACAACATACATTCTCTTGTAGCCGTGGGACTCATTACAAACCTTTCAACACTGCAGAACAACGTCACTTACCTGAATAAGGGGAAAAATAATCACATAGAATGAGGAAAATACGGCGAACGGCAAGCTGCTTAACTAGAATGAGGAAAATACGGCGAAATGTTCCTGACTATCCAGGCAGCCAAAAGCAATTGGCTAAACCTTCGCCGCTTTGCCGAAATCACCTCACTTATAGACTGGTTCGGAAGCGAGATCAAAAGCATGAACAAGAGGGACAAACAACCAGAAAACCTGTTTTTATTCAGTGATGACAGAACAAGATGGTCCCCGGATAATAACCAATCATCCCACCAAATTTCATGCGATTTGGTTTAATACTTTTTTACTTACGCGAATAACACGCACACATGTTAGGTCCCTGAATAAGGGAAGAAATAATCACATGAGTGATATTGTGGTGTTTTCACAGCAAGCGGAATCGGTGTGTGCTTATGCCAAGAAGTTGTTGGACACCGTAATTTTCTCTGGCCCTCTCCCAAATTTGCAAACTGACAAATTATATAGCCGTATGTCGTCTTTCAACCGCTGGCTGTCGAAGTGGTGCCCAGCGAATCAGGTGGGCTACGTAGACAACTGGAAGACTTTCTGGGGAAAACCTGATCTGATGAGGAGGGACGGCGTCCATCCCACGTTGGAAGGAGCGCGTCTCATTTCTGCGAATATGACCACGTTGATCACCGTATCCATGACAATCCGGGGTTCAGATCAGGAACCGGGAGCAGAGTTGTAGTTTAACACCCTTCTCTGCTCTTCTTGTCGAGCAGTTACCCATCCATTACTCTAGAATAGAGACTATATATATATATATATATATATATATATATATATATATATATATATATATATATATATATGCAGTTACCCATCCATTACTCTAGAATAGAGACTGTGAAGACTGTGTCTGTCCCACGGCCACTTAAATTAAATAAATCTAAAGTAAACACAAGAGGAGTCGTACACAATAACCTTATACAAGTTAACACCATTATTTCAGCAGTGCAACAAAACAGGACTATTAAATGTGGTCTCCTAAATATTAGATCTCTGTCATCTAAAGCTGTGTTACTAAATGATTTAATAACAGATAATCACATTGATCCATGTTGTCGAACTGAAACCTGGCTGCGCCATGAAGAATATGTCTGCCTAAATGAGTCGACTCCTCCAAGTCATGTTAATACTCACATTCCTCGAGACACCGGTCGAGGAGGTGGAGTAGCAGCCATCTTTGACTCAATTCAATTTCAATTCAGTTTATTTGTATAGCCCAGTTTCACAAATTACAAATTTGTCTCAGAGTGCTTTACAATCTGTACACATAGACATCCCTGACCCAAAACCTCACATCGGACCAGGAAAAACTCCCAAATAACCCTTCAGGGGGAAAAAAGGAAGAAACCTTCAGGAGAGCAACAGAGGAGGATCCCTCTCCAGGATGGACAGATGCAATAGATGTAATGTGTACAGAAGGACATATTTAGAGTTAAAATACATTCAAGGAATCTGACAGAGTTTATCAATAGTTCATATTTAGGCATATTCCACGATGGAGAGTTTGGAGACCTCCCAAGTGGAGGGTGGCGGAGTCCCAGCAGGGCAGTGGCACAGCTGGCGACAGGAACTCACGATCCAACCATCGAAGGTCCATCAGCAGATGGAATCTATGCCGTCTCATAGGGTCCGATGACCCCATGAGACGTGAAGTCAGAAGGACTCGGGAGAAAGCAGAGTTAGTCATGTGTGATGGAGAGATGAAGATTCATCCATAGGAGAAAAGAAAAAGAGGAGAGAGGTGCTCAGTGCATCCTAAACATCCCCAGCAGCTATAAGCCTATACCAGCATATCCAGGGGCTGGACCAGGGCAAACCTGATTCAGCCCTGACTATAAGCTCTGTCAAAGAGGAAAGTCTTCAGTCTACTCTTGAATGTGGTTACTGTGTCTGCCTCCCGGACTGAAGGTGGAAGCTGGTTCCATAAAAGAGGAGCTTGATAACTAAAGGCTCTGGCTCCCATTTTACATTTTAAGACTCTCGGAACTACAAGTAGCCCCGCATTTAGTGAGCGCAGCTCTCTGGTGGGCGATCGTACTACAAGCTCTTTAAGATATGATGGTGCATCACCAATTAAGGCTTTGTAAGTTAAGAGAAGAATTTTAAAAGTGATTCTTGATTTTACAGGGAGCCAGTGCAGAGCAGCTAGTGCAGGAGTAATGTGATCTCTTTTCTTAGTTTTAGTGAGAATACGAGCTGCAGCATTCTGAATCAACTGGAGGGACCTAAGAGATTTATTAGTGCAGCCTGATAATAAGGAGTTGCAGTAATCCAGTCTCGAAGTAACGAACGCGTGAACCAATTTCTCTGCATCTTTTGAGACAAGATGTGCCTGATTTTTGAAATATTACGTAGATGGAAGAATGCAGTCCTTGAGATTTGCTTTATGTGGGAGTTAAAGGACAAGTCCCGATCAAAGATAACGCCGAGATTCTTTACAGTGGTGTTGGATGCTAGAGTAATGCCATCTACAGAAATCACATCACCAGATAATTGATCTCTGAGGTGCTCAGGGCCGAGTAGAATTACTTCGGTTTTGTCTGAGTTTAACATCAAGAAGTTGCCGGTCATCCATGTTTTATGTCACTAAGACATGCTTGAATTTTAGTGAGTTGGTTAGTCTCCTCTGGTTTTATCGATAGATATAGTTGAGTATCATCTGCATAACAATGAAAATTTATAGAGCGTTTCCTGATAATATTGCCCAAAGGAAGCATGTATAAGGTAAATAGAATTGGTCCGAGCACAGAACCTTGTGGAACTCCATGACTAACGTTGGTGGTCATTGAGGCTTCATCGTTTACAAATACAAACTGAGATCGATCTGATAAATAGGATTTAAACCAACTTAGGGCGGTGCCTGAAATACCAATCGACTGCTCCAGTCTCTGTAATAGGATGTTATGGTCAATGGTGTCGAATGCAGCACTAAGGTCTAACAAGACCAGTACAGAGAGAAGTCCTTTATCTGCTGCCATTAAGAGGTCATTCGTAATCTTCACAAGTGCTGTCTCTGTGCTGTGGTGTTTCTAAATCCTGACTGAAACTCTTCAAATAAACTATTCTGATGTAGAAAGTCACACAACTGATTTGCGACCACTTTCTCAAGGATCTTAGAGAGGAAGGGAGGTTAGAGATCGGTCTGTAGTTAGCCAAAACCTCTGGATCCAGAGTGGGCTTCTTCAGGAGAGGTTTAATTACAGCTACTTTGAAGGAATGTGGTACGTGGCCTGTTAACAAAGACACATTAATAATATCCAAAAGAGAGCTGCCAATTAAAGCAAAAACATCTTTAAGCAGCCTAGTCGGGATAGGGTCCAAGAGACAGGTAGACGTGTTAGAAGTAGAAACCATTAAAGATAATTGGTCACGGTTGATGGGAGAAAAGCCATCTAAATATATACCAGGACATACAGGGGTTTCCAAAGCCATTCCACTTGAGGACAGATTGGCACTGGTTAAGGGCAAGAGATTATTAATCTTGTCCCTAATAGTTAAAATCTTCTCATTGAAGAAGTTCATAAAGTCATTACTACTGAGGTCTATAGGAATACTGGGCTCCACAGAGCTGTGACTCTCTGTCAGCCTGGCTACAGTGCTAAAGAGAAACCTGGGGTTGTTCTTATTCTTCTCTCGAGCCTTTTAATAAATCCTAAACCTAAATTAAACTACGACTCATTTGAAAGTCTTATTCTTAGTCTTTCATCCAACCTGGAAAACATTACAGCCGATTCTATTTGTCATTCTGTACCGGCCACCCGGTCCATATTCAGAGTTTATATCTGAATTTTCAGAATTTATATCAAGTTTGGTTCTTAAAACTGATAAAGTTATTATTGTAGGAGATTTTAATATTCATGTGGATGTTGATAATGATTGCCTAGGTACTGCATTCATCTCATTGTTGGACTCGATCGGCTTTCGTCAGAGAGTACAGAAACCCACTCACAGCTTTGGCCACACACTTGATCTTGTTCTTACATATGGCGTTGACATTGAGCATTTGAAGGTCTTCCAACAGAATCCTCTTCTGTCAGACCACAGCCTTATAACTTTTGAGTTTATACTACCAGAGTGTACACCGTTGGTCAAAAGTTTCTTCACCAGATGTCTAACTGACAGTGCTGTAGCTAAATTTAAAGAAGCGATTCCTTCTGCACTTGATTCAATACCATGTCTCAATATAACAGAGGACTCCTTGTCTAACTTTAGTCCGTCCCAGATTGATCATCTTGTTGATAGTGCCACAGGCTCACTGAGAATGACACTGGACTCGATAGCCCCTCTGAAGAAGAAGACAGTGAGGAAGAGAAGGTTTGCTCCCTGGTATAACCCTCAGACCCGCATATTAAAGCAAACGTCACGAAAGCTTGAAAGCATTTGGCGTTCAACTAATCGGGAAGAATCCCGCTTAGTTTGGCGAGATAGTCTTAAAATTTATAAGAAGGCCCTCCGCAATGCCAGAGCAGAATATTACTCATCAGTAATAGAGAAGAATAAGAACAACCCTAGGTTTCTCTTTAGCAATGTAGCCAGGCTGACAGAGAGTCACAGCTCTGTGGAGCCCAGTATTCCTATAGACCTCAGGAGTAATGACTTTATGAACTTCTTCAATGAGAAGATTTTAACTATTAGGAACAAGATTAATAATCTCTTGCCCTTAACCAGTGCCAATCTGTCCTCAAGTGGAATGGCTTTGAAACCCTGTATGTCCTGGTATATATTTAGATGGCTTTTCTCCCATCAACCGTGACCAATTATCTTCAATGGTTTCTACTTCTAACACGTCTACCTTTCTCTTGGACCCTATCCCGACTAGGCTGCTTATAGACGTTTTTGCCTTTTAATTGGCAGCTCTCTTTTGGATATGATCAATGTGTCTTTGTTAACAGGCCCACGTACCACATTCCTTCAAAGTAGCTCTAATCAAACCTCTCCTGAAGAAGCCAACTCTGGATCCAGAGGTTTTGGCTAACTACAGACCGATCTCTAACCTCCCTTCCTCTCTAAGATCCTTGAGAAAGTGGTCAAATCAGTTGTGTGACTTTCTACATCAGAATAGTTTATTTGAAGAGTTTCAGTCAGGATTTAGAAAACACCACAGCACAGAGACAACACTGGTGAAGATTACGAATGACATCTTAATGGCAGCAGATAAAGGACTCATCTCTGTACTGGTCTTGTTAGACCTTAGTGCTGCATTCGACACCATTGACCATAACATCCTATTACAGAGACTGGAGCAGTCGATTGGTATTTCAGGCACCGCCCTAAGTTGGTTTAAATCCTATTTATCAGATCGATCTCAGTTTGTATTTGTAAACGATGAAGCCTCAATGACCACCAACGTTAGTCACGGAGTTCCACAAGGTTCTGTGCTTGGACCAATTCTATTTACCTTATACATGCTTCCTTTGGGCAATATTATCAGGAAACACTCTATAAGCTTTCATTGTTATGCAGATGATACTCAACTATATCTATCGATAAAACCAGATGAGACTAACCAACTCACTAAAATTCAAGCATGTCTTAGTGACATAAAAACATGGATGACCCGGCAACTTCTTGATGTTAAACTCAGACAAAACCGAAGTAATTCTACTCGGCCCTGAGCACCTCAGAGATCAATTATCATTTGATGTGATTTCTGTAGATGGCATTACTCTAGCATCCAACACCACTGTAAAGAATCTCGGCGTTATCTTTGATCGGGACTTGTCCTTTAACTCCCACATAAAGCAAATCTCAAGGACTGCATTCTTCCATCTACGTAATATTTCAGAAATCAGGAACATCTTGTCTCAAAAAGATGCAGAGAAATTGGTTCATGAGTTTGTTACTTCAAGACTGGATTACTGCAACTCCTTATTATCAGGCTGCTCTATAAGTCTCTTAGGTCAACTCCTTATTATCAGGCTGCTCTATAAGTCTCTTAGGTCAACTCCTTATTATCAGGCTGCTCTATAAGTCTCTTAGGTCAACTCCTTATTATCAGGCTGCTCTATAAGTCTCTTAGGTCCCTCCAGTTGATCCAGAATGCTGCAGCTCGTGTTCTTACTAAAACTAAGAAAAGAGATCACATTACTCCTGCACTTGCTGCTCTGCACTGGTTCCCTGTAAAATCAAGAATCACTTTTAAAATTCTTCTCTTAACCTACAAAGCCTTAATTGGTGATGCACCATCATATCTTAAGGAGCTTGTAGTACCGTATCGCCCCACCAGAGGGCTGCTCACTAAATGCGGGGCTACTTGTAGTTCCTAGAGTCTTAAAATGTAAAATGGGAGCCAGAGCCTTTAGTTATCAAGCTCCTCTTTTATGGAACCAACTTCCAATTTCAGTCCGGGAGGCGGACGCAGTCACCACATTCAAGAGTAGACTTAAGACTTTCCTATTTGACAGAGCTTATAGTCAGGGCTGAATCAGGTTTGCCCTGGTCCAGCCCCTGGATATGCTGGTATAGGCTTATAGCTGCTGGGGATGTTTAGGATGCACTGAGCACCTCTCTCCTCTTTTCTTTCTCCTATGGATGAATCTTCATCTCTCCATCACACATGACTAACTCTGCTTTCTCCCCGGAGTCCTTCTGACTTCACGTCTCATGGGGTCATCGGACCCTATGAGACGGCATAGATCCCATCTGCTGATGGACCATCGATGGTTGGATCGTGAGGTCCTGTCACCAGCTGTGCCACTGCCCTGCTGGGACTCCGCCCACTCCTCCACTTGGGAGGTCTCCAAACTCTCCATCGTGGAATATGCCTAAATATGAACTATTGATAAACTCTGTCAGATTCCTTGAATGTATTTTAACTCTAAATCTGTCCTTCTGTACACATTACATCTATTGCATCTGTCCATCCTGGAGAAGGATCCTCCTCTGTTGCTCTCCTGAAGGTTTCTTCCCTTTTTCCCCTGAAGGGTTATTTTGGAGTTTTTCCTGGTCCGATGTGAGGTTTTGGAGCAGGGATGTCTATGTGTACAGATTGTAAAGCACTCTGAGACAAATTTGTAATTTGTGAAACTGGGCTATACAAATAAACTGAATTGAATTGAATTAATTCACGAGTTCAAGACGAAAATTGGGATAATGTTTGGTGAGATCTTTTGAGATTTTTTCATATTCTTCATTTTTCCTTCTCTCTATTGTACACAGTAGGCATTGGTGGTTCAATGGTAGAATTCTCGCTTGCCATGCGGGAGATCCGGGTCCGATTCCTGGCCAATGCAGTAAGATTTTATCCTGGTTTTGCTACAGTTTATTACTGGAATCACCAACAGGCTATCCCAGCTAACGGTTGACATCTTTGTGCAAAGTTCTGATTCCTCGTAATTTGAAAATGGAAGTTTTAATGTCGACATCCCGTCTTTGTGACACCAGGTAGGTAAAGTTGAGTGGAGAAAGTCAACTATAGACTGGTTTTGGGTTCTATCTCCAGGCTTAATTCACGAGTTCAAGACGAAAATTGGGATAATGTTTTGTGAGTGTTGTAACTTGTTTGATTTAACGATTTAGTTTATTGTGAAAAGCATTAAAACAGGAAGTGCTTTTACTTTGAAGGCAGAAAGTAGCATGATATGTGTTTGTTGATGCTAACAATGTTGATGTTACGTGTGGAAAATATACATGTCGGGTGCAAGAGCGCGTTCTAAGTCACTTTAACAGTTGTAATACTGCAGTTCAGGAGTAAAGTGATTCCGTTCAGACAAGACGTGTCCTGGTCATCATTAGAAGCTCCACTTCATTACATTTTGGTGCCGAAACCCGGGAAGTCAAGACTTGAGAGACTTTAAACTTTGACGAAGTTGGAAGCTAACGCTAACGCTAACGCTAACGCTAGCTGGCGAGATGGCCACCTCTGTTGAACGGATGAAAAAGAAGCGTAAAACAATACGCACCTCCACAACGAAGCTGTTAACTAACATTGAAGAAGAAGTGAGCGAAGAGGTGCCAGACTGTGAGAGACTCCGTGAGCTGTTATCACTACTATCAACAAAAGAAGAAATCTTATTTGACTTGGACAAAGGTATTGAAGAAGGAACAGAGACGGATGTGCTGGAGTCAGAGATTGCAACAGCTCAGGATTATATGGACCGTATCCTCATATTGAAAACCCGCGCCAAAAGATCCATTCAGAGGGCAGAGGAAGCTGTGAGTGTGCCGTTGAGCAATGCAAATTCAAATAAGCTTACTGTCAAACTGCCTAAGTTGGTGATAGAAAAATACAGCGGAGAAATAAGCCAGTGGCAAGAATTCTGGTCACAATATGAAACAGCTATCCACGACAACAACACACTGTGTAAAAGGGAAAAGTTCACTTACCTGAGAACTTATCTGACCGGAGCGGCTGCAAGATCTGTAGCGGGACTAACTATGACTGATGATAATTATGATACAGCAGTACAACTGCTTAAGAGCCGTTTTGGAAGAAAGGACATTGTAATAAGTGCACATATGTCCAGACTGCTCAACTTGGCTCCTGTGAAAAGATCATCAGATGTTGTAGCTCTCAGGCACCTGTACGATGAATGTGAAATACAGATCCGAAGTCTAGAATCCTTGGGGGTTCACAGCGACACATATGGCTGCCTGCTATGCCCAGTATTGCTACAGCTCATACCAGAAGATATTGCACTGGACTACACCCGCAAGTCAGACTCTAGTGGTGAATGGAAAGTGCTTGATCTCGTCCGGTTCCTGCAAAATGAAGTCCAAAGCAGAGAGAGAGCTCTTCATCTCACCAGACCAGGTAACATACAAAAAGACGTTATACCAAATCACAGATCATTTAGTAAGCCAGACCCTGTTTATGAAAACAAACCTAAAAGATGGAACGTGCCTTCAGCAACAGCTTTGCACACAGCAAGTAATGTTTGTCAGACCTGTGTGTATTGTGATGGAGAAAACCATAAACCTGAACACTGTCCAGACAGTTCTGTGGCTGCTCGGAAGGAGAAACTGAGAAAACTGGGAAGATGCTACGTGTTCCTCGGTCCAAAACACATAGCAAAATTCTGCAGAGTCAAGGGTGTTTCGTGTGCCTTGTGTCATCGCAGACATCACCAGTCAGTTTGTGATCAAGGTGAAGCTAAGCAAGATGCTGACAGGAGTGCTACAGATGCTGTGGTATCATCTGTGTCCAGTACAGTGAAACCGAGAGCTGACGTTCAGAACACAGTGTTGCTCCAGACAGCCAAGGCACAGGCAGTAGCCCCAACAGGGAGAAAAATGGTACGCTGCCTGTTAGACGGAGGTAGCCAGAAAAGCTTCATTCACGAAGATGTAGTTAAAGCACTAAAACTGCCAGTAGTCAGACAAGAGACGCTGAACATCCACACCTTTGGGTCCACTTCTCCTGTCACTGCACGACGCAACATCGTGAGAGTGAGAGTGTTGGAATACACAGCAAAACATTGAGATTGAAGCAGTGGAAACCCCTCAAGTGTGCACGGCTGTGATAAAGATTCCCAGCGAACCTATTCAAGAGGAGTTAAAGAAAAAAGGTCTTCAAATTGCTGATTTTACACCAGAAGGTGCTGAGCATCCAGAAGTGTCAGTGTTAATAGGAGCAGACTATTACTGGAAAATAGTGACTGGCAAAGTTCAGAGGATAACAGAATCACTAGTAGCCATTGAAAGCAGCTTCGGATGGGTTCTGCAGGGTCCAGTTACCACATCCAGTGTAACCGATGCCACTTGCATGCACATCTGCCTAGAAGAGGATGCTAAAATAGCCAAACAACTACATGCTTTCTGGGAAGTAGAGTCACTGGGCATTGTTCATGAAAAAATCCAGAGCCTAGAAGAAACAGAAGCTATTCAGAACTTTCAGAAGACTATAAAGTACAAGGATGGCCGCTACAGAGTTGAGTTGCCGTGGCGACCTGACAGACAAGATCTTCCAAACAACTTCAGAGTTGCAAGGAGACGATTTGAAGGTCTCAAGAGGAGACTAAAAATGGATGCAACGCTGTACACGAGGTACAATGATGTCATACAAGATTATCTGCAGCAAGGCATCTGTGGGGATGTACCAGAGCACACCTCAGCAGCAGATCAAACTGAGGGTGTCAAGTACTACATGCCACATCATGCCGTTCTTCGGGAAGATAAGGTGACAACTAAACTGAGGGTAGTATTTGATGCATCATCACACGAAGAGAGTTGCCCCTCTCTTAATGACTGTTTACTGGCTGGGCCCAACCTGAAACCAAATCTGTTAGATGTGCTGATAAAATTCAGACTCCATCAGATAGCCTTTACGGCAGACATCACCAAGGCTTTCTTGCAGATAGAGCTAGCAAAAAGAGACAAAGATGCTGTGAGGTTTCTGTGGCTTCATGGACCTCCAACCAAAGACTGTGAAAATGAGCTGCGCATCATGAGAATGAGTAGAGTGGTTTTTGGAGTGTCATCTAGCCCGTTCCTGTTAGCTGCAACAATAAGAAACCATATTAAGCAGTATGAAGCGGAACAGCCTAAAACAGTGGAGGCACTGGGAGAGTCCCTCTACGTGGATGATTTTATCTCCAGCTCATGTGATGTGGATGAAGCACTTCTAGTTACTACAACAGCAAAGGAGATTCTGTCTCATGCCGGCATGAACCTGTGCAAATGGGTGACAAATTCACCAGACCTGAGAGACAAGTGGACAGAAAGGGGAGTGGAACACACAACAGACACAGCCATTTGTGGTAATGTACTGAAGGTGTTGGGGTTGGTATGGAGATCTGAAAAGGACAGTTTTGTGTTTGATCTAAAGGGATTACTGGATATTGTAAAGAACAAAGAAAACACAAAGAGAAGTGTGCTACAGACATCAGCAAGAGTCTTCGATCCCATTGGTTTCCTCACGCCATTCACTATTCGAGTAAAGTGCTTGTTTCAAGAACTATGGGAGAGGGGAATCGGTTGGGATGAGCAGCTTCCCCCAGACTTGGCGAAAAAATGGGATGAGTGGTGTGCAGAGCTGCCAAAGCTCCATCTGGTGGACATTCCAAGATGGTACCAGATCGAGATCCGACCAAACTCGCAGATCAAACTGCACGTCTTCTGCGACGCCAGTGAGAAGGCATACAGTGCTGTTGCCTATCTGCAAGGACAGAACAAGGAAGGAGATGTTGTAACAAGCTTTGTGGCTTCCAAGTCAAAGGTAGCCCCACTGAAGAAAATGACGTTACCATGCTTGGAACTCATGGGTGCCCTGATTGGAGCGAGGCTAGGAAATAATCTCCTCAAGCCACTAAACGTGGAAAGAAATCAGCTGCACATGTGGACAGATTCAATGATTGTTTTCCATTGGATACGCAGCACAGCACAAAGGTGGAAGCCATTTGTGGCAAATAGAGTGACTGAAATACAAGGACTCACAAATCCAGAGTTGTGGTGTCACTGCAATGGTAAAACTAATCCTGCTGATTTACCTACCAGAGGCCAGAGCGTCGAAAACCTAATCCAAAGCCAGCTGTGGTGGAGCGGACCTGTTTCACTGTTATCAACTGATGGGGAAAAGGACATGGATGAAGACTGTGTTGAAGATGAGGTGAACACTGAGCTTAGGTCAACGTTTCAGGCTGTAGTACAGCTGACCAGCACTGAACTAGCTGAGCCACTACTGGACTTGAAGAAGTACAGTAGGTTAAAACCTGCAATAAGAATAACTGCATGGGTGAAAAGATTCATAGCTAATGCCCGCTGTAGTCAAAGGATTCAGGGAGAGCTAACTTCAGAGGAGCTCACTGCAGCAGAAGTGTATTGGGTGAAGATGACTCAAGAGCAGAGCTTCAGCCAAGAAACCATCCAGCTGAAGTCTGGACAGGACATCAAGAGAGATTCAAAAATCAAAGACTTGAAACCATTCTTAGATGAGAATAGCCTTATTAGTGTAGGAGGCAGGCTGCAATACTCTGATTTCAGTTTTAGACAGCAACACCCATGGGTGCTACCTAGAAATCACAGATACTGTGAGTTACTTGTTCAGGACTGTCATGAGAGAGTGATGCATTCTGGAGTCAGAGACACTCTAGTACAAGTGAGATAGAGGTATTGGATTCCAAAAGGGAGACAGTTAGTCAAGAAGATGATATCACATTGCTACATCTGCAGGAGACTGAAAGTGAAACCAGCACAGCATTCCACGGCTCCCTTACCCAGAGACAGAGTGAAAGAGTCCCCTCCCTTTGAAGTTGTTGAGGTGGATTTTGCAGGGCCATTATATGTTAAGGCTAGTGGTCAGTCTAAGAAGGCATATATTGCACTTTTCACTTGCGCTGTCACCAGAGCAGTGCATTTAGAGTTGATTTCTGATCAGACTACAGAAAACTTTCTGTTGGCCTTAAAGAGGTTCATCGCAAGGCGAGGGCTGTGCAAAGTTGTTTATTCAGACAATGCCAAAACGTTCAAAAGAGCAGATCAAGATCTAAAGGAACTATGGAAGTCATTCAGAGGATCAGAGCTCACAGAGTTTTTCACTGACAAGGGGATCACCTGGAAGTTTATTGCAGAGCGAGCTGCTTGGTGGGGTGGTTTCTGGGAAAGACTTGTGAGATCTGTGAAAACCTGCTTAAAGAGGACCCTGGGGAGGGCTTCACTGAACTTTGAGGAGCTGACAACCATGCTCACAGAGATAGAGGCTGTGTTGAACTCCAGGCCGCTTTCCTATGTACATGAGGATGCATCAGAGCCACAACCACTCACACCCTCTCATTTCTTGGTTGGGAAAAGACTAACTTCTCTACCGCCGAAGACTATGCTGCCACCGTCCCAGACAACGAACTTGAGCAGAGAGGACATGGGCCGGAGATGGAGGTACCGGCAGAGACTCTTAACCAGCTTTTGGAACCGCTGGAGAAAAGACTACCTGATGGACCTGAAATCAGCTCACAAGTGCGAGACACCCACACCCACTGTGCTGAAGGTGGGAGATGTCATCCTGATTGGAGAGGACAACACGCCCAGACTGGAAGATGGGCAGGATAAAAGAACTGTTCCCTGGGAGGGATGGACGTTCCTGTACTGTTCATACCTCTACAGGCAGTTTGTTGAGGAGACCTGTTCAGTTGATATATCCATTAGAAATAAGTTAAAGTAATGGGCTGAGTAGTAATGAACAACTGTTCATCGGGCGGGAGAATGTTGTAACTTGTTTGATTTAACGATAAAGCATGAAAACAAAAGTAGCATGATATGTGTTTGTTGATGCTAACAATGTTGATGTTACGTCACTTTGTTGTAATACTGCAGTTCAGGAGTAAAGTGATTCCGTTCAGACAAGACGTGTCCTGGTCATCATTAGAAGCTCCACTTCATTACAGTGAGATCTTTTGAGATTTTTTCATATTCTTCATTTTTCCTTCTCTCTATTGTACACAGTAGTCATTGGTGGTTCAATGGCAGAATTCTCGCTTGCCATGCGGGAGATCCGGGTCCGATTCCTGGCCAATGCAGTAAGGTTTTATCCTGGTTTTGCTACAGTTTATCACTGGAATCACCAACAGGCTATCCCAGCTAACGGTTGACATCTTTGTGCAAAGTTCTGATTCCTCGTAATTTGAAAATGGCAGATTTAATGTCGACATCCCGTCTTTGTGACAAACCGAAAATCCAGGTAGGTAAAGTTGAGTGGAGAAAGTTAACTTCATACTGGTGTCAGGTTACAGCTCCAGGCTTAATTTACGAGTTCAAGACGAAAATTGGGATAATGTTTGGTGAGATCTTTTGAGATGTTTTCATATTCTTCATTTTTCCATCCGTCTGTTGTATAAACTAGGCATTGGTGGTTCAATGGTAGAATTCTCGCCCATATGCGGGAGATCCAGGTCCGATTCCTGGCCAATGCAGTAAGGTTTTATCCTGGTGTTGCTACAGTTTATCACTGGAATCACCAACAGGCTATCCCAGCTAACGGTTGACATCTTTGTGCAAAGTTCTGATTCCTCGTAATTTGAAAATGGAAGTTTTAATGTCGACATCCCGTCTTTGTGACACCAGGTAGGTAAAGTTGAGTAGAGAAAGTCAACTATAGACTGGTTTTGGGTTCTATCTCCAGGCTTAATTCACGAGTTCAAGACGAAAATCGGGTTAATGTTTGGTGAGATCTTTTGAGATTTTTTCATATTCTTCATTTTTCCTTCTCTCTATTGTACACAGTAGGCATTGGTGGTTCAATGGTAGAATTCTCGCTTGCCATACGGGAGATCGGGTCCGATTCCCGGCCAATGCAGTAAGGTTTTATCCTGGCGTTGCTACAGTTTATCACTGGAATCACCAACAGGCTATCCCAGCTAACGGTTGACATCTTTGTGCAAAGTTCTGATTCCTCGTAATTTGAAAATGGAAGTTTTAATGTCGACATCCCGTCTTTGTGACACAGTCACACACCGATGCTCCAGGTAGGTAAAGTTGAATGGAGAAAGTTAACTTCATACTGGTGTCAGGTTACAGCTCCAGGCTTAATTTACGAGTTCAAGACGAAAATTGGGATAATGTTTGGTGAGATCTTTTGAGATGTTTTCATATTCTTCATTTTTCCATCCGTCTTTTGTTCAAACTAGGCATTGGTGGTTCAATGGTAGAATTCTCGCTTGCCATGCGGGAGATCCGGGTCCGGTTCCCGGCCAATGCAGTAAGGTTTTATCCTGGCGTTGCTACAGTTTATCACTGGAATCACCAACAGGCTATCCCAGCTAACGGTTGACATCTTTGTGCAAAATTCTGATTCCTCGTAATTTGTAAATGGCAGATTTAATGTCGACATCCCGTCTTTTTGACACACCTAAGCTCCAGGTAGGTAAAGTTGAGTGGAGAAAGTTAACTTCATACTGGTGTCAGGTTACAGCTCCAGGCTTAATTTACGAGTTCAAGACGAAAATTGGGATAATGTTTGGTGAGATCTTTTGAGATGTTTTCATATTCTTCATTTTTCCATCCGTCTTTTGTTCAAACTAGGCATTGGTGGTTCAATGGTAGAATTCTCGCTTGCCATGCGGGAGATCCGGGTCCGATTCCCGGCCAATGCAGTAAGGTTTTATCCTGGTGTTGCTACAGTTTATCACTGGAATCACCAACAGGCTATCCCAGCTAACGGTTGACATCTTTGTGCAAAGTTCTGATTCCTCGTAATTTGAAAATGGAAGTTTTAATGTCGACATCCCGTCTTTGTGACACCAGGTAGGTAAAGTTGAGTAGAGAAAGTCAACTATAGACTGGTTTTGGGTTCTATCTCCAGGCTTAATTCACGAGTTCAAGACGAAAATTGGGATAATGTTTTGTGAGATCTTTTGAGATTTTTTCATATTCTTCATTTTTCCTTCTCTCTATTGTACACAGTAGGCATTGGTGGTTCAATGGTAGAATTCTCGCTTGCCATGCAGGAGATCCGGGTCCGATTCCCGGCCAATGCAGTAAGGTTTTACCCTGGCGTTGCTACAGTTTATCACTGGAATCACCAACAGGCTATCCCAGCTAACGGTTGACATCTTTGTGCAAAATTCTGATTCCTCGTAATTTGTAAATGGCAGATTTAATGTCGACATCCCGTCTTTTTGACACACCTAAGCTCCAGGTAGGTAAAGTTGAGTGGAGAAAGTTAACTTCATACTGGTGTCAGGTTACAGCTCCAGGCTTAATTTACGAGTTCAAGACGAAAATTGGGATAATGTTTGGTGAGATCTTTTGAGATGTTTTCATATTCTTCATTTTTCCATCCGTCTTTTGTTCAAACTAGGCATTGGTGGTTCAATGGTAGAATTCTCGCTTGCCATGCGGGAGATCCGGGTCCGATTCCTGGCCAATGCAGTAAGGTTTTATCCTGGCGTTGCTACAGTTTATCACTGGAATCACCAACAGGCTATCCCAGCTAACGGTTGACATCTTTGTGCAAAGTTCTGATTCCTCGTAATTTGAAAATGGAAGTTTTAATGTCGACATCGCGTCTTTTTGACAAACCGAAGCCCAGGTAGGTAAAGTTGAGGAGAAAGTCAACTATAGACTGGTTTTGGGTTCTATCTCCAGGCTTAATTCACGAGTTCAAGACGAAAATTGGGATAATGTTTGGTGAGATCTTTTGAGATGTTTTCATATTCTTCATTTTTCCATCCGTCTTTTGTTCAAACTAGGCATTGGTGGTTCAATGGTAGAATTCTCGCTTGCCATGCAGGAGATCCGGGTCCGATTCCCGGCCAATGCAGTAAGGTTTTATCCTGGCGTTGCTACAGTTTATCACTGGAATCACCAACAGGCTATCCCAGCTAACGGTTGACATCTTTGTGCAAAATTCTGATTCCTCGTAATTTGTAAATGGCAGATTTAATGTCGACATCCCCGTCTTTTTGACACAAACGAAGCTCCAGGTAGGTAAAGTTGAGTGGAGAAAGTTAACTTCATACTGGTGTCAGGTTACAGCTCCAGGCTTAATTTACGAGTTCAAGACGAAAATTGGGATAATGTTTGGTGAGATCTTTTGAGATGTTTTCATATTCTTCATTTTTCCATCCGTCTTTTGTTCAAACTAGGCATTGGTGGTTCAATGGTAGAATTCTCGCTTGCCATGCGGGAGATCCGGGTCCGATTCTCGGCCAATGCAGTAAGGTTTTATCCTGGTGTTGCTACAGTTTATCACTGGAATCACCAACAGGCTATCCCAGCTAACGGTTGACATCTTTGTGCAAAGTTCTGATTCCTCGTAATTTGAAAATGGAAGTTTTAATGTCGACATCCCGTCTTTGTGACACCAGGTAGGTAAAGTTGAGTAGAGAAAGTCAACTATAGACTGGTTTTGGGTTCTATCTCCAGGCTTAATTCACGAGTTCAAGACGAAAATCGGGATAATGTTTTGTGAGATCTTTTGAGATTTTTTCATATTCTTCATTTTTCCTTCTCTCTATTGTACACAGTAGGCATTGGTGGTTCAATGGTAGAATTCTCGCTTGCCATGCAGGAGATCCGGGTCCGAAAATCCAGGTAGGTAAAGTTGAGTGGAGAAAGTTAACTTCATACTGGTGTCAGGTTACAGCTCAAGGCTTAATTTACGAGTTCAAGACGAAAATTGGGATAATGTTTGGTGAGATCTTTTGAGATTTTTTCATATTCTTAATTTTTCCATCCGTCTGTTGTATAAACTAGGCATTGGTGGTTCAATGGTAGAAGTCTCGCTTGCCATGCGGGAGATCCAGGTCCGATTCCTGGCCAATGCAGTAAGGTTTTATCCTGGTGTTGCTACAGTTTATCACTGGAATCACCAACAGGCTATCCCAGCTAACGGTTGACATCTTTGTGCAAAGTTCTGATTCCTCGTAATTTGAAAATGGCAGATTTAATGTCGACATCCCGTCTTTTTGACACACCGAAGCTCCAGGTAGGTAAAGTTGAGTGGAGAAAGTTAACTTCATACTGGTGTCAGGTTACAGCTCAAGGCTTAATTTACGAGTTCAAGACGAAAATTGGGATAATGTTTGGTGAGATCTTTTGAGATTTTTTCATATTCTTCATTTTTCCATCCGTCTTTTGTATAAACTAGGCATTGGTGGTTCAATGGTAGAATTCTCGCTTGCCATGCGGGAGATCCGGGTCCGATTCCCGGCCAATGCAGTAAGGTTTTATCCTGGCGTTGCTACAGTTTATCACTGGAATCACCAACAGGCTATCCCAGCTAACGGTTGACATCTTTGTGCAAAGTTCTGATTCCTCGTAATTTGAAAATGGAAGTTTTAATGTCGACATCCCGTCTTTGTGACACCAGGTAGGTAAAGTTGAGTAGAGAAAGTCAACTATAGACTGGTTTTGGGTTCTATCTCCAGGCTTAATTCACGAGTTCAAGACGAAAATTGGGATAATGTTTTGTGAGATCTTTTGAGATTTTTTCATATTCTTCATTTTTCCTTCTCTATTGTACACAGTAGGCATTGGTGGTTCAATGGTAGAATTCTCGCTTGCCATGCAGGAGATCCGGGTCCGATTCCCGGCCAATGCAGTAAGGTTTTATCCTGGTGTTGCTACAGTTTATCACTGGAATCACCAACAGGCTATCCCAGCTAACGGTTGACATCTTTGTGCAAAGTTCTGATTCCTCGTAATTTGAAAATGGCAGATTTAATGTCGACATCCCGTCTTTTTGACAAACCGAAAATCCAGGTAGGTAAAGTTGAGTGGAGAAAGTTAACTTCATACTGGTGTCAGGTTACAGCTCCAGGCTTAATTTACGAGTTCAAGACGAAAATTGGGATAATGTTTGGTGAGATCTTTTGAGATGTTTTCATATTCTTCATTTTTCCATCCGTCTTTTGTTCAAACTAGGCATTGGTGGTTCAATGGTAGAATTCTCGCTTGCCATGCGGGAGATCCGGGTCCGATTCCCGGCCAATGCAGTAAGGTTTTATCCTGGCGTTGCTACAGTTTATCACTGGAATCACCAACAGGCTATCCCAGCTAACGGTTGACATCTTTGTGCAAAGTTCTGATTCCTCGTAATTTGAAATTGGCAGATTTAATGTCGACATCCCGTCTTTGTGACACCAGGTAGGTAAAGTTGAGTGGAGAAAGTTAACTTCATACTAGTGTCAGGTTACAGTTCTATCTCCAGGCTTAATTTACGAGTTCAAGACGAAAATTGGGATAATGTTTGGTGAGATCTTTTGAGATGTTTTCATATTCTTCATTTTTCCATCCGTCTTTTGTTCAAACTAGGCATTGGTGGTTCAATGGTAGAATTCTCGCTTGCCATGCAGGAGATCCGGGTCCGATTCCCGGCCAATGCAGTAAGGTTTTATCCTGGTGTTGCTACAGTTTATCACTGGAATCACCAACAGGCTATCCCAGCTAACGGTTGACATCTTTGTGCAAAGTTCTGATTCCTCGTAATTTGAAAATGGCAGATTTAATGTCGACATCCCGTCTTTTTGACACCAGGTAGCTCAGGTAGTAAAGTTGAGTGGAGAAAGTTAACTATCATACTGGTGTCAGGTTACAGCTCCAGGCTTAATTTCACGAGTGCAAGACGAAAATTGGGATAATGTTTGGTGAGATCTTTTGAGATTTTTTCATATTCTTAATTTTTTCCATCCTCTCTATTGTACAACTAGGCATTGGTGGTTCAATGGTAGAATTCTCGCTTGCCATGCAGGAGATCCGGGGGTCCGATTCCCGGCCAATGCAGTAAGGTTTTATCCTGGTGTTGCTACAGTTTATCACTGGAATCACCAACAGGCTATCCCAGCTAACGGTTGACATCTTTGTGCAAAGTTCTGATTCCTCGTAATTTGAAAATGGAAGTTTTAATGTCGACATCCGTCCTTTTTGTGACACCAGGTAGGTAAAGTTGAGTAGAAAAGTCAACTATAGACTGGTTTTGGGTTCTATCTCCAGGCTTAATTCACGAGTTCAAGACGAAAATTGGGATAATGTTTTGTGAGATCTTTTGAGATTTTTTCATATTCTTCATTTTTCCTTCTCTCTATTGTACACAGTAGGCATTGGTGGTTCAATGGTAGAATTCTCGCTTGCCATGCAGGAGATCCGGGTCCGATTCCCAGCCAATGCAGTAAGGTTTTATCCTGGTGTTGCTACAGTTTATCACTGGAATCACCAACAGGCTATCCCAGCTAACGGTTGACATCTTTGTGCAAAGTTCTGATTCCTCGTAATTTGAAAATGGCAGATTTAATGTCGACATCCCGTCTTTGTGACAAACCGAAAATCCAGGTAGGTAAAGTTGAGTGGAGAAAGTTAACTTCATACTGGTGTCAGGTTACAGCTCAAGGCTTAATTTACGAGTTCAAGACGAAAATTGGGATAATGTTTGGTGAGATCTTTTGAGATGTTTTCATATTCTTCATTTTTCCATCCGTCTTTTGTTCAAACTAGGCATTGGTGGTTCAATGGTAGAATTCTCGCTTGCCATGCGGGAGATCCGGGTCCGATTCCCGGCCAATGCAGTAAGGTTTTATCCTGGTGTTGCTACAGTTTATCACTGGAATCACCAACAGGCTATCCCAGCTAAGGGTTGACATCTTTGTGCAAAGTTCTGATTCCTCGTAATTTGTAAATGGCAGATTTAATGTCGACATCCCGTCTTTTTGACACAGCTCCAGGTAGGTAAAGTTGAGTGAGAAAGTTAACTATAGACTGGTTTCAGGTTACTATCTCAGGCTTAATTTACGAGTTCAAGACGAAAATTGGGATAATGTTTGGTGAGATCTTTTGAGATTTTTTCATATTCTTCATTTTTCCATCTCTCTATTGTACACAGTAGGCATTGGTGGTTCAATGGTAGAATTCTCGCCTTATGCAGGAGATCCGGGTCGATTCCCGGCCAATGCAGTAAGGTTTTATCCTGGTGTTGCTACAGTTTATCACTGGAATCACCAACAGGCTATCCCAGCTAACGGTTGACATCTTTGTGCAAAGTTCTGATTCCTCGTAATTTGAAAATGGAAGTTTTAATGTCGACATCCCGTCTTTGTGACACCAGGTAGGTAAAGTTGAGTAGAGAAAGTCAACTATAGACTGGTTTTGGGTTCTATCTCCAGGCTTAATTCACGAGTTCAAGACGAAAAATTGGGATAATGTTTTGTGAGATCTTTTGAGATTTTTTCATATTCTTCATTTTTCCTTCTCTCTATTGTACACAGTAGGCATTGGTGGTTCAATGGTAGAATTCTCGCTTGCCATGCAGGAGATCCGGGTCCGATTCCCGGCCAATGCAGTAAGGTTTTATACTGGTGTTGCTACAGTTTATCACTGGAATCACCAACAGGCTATCCCAGCTAACGGTTGACATCTTTGTGCAAAGTTCTGATTCCTCGTAATTTGAAAATGGCAGATTTAATGTCGACATCCCGTCTTTGTGACAAACCGAAAATCCAGGTAGGTAAAGTTGAGTGGAGAAAGTTAACTTCATACTGGTGTCAGGTTACAGCTCAAGGCTTAATTTACGAGTTCAAGACGAAAATTGGGATAATGTTTGGTGAGATCTTTTGAGATTTTTTCATATTCTTAATTTTTCCATCCGTCTGTTGTATAAACTAGGCATTGGTGGTTCAATGGTAGAAGTCTCGCTTGCCATGCAGGAGATCCAGGTCCGATTCCTGGCCAATGCAGTAAGGTTTTATCCTGGCGTTGCTACAGTTTATCACTGGAATCACCAACAGGCTATCCCAGCTAACGGTTGACATCTTTGTGCAAAATTCTGATTCCTCGTAATTTGTAAATGGCAGATTTAATGTCGACATCCGTCTTTTTGACACACCGAAGCTCCAGGTAGGTAAAGTTGAGTGGAGAAAGTTAACTTCATACTGGTGTCAGGTTACAGCTCCAGGCTTAATTTACGAGTTCAAGACGAAAATTGGGATAATGTTTGGTGAGATCTTTTGAGATGTTTTCATATTCTTCATTTTTCCATCCGTCTTTTGTTCAAACTAGGCATTGGTGGTTCAATGGTAGAATTCTCGCTTGCCATCTGGGAGATCCGGGTCCGATTCCCGGCCAATGCAGTAAGGTTTTATCCTGGTGTTGCTACAGTTTATCACTGGAATCACCAACAGGCTATCCCAGCTAACGGTTGACATCTTTGTGCAAAGTTCTGATTCCTCGTAATTTGAAAATGGAAGTTTTAATGTCGACATCCGTCTTTTGTGACACCAGGTAGGTAAAGTTGAGTAGAGAAAGTCAACTATAGACTGGTTTTGGGTTCTATCTCCAGGCTTAATTCACGAGTTCAAGACGAAAATTGGGATAATGTTTTGTGAGATCTTTTGAGATTTTTTCATATTCTTCATTTTTCTCTCTATTGTACACAGTAGGCATTGGTGGTTCAATGGTAGAATTCTCGCTTGCCATGCAGGAGATCCGGGTCCGATTCCCGGCCAATGCAGTAAGGTTTTATCCTGGTGTTGCTACAGTTTATCACTGGAATCACCAACAGGCTATCCCAGCTAACGGTTGACATCTTTGTGCAAAGTTCTGATTCCTCGTAATTTGAAAATGGCAGATTTAATGTCGACATCCCGTCTTTTTGACACACCGAAGCTCCAGGTAGGTAAAGTTGAGTGGAGAAAGTTAACTTCATACTGGTGTCAGGTTACAGCTCAAGGCTTAATTTACGAGTTCAAGACGAAAATTGGGATAATGTTTGGTAAGATCTTTTGAGATTTTTTCATATTCTTAATTTTTCCATCCGTCTGTTGTATAAACTAGGCATTGGTGGTTCAATGGTAGAAGTCTCGCTTGCCATGCGGGAGATCCAGGTCCGATTCCTGGCCAATGCAGTAAGGTTTTATCCTGGCGTTGCTACAGTTTATCACTGGAATCACCAACAGGCTATCCCAGCTAACGGTTGACATCTTTGTGCAAAATTCTGATTCCTCGTAATTTGTAAATGGCAGATTTAATGTCGACATCCCGTCTTTTTGACACACCGAAGCTCCAGGTAGGTAAAGTTGAGTGGAGAAAGTTAACTTCATACTGGTGTCAGGTTACAGCTCCAGGCTTAATTTACGAGTTCAAGACGAAAATTGGGATAATGTTTGGTGAGATCTTTTGAGATGTTTTCATATTCTTCATTTTTCCATCCGTCTTTTGTTCAAACTAGGCATTGGTGGTTCAATGGTAGAATTCTCGCCTGCCATGGGAGATCCGGGTCCGATTCGGCCAATGCAGTAAGGTTTTATCCTGGTGTTGCTACAGTTTATCACTGGAATCACCAACAGGCTATCCCAGCTAACGGTTGACATCTTTGTGCAAAGTTCTGATTCCTCGTAATTTGAAAATGGAAGTTTTAATGTCGACATCCCGCGTCTTTGTGACACCAGGTAGGTAAAGTTGAGTAGAGAAAGTCAACTATAGACTGGTTTTGGGTTCTATCTCCAGGCTTAATTCACCAGTTCAAGACGAAAATTGGGATAATGTTTTGTGAGATCTTTTGGAGGTTTTTCTTATTCTTCATTTTTCCTTCTCTATTGTACACAGTAGGCATTGGTGGTTCAATGGTAGAATTCTCGCTTGCCATGCGGGAGATCCCGGGTCCGATTCGGCCAATGCAGTAAGGTTTTATCCTGGTGTTGCTACAGTTTATCACTGGAATCACCAACAGGCTATCCCACCTAACGGTTGACATCTTTTGTGCAAAGTTCTGATTCCTCGTAATTTGAAAATGGCAGATTTAATGTCGACATCCCGTCTTTTTGACAAACCGAAAATCCAGGTAGGTAAAGTTGAGTGGAGAAAGTTAACTTCATACTGGTGTCAGGTTATAGCTCCAAGGCTTAATTTACGAGTTCAAGACGAAAATTGGGATAATGTTTGGTGAGATCTTTTGAGATTTTTTCATATTCTTAATTTTTCCATCCCGTCTGTTGTATAAACTAGGCATTGGTGGTTCAATGGTAGAAGTCTCGCTTGCCATGCGGGAGATCCAGGGGTCCCATTCCTGGCCAATGCAGTAAGGTTTTATCCTGGCGTTGCTACAGTTTATCACTGGAATCACCAACAGGCTATCCCAGCTAACGGTTGACATCTTTGTGCAAAATTCTGATTCCTCGTAATTTGTAAATGGCAGATTTAATGTCGACATCCCCTCTGGTTGACACACCAAGCTCAGGTAGGTAAAGTTGAGTGGAGAAAGTTAACTTCATACTGGTGTCAGGTTACAGCTCCAGGCTTAATTTACGAGTTCAAGACGAAAATTGGGATAATGTTTGGTGAGATCTTTTGAGATGTTTTCATATTCTTCATTTTTCCATCCGTCTTTTGTTCAAACTAGGCATTGGTGGTTCAATGGTAGAATTCTCGCTTGCCATGCGGGAGATCCGGGTCCGATTCCCGGCCAATGCAGTAAGGTTTTATCCTGGTGTTGCTACAGTTTATCACTGGAATCACCAACAGGCTATCCCAGCTAACGGTTGACATCTTTGTGCAAAGTTCTGATTCCTCGTAATTTGAAAATGGAAGTTTTAATGTCGACATCCCGTCTTTGTGACACCAGGTAGGTAAAGTTGAGTAGAGAAAGTCAACTATAGACTGGTTTTGGGTTCTATCTCCAGGCTTAATTCACGAGTTCAAGACGAAAATTGGGATAATGTTTTGTGAGATCTTTTGAGATTTTTTCATATTCTTCATTTTTCCTTCTCTCTATTGTACACAGTAGGCATTGGTGGTTCAATGGTAGAATTCTCGCTTGCCATGCAGGAGATCCGGGTCCGATTCCCAGCCAATGCAGTAAGGTTTTATCCTGGTGTTGCTACAGTTTATCACTGGAATCACCAACAGGCTATCCCAGCTAACGGTTGACATCTTTGTGCAAAGTTCTGATTCCTCGTAATTTGAAAATGGCAGATTTAATGTCGACATCCCGTCTTTTGACACGACACCAGAAAATCCGTAGGTAAGGTTGAGTGAAGGGAGTTAACTTCATACTGCTGTCGGGTTAGAGCTCAGGGCTTAGTTTACGTGATCAAGACAAAAATTGGGATAATGTTTGGTGAGATCTTTTGAGATGTTTTCATATTCTTCATTTTTTCCATTCTCTTTGTTCAAACTAGGCATTGGTGGTCCAACGGTAGAATTCTCGCTTGCCATGCGGGAGATCCGGTCCGATTTCGGCCAATGCAGTAAGATTTTATATCCTGGTGTTGCTACAGTTTATCACTGGAATCACCAACAGGCTATCCCAGCTAACGGTTGACATCTTTGTGCAAAGTTCTGATTCCTCGTAATTTGAAAATGGAAGTTTTAATGTCGACATCCGTCTTTGTGACACCAGGTAGGTAAAGTTGAGAGGAGAAAGTCAACTATAGACTGGTTTTGGGTTCTATCTCCAGGCTTAATTCACGAGTTCAAGACGAAAATTGGGATAATGTTTTGTGAGATCTTTTGAGATTTTTTCATATTCTTCATTTTTCCTTCTCTCTATTGTACACAGTAGGCATTGGTGGTTCAATGGTAGAATTCTCGCTTGCCATGCAGGAGATCCGGGTCCGATTCCCGGCCAATGCAGTAAGGTTTTATCCTGGTGTTGCTACAGTTTATCACTGGAATCACCAACAGGCTATCCCAGCTAACGGTTGACATCTTTGTGCAAAGTGCTCTGATTCCTCGTATTTTGAAAATGCCAGATTTAATGTCGACATCCCGTCTTTGTGACAAACCGAAAATCCAGGTAGGTAAAGTTGAGTGGAGAAAGTTAACTTCATACTGGTGTCAGGTTACAGCTCAAGGCTTAATTTACGAGTTCAAGACGAAAATTGGGATAATGTTTGGTGAGATCTTTTGAGATTTTTTCATATTCTTAATTTTTCCATCCGTCTGTTGTATAAACTAGGCATTGGTGGTTCAATGGTAGAATTCTCGCTTGCCATGCGGGAGATCCAGGTCCGATTCCTGGCCAATGCAGTAAGGTTTTATCCTGGCGTTGCTACAGTTTATCACTGGAATCACCAACAGGCTATCCCAGCTAACGGTTGACATCTTTGTGCAAAATTCTGATTCCTCGTAATTTGTAAATGGCAGATTTAATGTCGACATCCCGTCTTTTTGACAGCTCCAGGTAGGTAAAGTTGAGTGGAGAAAGTTAACTTCATACTGGTGTCAGGTTACAGCTCCAGGCTTAATTTACGAGTTCAAGACGAAAATTGGGATAATGTTTGGTGAGATCTTTTGAGATGTTTTCATATTCTTCATTTTTCCATCCGTCTTTTGTTCAAACTAGGCATTGGTGGTTCAATGGTAGAATTCTCGCTTGCCATGCGGGAGATCCGGGTCCGATTCCCGGCCAATGCAGTAAGGTTTTATCCTGGTGTTGCTACAGTTTATCACTGGAATCACCAACAGGCTATCCCAGCTAACGGTTGACATCTTTGTGCAAAGTTCTGATTCCTCGTAATTTGAAAATGGAAGTTTTAATGTCGACATCCCGTCTTTGTGACACCAGGTAGGTAAAGTTGAGTAGAGAAAGTCAACTATAGACTGGTTTTGGGTTCTATCTCCAGGCTTAATTCACGAGTTCAAGACGAAAATTGGGATAATGTTTTGTGAGATCTTTTGAGATTTTTTCATATTCTTCATTTTTCCTTCTCTCTATTGTACACAGTAGGCATTGGTGGTTCAATGGTAGAATTCTCGCTTGCCATGCAGGAGATCCGGGTCCGATTCCCGGCCAATGCAGTAAGGTTTTATCCTGGTGTTGCTACAGTTTATCACTGGAATCACCAACAGGCTATCCCAGCTAACGGTTGACATCTTTGTGCAAAGTTCTGATTCCTCGTAATTTGAAAATGGCAGATTTAATGTCGACATCCCGTCTTTGTGACAAACCGAAAATCCAGGTAGGTAAAGTTGAGTGGAGAAAGTTAACTTCATACTGGTGTCAGGTTACAGCTCCAGGCTTAATTTACGAGTTCAAGACGAAAATTGGGATAATGTTTGGTGAGATCTTTTGAGATTTTTTCATATTCTTCATTTTTCCTTCTCTTTATTGTACACAGTAGGCATTGGTGGTTCAATGGTAGAATTCTCGCTTGCCATGCAGGAGATCCGGGTCCGATTCCCGGCCAATGCAGTAAGGTTTTATCCTGGCGTTGCTACAGTTTATCACTGGAATCACCAACAGGCTATCCCAGCTAACGGTTGACATCTTTGTGCAAAATTCTGATTCCTCGTAATTTGTAAATGGCAGATTTAATGTCGACATCCCGTCTTTTTGACACACCGAAGCTCCAGGTAGGTAAAGTTGAGTGGAGAAAGTTAACTTCATACTGGTGTCAGGTTACAGCTCCAGGCTTAATTTACGAGTTCAAGACGAAAATTGGGATAATGTTTGGTGAGATCTTTTGAGATGTTTTCATATTCTTCATTTTTCCATCCGTCTTTTGTTCAAACTAGGCATTGGTGGTTCAATGGTAGAATTCTCGCTTGCCATGCGGGAGATCCGGGTCCGATTCCCGGCCAATGCAGTAAGGTTTTATCCTGGTGTTGCTACAGTTTATCACTGGAATCACCAACAGGCTATCCCAGCTAACGGTTGACATCTTTGTGCAAAGTTCTGATTCCTCGTAATTTGAAAATGGAAGTTTTAATGTCGACATCCCGTCTTTGTGACACCAGGTAGGTAAAGTTGAGTAGAGAAAGTCAACTATAGACTGGTTTTGGGTTCTATCTCCAGGCTTAATTCACGAGTTCAAGACGAAAATTGGGATAATGTTTTGTGAGATCTTTTGAGATTTTTTCATATTCTTCATTTTTCCTTCTCTCTATTGTACACAGTAGGCATTGGTGGTTCAATGGTAGAATTCTCGCTTGCCATGCAGGAGATCCGGGTCCGATTCCCGGCCAATGCAGTAAGGTTTTATACTGGTGTTGCTACAGTTTATCACTGGAATCACCAACAGGCTATCCCAGCTAACGGTTGACATCTTTGTGCAAAGTTCTGATTCCTCGTAATTTGAAAATGGCAGATTTAATGTCGACATCCCGTCTTTGTGACAAACCGAAAATCCAGGTAGGTAAAGTTGAGTGGAGAAAGTTAACTTCATACTGGTGTCAGGTTACAGCTCAAGGCTTAATTTACGAGTTCAAGACGAAAATTGGGATAATGTTTGGTGAGATCTTTTGAGATTTTTTCATATTCTTAATTTTTCCATCCGTCTGTTGTATAAACTAGGCATTGGTGGTTCAATGGTAGAAGTCTCGCTTGCCATGCGGGAGATCCAGGTCCGATTCCTGGCCAATGCAGTAAGGTTTTATCCTGGCGTTGCTACAGTTTATCACTGGAATCACCAACAGGCTATCCCAGCTAACGGTTGACATCTTTGTGCAAAATTCTGATTCCTCGTAATTTGTAAATGGCAGATTTAATGTCGACATCCCGTCTTTTTGACACACCGAAGCTCCAGGTAGGTAAAGTTGAGTGGAGAAAGTTAACTTCATACTGGTGTCAGGTTACAGCTCCAGGCTTAATTTACGAGTTCAAGACGAAAATTGGGATAATGTTTGGTGAGATCTTTTGAGATGTTTTCATATTCTTCATTTTTCCATCCGTCTTTTGTTCAAACTAGGCATTGGTGGTTCAATGGTAGAATTCTCGCTTGCCATGCGGGAGATCCGGGTCCGATTCCCGGCCAATGCAGTAAGGTTTTATCCTGGTGTTGCTACAGTTTATCACTGGAATCACCAACAGGCTATCCCAGCTAACGGTTGACATCTTTGTGCAAAGTTCTGATTCCTCGTAATTTGAAAATGGAAGTTTTAATGTCGACATCCGTCTTTGTGACACACCGAAGCTCCAGGTAGGTAAAGTTGAGTGGAGAAAGTTAACTATAGACTGGTGTTTGGGCTCTACCTCCAGGCTTAATTCACGAGTTCAAGACGAAAATTGGGATAATGTTTTGTGAGATCTTTTGAGATTTTTTCATATTCTTCATTTTTCCTTCTCTCTATTGTACACAGTAGGCATTGGTGGTTCAATGGTAGAATTCTCGCTTGCCATGCGGGAGATCCGGGTCCGATTCCCGGCCAATGCAGTAAGGTTTTATCCTGGTGTTGCTACAGTTTATCACTGGAATCACCAACAGGCTATCCCAGCTAACGGTTGACATCTTTGTGCAAAGTTCTGATTCCTCGTAATTTGAAAATGGAAGTTTTAATGTCGACATCCCGTCTTTGTGACAAACCGAAAATCCAGGTAGGTAAAGTTGAGTAGAGAAAGTCAACTATAGACTGGTTTTGGGTTCTATCTCCAGGCTTAATTCACGAGTTCAAGACGAAAATCGGGTTAATGTTTGGTGAGATCTTTTGAGATTTTTTCATATTCTTCATTTTTCCTTCTCTCTATTGTACACAGTAGGCATTGGTGGTTCAATGGTAGAATTCTCGCTTGCCATGCAGGAGATCCGGGTCCGATTCCCGGCCAATGCAGTAAGGTTTTATCCTGGTGTTGCTACAGTTTATCACTGGAATCACCAACAGGCTATCCCAGCTAACGGTTGACATCTTTGTGCAAAGTTCTGATTCCTCGTAATTTGAAAATGGCAGATTTAATGTCGACATCCCGTCTTTTTGACACACCTAAGCTCCAGGTAGGTAAAGTTGAGTGGAGAAAGTTAACTTCATACTGGTGTCAGGTTACAGCTCCAGGCTTAATTTACGAGTTCAAGACGAAAATTGGGATAATGTTTGGTGAGATCTTTTGAGATGTTTTCATATTCTTCATTTTTCCATCCGTCTTTTGTTCAAACTAGGCATTGGTGGTTCAATGGTAGAATTCTCGCTTGCCATGCGGGAGATCCGGGTCCGATTCCCGGCCAATGCAGTAAGGTTTTATCCTGGCGTTGCTACAGTTTATCACTGGAATCACCAACAGGCTATCCCAGCTAACGGTTGACATCTTTGTGCAAAATTCTGATTCCTCGTAATTTGTAAATGGCAGATTTAATGTCGACATCCCGTCTTTTTGACACACCGAAGCTCCAGGTAGGTAAAGTTGAGTGGAGAAAGTTAACTTCATACTGGTGTCAGGTTACAGCTCCAGGCTTAATTTACGAGTTCAAGACGAAAATTGGGATAATGTTTGGTGAGATCTTTTGAGATGTTTTCATATTCTTCATTTTTCCATCCGTCTTTTGTTCAAACTAGGCATTGGTGGTTCAATGGTAGAATTCTCGCTTGCCATGCAGGAGATCCGGGTCCGATTCCCGGCCAATGCAGTAAGGTTTTATCCTGGTGTTGCTACAGTTTATCACTGGAATCACCAACAGGCTATCCCAGCTAACGGTTGACATCTTTGTGCAAAGTTCTGATTCCTCGTAATTTGAAAATGGAAGTTTTAATGTCGACATCCCGTCTTTGTGACAAACCGAAAATCCAGGTAGGTAAAGTTGAGTGGAGAAAGTTATCTATTGACTGGTTATGGGTTCTATCCCCAGGCTTAATTCACGAGTTCAAGACGAAAATTGGGATAATGTTTGTGAGATCTTTTGAGATTTGTTCATATTCTTCATTTTTCCTTCTCTCTATTGTTCAAACACAGTAGGCATTGGTGGTTCAATGGTAGAATTTCGCTTCCTGCAAAA
>JAYMGU010000029.1:534956-551461 GCA_036178185.1 Liparis tanakae
TTTCCGTTTGGAGGTTTTGGTCAGGGATGTCTATGTGTAAAAGTTTGGGTAAGCACTCTGAGACAAATTTGTAATTTGTGAAACTGGGCTATACAAATAAACTGAATTGAATTGAATTGAATTGAATTGAATTGAATAGATGATTCTACCTCTAATGTATGCTTTCAAAGTTTCCCACAGTAATGAGGGGGAGGTTTCATCATTCCTATTTTTTTCGCATAAAAAAATAATTGAATCGGTAACGTATTTACAAAAGGTTTTATCGGCCAGTTGGAGAGAGTCCAGTCGCCAAAATCTAAATTCTTTTGGTTTGAGGTCAAAACGAAGGTCTAAAATTACAGTAGAATGATCAGATATGGTAATAGGAGAGTATTGAGTGTCAATAATTGACGAGATTAGTGTTTTATCAACCAAAAAATAGTCAATCCTGGAGTGTGATCGGTGAGCGTGAGAAAAAAGGAATATGTCTAGTTGAGGGGTGGAGAACTCCAAGGGTCAATGTAGCCAAATTGTCCCATAAAGGCTGAAAGAGTCTGTGACATTTTTAATGGCGGGGCAGGCCGGGAGCTGGATCTATCTAGTACTGGGTCTATGACACAGTTCATGTCACCTCCAAATATCAAAGTATGAGAGTTCAAGTTTGGGATAGAGGACAGTAAAACCTTAATAAAATTATGGTCATCCCAGTTTGGAGCATAGACTGATACCAGGACAACTGACTTCTGATATAGTATACCTGAAATTCAATTCAATTCAATTCAGTTTATTTGTATAGCCCAGTTTCACAAATTACAAATTTGTCTCAGAGTGCTTTACAATCTGTACACATAGACATCCCTGACCCAAAACCTCACATCGGACCAGGAAAAACTCCCAAATAACCCCTTCAGGGGAAAAAAGGGAAGAAACCTTCAGGAGAGCAACAGAGGAGGATCCTCTCCAGGATGGACAGATGCAATAGATGTAATTTTACAGAAGGACATATTTAGAGTTAAAATACATTCAAGGAATCTGACAGAGTTTATCAATAGTTCATATTTAGCATATTCCACGATGGAGAGTTTGGAGACCTCCAAGTGGAGGAGGGCGGAGTCCCAGCAGGGCAGTGGCACAGCTGGCTACAGAACTCACGATCCAACCATCGAGGTCCATCAGCAGATGGAATTATGCCGCTCATAGGGTCCGATGACCCCATGAGACGGAAGTCAGAAGGACTCCGGGGAGAAAGCAGTTAGTCATGTGTGATGGAGAGATGAGATTCATCCATAGGAGAAAGAAAAGAGGAGAGAGGTGCTCAGTGCATCCCAAACATCCCCAGCATGTTAGATTCTGTCTGTCCCTAGTGTGTGTCTCCCCGGTATTGTCTCCTCCGCCTGTGCCAGTTGGGTTCTGTTTACAGGTTCCTCACTGAGCCTTGCCCACCGCCACGCCTCGCTCTCGTCACCAGCTGGAGACGCTGCTCGCTCAATCACCAGGAGGTGGTTATAGGACTGTGTTTCCTCTGGTGCGCCTGTCAGGTCGTTCGGGTAGTATGAGTCTGGAGAAAATTCCAGTTTCCCATCAGTAATCCTTTGTGTTTCCACAAGCAGCACAGGCTCGGCTGAGCTGCCTCCCGACGCCGATTCACAGAGAGCGGGCCGAGTTGCCCTCCTGACTCTGGGAGTGAGACTTTCCGCTCTACAATTTGTTTGTTTGTTTGTTTTGTTTTTGAGCATCGGGAAATAATCCTGCTTGATTTTTAAAACAAGTGTCTGGTGTGCGTTTGGGTCCTCCGCGTATAACACTTAGATCTTAACAGAACGACCTGACCATGATGACGACCCAGCCCAGCAGCAGCCACTTTCATGAGCAGATTCCACTCTCGAAATGGTTAGCTCTCATGTGTCCTCCCCGGGCCAACACCAGCAGGTACTGGGGATCTACTGAACTCTCATGCGGCCAAGTTGCATTCAGATGGCGGAGATTGGAGGCATGTTATGGAGCTCACGCTAAGCCATGCACCTCGAAGGAGCCAGTCCCGATGACGGGAGTCGCCCAGCACTCTCTGACTTTTTTGTTCCTGCACCTGTGCCCTTGCAGGATCGTCCAGCACCTCTGGACTTGTTCCTGCACCCAGCTCCTATGGTGGATCAGTCTGAGGGTTGCAGAGGTTCATGCTCCAGTGTGGATTTAGCTGTCAGTAGCCCCGCATGTACTTCGGATACGGGTGGCGATACAGGGAGGCAGCTACGCCGACAGGGCGCTGGTCTGGGCTGAGGCATGGCTCCAGAGAGACGCTCAGCTGGGGTCTCTTTTACGAAGGCTTATGGAGGAGTTCAGGAGGGTGAGGCCTGACCACCCGGTTTTACACCTCGACGCGGAAATTAGCGATTGCTTGCCTTTCGCCAGGTTCTCCAGTGTAGCGGAGTATTCTCGCTGAGTTCCAGATTCTGCCACAGAGTCAGGCTGGGACAGTGAGGCGCTTGAAAGGAATATATCGCTGCAGTCTGTCAGGATCTTCTGAGGATGAACTGCCTGGCCCGGGAGGAGCCTGACTCTGTTCGAGAGCCTCATCACCTCACAATCAGGTTGATAACCGTGTTCGAACGCCGGGAGAGGAGCTCACGGCCTCCCAATCCGTGCTTCAATTTGTTTCCGCCTCCCAGTCTCAGCCCCGAGTTAGCCATCCGCACAGCCAGGCACGCCACGTTTCATTCTTCAGCACCTCCTGATCCGAGGTGCTGGCGTAGCTAAGGTGATCTGCCTTCCAGAGGAGAGAGAGAGATGCCTGCACGGGATGCTGTCTGTACTAGAGTCGGGCCATCGTGATGGCTGCTTGCTTCATGTACGCCAAAAGAGAGAGTCAGCCAGGCATGAGTGGGGGGTGCGATGGAAGGACATTCCAGAGAACTCCCCATTCTAAGGTCTCAAGTACCTGTTTCGGCCACCCTGCATTTGTCATTCAAGAAAAAATCTGTCGGCCCTCATTGACTCTGGGGGCTGAACAGAATTCTGGACACCGGTTTATTAAAAGCACAGGGGATTCTCTCATGGAGTAATTAGGAGTGCACTTTGCTGGTGAACGCACTGGATGGCAGTTCACTGGCAGAGATAACGCACTGGACTGCCACCACCCTGCACGTGTCCGCAATCACAGTGAGACAACCCGCTTCTCATGGTTTCGCCTCCCCTGACACCTTGGTCCTGGTCTTCCCTGGCTGAGAGACCATAATCTCAGATCGACCAACAGGATCACCGCTGGAGTGCTTGTCACTTCCGCTGTCTCAGAGCTGCTGTGCCTTGTCAGGTTCTTCCCCAGCAGTCTGACACTGCTTCTGCAGCAGTCAAGCAGCAGTGCCCTGAGAGTATATGCAGTAAGATTTGGGAGAGGTTTTCAGCAAGGACCGGCCCTTTCACTTCCCCATCGCCCCTATGATTGTGCCATTGACTGTTTCCTGGTGTTTCCACTTCCCACCAGCCGCTATATAATTCCTCCGCCAGAACGCAGTCATGGAGATACATTACTGAGTCAGCCGCGAGGGATCATACGCCTTCATCTTTCACCCGTAGGAGCGGTTTTTTTGAGCCCAAGAAGGATAAGAGCCTTCTGTCCCCGCATTATTGATTATTACAGAGGTCTGAATCAGATCACCATCAAGAATAAATATCCTTACTCACTAATCTCCTTCTTGTTTAGAGTCCTTAGTAGGTGCCAAGGTTTTCACTGTTGGACTCCTCTGCACCAGTATCACCTGGTCCGGAATTGAGGGTGATGAGTGGAAGACGGCTTTAACACGCCCCCTTGGACACTTTGAACATCTGGTGATGCCGCTCGATTGACTAACGCCTGCCGTGGTTCCAGGACCCTGGTGAACGACGCTCATGCATTTCAACTGTTTGTGTTTGTTTACATTGACGACATATTCTCATTTTCTCCCCGAATCCCCAGGAGCACACTAACCATAACCGCCTGGTCCCAAACGACACTGTTGGAGAATCAGCTCAAGCATAAGCAGAGAAATGTGAGTTCCATGTCACTTCTGTACAGTTCCTGGGAATCTTCATTGAGGAGGGTCAAGTGAGGCGACCCCAAGGTCAAGGCAGCAACGGATTGGCCAGTGCCTGCCTCCAGGAAGAAGCTCCAGCAGTTTCTGGGGTTCTGCACTTACTGGCCGGGTTCATCCGGGACTACAGCCGGAGCGGCAGAACCATTGACACGACTCACCTCCTCCTAAGGTGCCTTTTTTCATGGACCCTGAGGCCGACAGGGCTTTCGTGGTCTCAAGGAGCGGTCTGCTCCTCGCCCTCGATCCTGTCCACCCCTGACGAGACTCGCCAGTTCGTCACAGGTGGATGCTTCTGACCGAGTCGCCGTTCTTTCCCAGCGCTCAGTTTTGATTCCAAGTCGCATCCCCTGTGCTTTTTTCCGTAGACTGTCCCAGGCGGAGAGGACTATGGATAGGGCAATCGTGAACTGTTGGCTGTCAAGGTCGGAGGAGTGGAGGCACTGGCTGGAGGATCGGTGCTCCCTTCATAGTCTGGACCGACTAATCGAACCTGAGAGCATCCATTCGGGCGAGACGCCCCCACTCCCCGCCAGGCACCTGGCCATGCCAATTCATGAATTTCACTATTCACCTTCAGGCCAGGGTAATAAGAACACCAAGCCGGGACGACTCTCCTGGCCATTTGCCCTGGAGGAGGGGGAGTCCACCTGAAGTCATCTACCCGCCTATGCATGCTTGGTGCGGTCACCTGGATATCGAGAGGGTGGTACGCGAGGCCCAGCACACTCAGCCTGGATTCACTGGGGCCCCCTGAATCGCCTTTCTGTTTGTTCCTCTGGCTGTCCGTCCCGCATCATGGCGGGCTCACGAGTCCCGCCTTCCGTCACCACCCCGCATCCGCTGGCCGGATGATCAGCTGGCCCGCCGCTTCATTTGCATATCTCGGGGACGCCAGGCGTATGTGCTGGCCTGCACGATGCAGTGCCCGAACAACAAGTTCACATCGACCCCCGTGGGGTTACTACTACCACTTCTGCGCCCAAACGCATCGCGGGTCTCATATCGCGGTGGATTTTGTTACGGGTTTCCTCATCGATCGGGAACACGTCATCCTGACAGTGGTGGATCGTTTCAGCTGCAGTCGGCTTCATTCCCTTGCCTGTTACCTTCTGCTCATGGACGTAGACTTGCTGGTCCAGCATGTAGTCAGACTTCATGGCATCCCAGCGATATAAGCCGACCGCGACCCGCACTTTCGGCCCCTAACTGTCAGGAAAGCATCTCACACACCTCGGGCGCCACTTGCCAGTCTTCGGTTTCCACCCCCAATCGAATGGCCAGACCGAGAGGATGAATCAAGAGCTCGAGGCCATCCTAGGTGCGCGTGGTCGCCACCAGTCCCGGCAATGGAGCCGCCATCTCCTTGGGTCGAGCACGCCCACCCCACTCCCTCCACCGGGCCACCGGCTATCCCTTTTAGGCTCCCAGGCTATCAGCCCTGTTCCCTAGCCAGGAGGCCGAGGTTGCAGTACCATCAAGTTTTGAGCAATGCCCGGCTGCTGTAGGCGCATGTGGGAGTTGCTCACGCCTGCCCGCGCACAGCAGAGCAAAATAAGAGGATAGCGGATCGGACGAGAGTTCTAGCCCCAACCTACTACCAGATCGGCAATCGGTTTGCTCTCAGCCATGACATTCCTCGCACTGTGAAAGTGCAAGAAGCTTCAGATATGTCGGCCCTTTTCCCCATCATCTCCATTATTAACTCCTGTCTTGTGAAACTTCAGTTGCCACGTGTCCATGAGAATTCACCCGTATTTCATAAGCTTCAAACTCAAGAGCGAAGGGCCCTTAACCTCCCCCAGGAACCCCCACCTCCAAGCTCATCGACGGGGCCCTGCTCTACACGGTCAATGCCTGATGTCCGCCGTGGTAGGGCCATCAGTACTCTGGTTGACTGGGAGGGGTATGACCACAGAGGAGCGTGCTGGGTGCCCTGCTCTCGAATCATGGATCCGGCCTCTATTACTGCCTACCATCGGGCGGAACTCTGTTAGACCTGGTTCTCGCCAAGAGGCTCCTGTTGAGGGGGTACTGTTAGATCTCTGTCTGTCCTTTGGTGTGTGTTCCCGGTATTGTCTCCTTCCGCCTGTGTTGTGGTGTTGTCTGTTTACAGGTTCCGCCTCGGTTCCTGCCCACTGCCACGCCCGCCTGCGGTCACCAGCTGAGACGCTGCTTGCCCAATCAACAGAGTGTGGTTATAGGGACTGTGTTTCCTCTGGTGCGCTGTCAGGTCGCTCGGGTAGTATGAGTCTGAGAAACTTGTGTTTTGTATCAGTAATCCTCTTTGTGTTTCCTATTAGCAGCATTGCCTCGGCTGGAGTTGCCTCCCACGCCGATCGGCTGGTGAGCGGTCGAGTTGCCTCCCGACTCTGGAGTGAGACTTTCCGTTTGCCAATTCTGTTTGTTTGTTTGTTTTGTTTTTGGAGCATCGAAAATAAACCTGCTTGATTTTTTGAAACTGCTGCCTTTATGTATGCTGGGTCCTCCATAACACTTAGATCTTAACACACAGCAGCTATAAGCCTATACCAGCATATCCAGGGGCTGGACTAGGCAAACCTGATTCAGCCCCGCGCAATTATAAGCTCTGTCAAAGAGGAAAGTCTTCAGTCTACTCTTGAATGTGGTTACTGTGTCTGCCTCTGTGAGACTGAAGGTGAAGCTGGCTCCATAAAAGAGGAGCTTGATAACCAAAGGCTCTGGCTCCTATTTTACATTTTAAGACTCTCGAACTACAGTAGCTCCTCAAGATTTAGTGAGCGAGTCTCTGTATGATACGGGTACTACAAGCTCTTTAAGATATGATGGTGCATCAACACTAAGGCTTTGTAAGTTAAGAGAAGAATTTTAAAAGTGATTCTGATTTTACAGGAGCCAGTGCAGAGCAGCTAGCAGGAGTCATGTGGATCTTCTTTTTTCTTAGTTTTAGTGGGAGAATACGAGCTGCAGCATTCTGGATCAACTGGAGGACCCCAAGAGATTTATTAGTGCAGCCTGATAACAAGGAGTTGCAGTAATCCAGTCTCAAGTAACGAACGCTAAGTGGAACTAATTTCTCTGCATCTTTTTGAGACAAGATGTGCCTGATTTTTTGAAATAGTTTACGATGGAAGAATGCAGTCCCTGAGATTTGCTTTATGGGAGTTAAAGGACAAGTCCCAACAAAGATAACGCCGAGATTCTTTACAGTGGTGTTGATGCTAGAGTAATGCCATCTACAGAAATCACATCACCAGATAATTGATCTCTGAGGTGCTCAGGCCGAGTAGAATTACTTTGGTTTTGTTCAGCTTAACATCGCCAGTTACAAGCCGGGTCATCCATGTTTTTATGTCACTAAGACATGCTTAATTTTAGTGAGTTGGTTATCTCCCTGGTTTTTATCGATAGATATAGTTGAGTATCACTTCTGCATAACAATGAAAGTTTATAGGAGCGTTTCCTCGATAATACGCCCAAAAGGAAGTATGTATAAGGTAATAGAATTGGTCCGCTATCAGAACCTTGTGGAACTCCATGACTAACGTTATGGTCATTGAGGCTTCATCGCTACAAAATACAAACTGAGATCGTGATCTGATAAATAGATTTAAACCAACTTAGGCGGTGCCTGAAATACCAATCGACTGCTCCAGTTCTGTAATAGGATGTTATGGTCACGGTACGAATGCAGCACTAAGGTCTAACAACATCTCAGCACAGAGAGAAGTCTTATCTGCTGCCATTAAGAGGTCATTCGTAATCTTTCACGCGCCGTCTTGTGCTGTGGTGTTTTCTTAAATCCTGACTGAAACTCTCTTCAAATAAAATCCATTCTTGATGTAGAAAGTCACACAACTGATTTGGCGACCACTTTCTCATGATCTTAGAGAAGGAGGTTAGAGATCGGTTCGTAGTTAGCCAAAACCTTGATCCAGGAGTGGGCTTCTTCAGAGAGGCTTTTCTAATTACAGTACTTTAGCGAATGTGGCACGGCCTGTTAACAAAGACACATTAATAATATCCAAGAGAGCTGCCAATTAAAGGCAAAACATCTTTTAAGCAGCCTAGTCGGGGATAGGGTCCAAGAGACAGGTAGACATGTTAGAAGCAGAAACTATTAAAGATAATTGGTCACGCGTTGATGGGGAGAAAGTTTCATCTAAATATATATATCAGACATACAGGGTTTCCAAAGCCATTCCACTTGAGGACAGATTGGCACTGGTTAAGGGCAAGAGATTATTAATCTTGTCCCTAATAGTTAAAATCTTCTCATTGAAGAAGTTCATAAAGTCATTACTACTGAGGTCTATAGGAATAATAGGATAATGACATACCGTCCGTCTGAACCAAAGATTGTGTTAGTAGGGGTAAAGTGTACATTTTTCTTTATTAATATGGCTGTGCCTTTTGTTTTCAAATTAAAGTTGGAGTGAAAGACCTGGCTAATCCATGGTCTGTTCAGTTTCCGGTGATCAGAATTTTGTAGATGTGTCTCTTGAAGAAATACTACATCGGCATTGAGGCTCTTAATCTGAGTCATGATTTCAGTTTGTTTAACTGCAGCGTTTAATCCACCCGTATTCAAGGAGACAATCCTCACCGCCTGTCCGCCAGCCGCCCCCCCATTGGTTACATTAACCATATCCCAGCACAGAGTTTCTGGTCCCAGGATGCGAGCAGCAAAAGAAGAAGAGTAAACAACAGCGAGTGTATGAGCAACATTGTGTAATAGGAAAAAAAAAGAATGTAACCATAAATATCTCTTAACAAAACCCTTATAATAAAAACAAAATGCAAATAAGAAACAAAAACAAAAACACAAACACAAACAAAACAAAACATTTGGACTTCCCTCTCTACGTTCTCTATCCTTCGGGATTCATCTCAGATCCCGTAACTCTTATAAAGCAAAATCAGACCTGTAAACATGTAACCCTATGAACACAATATATAACACCAACCTATCCTCACCTGAGAGATATGTAGTTTACGAATGTCAAATTGAGGTCCTAGTTCTCCTGTATATAAAAACAAATAAGCATATACATATATATATATATATATATATATATATATATATATATATATATATATATATATATATATATATATATATATACATATACATACATACATACATATATACATATACACATACATACATACACATACATACACACATACATACACATACACATACATACACATATACATACACACACATACACACATATACACATACATACATACATACACACGCACACAGATATACACCCATATACATACATACATACATACATGCAACACACATGCACACGTACACACACATATACCCATATACACGCATACACACATGTGCATACATACACATACGCTTAATAAGAAGAGACGTGATATATACACACACACACACACAAGTAAGGGATGAAGTCCCATTTTCCTTTTTTTTTATTTGCTCACAGCGTATGTTTTAAATGGTTTGGTCACGTATGTTTAAATGGTTTGGTCACAGCGTATGTTTAAATGGTTCGATGTTGTGTATTTTAGCGTCATGTGTGAAATAAATACAGGCCTTACTTGTTAGTACCATTTGAAAAAGTAGGAACTACGTAGACATTGTAAACTTGTGCATCTATGAATTAAAGTATACAGAATAATTGGTGACCCAAGACAAAGGAAACAATCAAACATAAGTTGTCCGAGTTAGCAGAAAGACTCAGAACACCCCAAAGTGTCATCTCACTTTACGGCTCTTTAAGTGTCCATGATGATAGCATAACTAGCCAGGTTGCCTCCAGGCAAATAGTTATGTGTAGGGTGATAGATACCAGCAATCCCAGAACCGGAGTGTCACTTTGATGTCCATTATGACCCAAAACAGTCAAGGGGGTTGTGCATACAAAACAATTTCAAATTTTCAAAGAAACGAGCGCTCAAGTTTCGAAGATGCAGCTAATCGGGCTTCCGGGTAGGTTGATACTTATCCGTAAAAGAGTTAGCCTCTTCGAGGGACGAAAACTTCTTCTTTACTCCATTAGTCAACAATATCTGCAGGCGGGCCGGGAAAAGAAGAGCCGGTCTAAGAGCCAGATTGAACTCGTGAATTAAGCCTGGAGATAGAACCCAAAACCAGTCTATAGTTGACTTTCTCTACTCAACTTTACCTACATGGTGTCACAAAGACGGGATGTCGACATTAAAACATTCATTTTCAAAATACGAGGAATCAGAACTTTGCACAAAGATGTCAACCGTTAGCTGGGATAGCCTGTTGGTGATTCCAGTGATAAACTGTAGCAACACCAGGATAAAACATTACTGCATTGGCCTGGAATCGGACCCGGATCTCACGCATGGCAAGCGAGAATTCTACCATTGAACCACCAATGCCTACTGTGTAAAAAAGAGAGAAGGAAAAATGAAGAATATGAAAAAATCTCAAAAGATCTCACAAAACATTATCCCAATTTTCGTCTTGAACTCGTGAATTAAGCCTGGAGATAGAACCCAAAACCAGTCTATATTTGACTTTCTCCACTCAACTTTACCTACCTGGAGCATCGGTGTGTGACTGTGTCACAAAGACGGGATATCAACATTAAAACTGCCATTTTCAAATTACGAGTAATCAGAACTTTGTACGAAGATGTCAACCGTTAGATGGGATAGCCTGTTGGTGATTCCAGTGATAAACTGTAGCAACACCAGGATAAAACCGAACTGCATTGGTCGGGAATCGGACCCTGATCTCCCTCATGGCAAGCGAGAATTCTAACATTGAACCACCAATGCCTACTGTGTAAAATAGAGAGAAGGAAAAATTAAGAATATGAAAAAATCTCAAAAGATCTCACCAAACATTATCCCAATTTTCGTCTTGAACTCGTGAATTAAGCCTGGAGATAGAACACAAAACCAGTCTATAGTTGACTTTCTCTACTCAACTTTACCTACCTGGTGTCACAAAGACGGGATGTCGACATTAAAACTTCCATTTTCAAATTTCGAGGAGTCAGAACTTTGTACGAAGATGTCAACCGTTAGCTGGGATAGCCTCTTGGTGATTCCATTAATAAACTGTAGCAACACCAGGATAAAACCTTACTGCATTGGCCGGGAAACGGACCCGGATCTCCTGCATGGCAAGCGAGAATTCTACCATTAAACCACCAATGCCTAGTTTGAACAAAAGACGGGTGGAAAAATTAAGAATATGAAAACATCTCAAAAGATCCCACCAAACATTATCCCAATTTTCGTCTTGAACTCGTGAATTAAGCCTGGAGATAGAACCCAAAACCAGTCTATAGTTGACTTTCTGGACTCAACTTTACCTACCTCGAGCATCGGTGGATGACTTTGTCACAAAGACGGGATGTCGACATTAAAACTTCCATTTTCAAATTACGAGGAATCAGAACTTTGTACGAAGATGTCAACCGTTAGCTGTGATAGCCTGTGGGTGATTCCAGTGATAAACTGTAGCAACACCAGGATAAAAACTTACTGCATTTGCCAGGAATCGGACCCGGATTTCCCGCATGGCAAGCAAGAATTCTGCCATTGAACCACCAATGCCTACTGTGTACAATAGAGAGAAGCAAAAATGAAGAATATGAAAAAATCTCAAAAGATCTCACCAAACATTATCCCAATTTGTAATTTGTGAAACTGGGCTATACAAATAAACTGAATTAAGAATGAATTAAGAGAGACCAAAAGTGGATTTTCCTAAACAAAACCTTTTTTCTGGGTTTTCAACCAAAGAAAGTGTCTCAGGACACAATTCTTACAAGTTTGATGACATTTTCATGAATACCTGATGCGTTCACCACTTTACTGCCTCAAATCAGCAACATCTTGTTTTTATGCTCTTAAACTGATTTCCTGCCCGCAGAGAGACCAAAAGTGGATTTTACTAAACAAAACCCTTTTTTCTGGGTTTTCAACAAGAGAAAGTGTCTTAGGACACAATTCTTACAAGTTTGATGACATTTTCATGAATACCTGATGCTTTCACCACTTTACTGCCTCAAAAGCATTAAGTTCTTGTTTTTATGCTCTTAAACTGATTTCCAGCCCGCAGAGAGAGACCAAAAGTGGATTTTCATAAACAAAACCTTTTTTCTGGGTTTTCAACTAGGGAAAGTGTCTCAGGACACAATTCTTACAAGTTTGATGACATTTTCATGAATACCTGATGCGTTCACCACTTTACTGCCTCAAAGCAGCAACATCTTGTTTTATGCTCTTAAACTGATTTCCAGCACGCAGAGAGACCAAAAGTGGATTTTACTAAACAAAACCCTTTTTTCTGGGTTTTCAACAAAAGAAAGTGTCTTAGGGCACAATTCTTACAAGTTTGATGACATTTTCATGAATACCTGATGCGTTCACCACTTTACTGCCTCAAAGCAGCAAAATCTTGTTTTTATGCTCTTAAATTGATTTCCAGCCACAGAGAGACCAAAGTGGATTTTCCTAAACAAAACCTTTTTCTGGGTTTTCAACTAGGGAAAGTGTCTCAGGACACAATTCTTACAAGTTTGATGACATTTTCATGAATACCTGATGCGTTCACCACTTTACTGCCTCAAAGCAGCAACATCTTGTTTTTATGCTCTTAAACTGATTTCCAGCCGCAGAGAGACCAAAAGTGGATTTTACTAAACAAAACCCTTTTTTCTGGGTTTTCAACAAAAAGTGTCTTAGGACACAATTCTTACAAGTTTGATGACATTTTCATGAATACCTGATGCGTTCACCACTTTACTGCCTCAAAGCATTAAGTTCTTGTTTTTATGCTCTTAAACTGATTTCCAGCACGCAGAGAGACCAAAAGTGGATTTTCCTAAACAAAACCTTTTTTCTGGGTTTTCAACCAAAGAAAGTGTCTCAGGACACAATTCTTACAAGTTTGATGACATTTTCATGAATACCTGATGCGTTCACCACTTTACTGCCTCAAAGCAGCAACATCTTGTTTTTATGCTCTTAAACTGATTTCCAGCCCACAGAGAGACCAAAAGTGGATTTTCCTAAACAAAACCTTTTTTCTGGGTTTTCAACCAACGAAAGTGTCTCAGGACACAATTCTTACAAGTTTGATGACATTTTCATGAATACCTGATGCGTTCACCACTTTACTGCCTCAAAGCAGCAAGTTCTTGTTTTTATGCTCTTAAACTGATTTCCAGCCCACAGAGAGACCAAAAGTGGATTTTACTAAACAAAACCCTTTTTTCTGGGTTTTCAACAAGAGAAAGTGTCTTAGGACACAATTATTACAAGTTTGATGACATTTTAATGAATACCTGATGCTTTCACCACTTTACTGCCTCAAAGCAGCAAGTTCTTGTTTTCATGCTCTTAAACTGATTTCCAGCCCGCAGAGAGACCAAAAGTGGATTTTCATAAACAAAACCTTTTTCTGGGTTTTCAACTAGGGAAAGTGTCTCAGGACACAATTCTTACAAGTTTGATGACATTTTCATGAATACCTGATGCTTTCACCACTTTACTGCCTCAAAGCAGCAACATCTTGTTTTATTCTCTTAAACTGATTTCCAGCCCATAGAGAGACCAAAAGTGGATTTTACTAAACAAAACCTTTTTTCTGGGTTTTCAACAAAAGTGTCTTAGGACACAATTCTTACAAGTTTGATGACATTTTCATGAATACCTGATGCTTTCACCACTTTACTGCCTCAAAAGCAGCAAGTTCTTGTTTTTATGCTCTTAAACTGATTTCCAGCCAGAGAGACCAAAAGTGGATTTTCCTAAACAAAACCTTTTTTCTGGGTTTTCAACCAACGAAAGTGTCTCAGGACACAATTCTTACAAGTTTGATGACATTTTCATGAATACCTGATGCGTTCACCACTTTACTGCCTCAAAGCAGCAAAATCTTGTTTTTATGCTCTTAAACTGATTTCCAGCCTGCAGAGACCCAAAGGTGGATTTTCCTAAACAAAACCTTTTTTCTGGGTTTTCAACCAAATAAATTGTCTCAGGACACAATTCTTACAAGTTTGATGACATTTTCATGAATACCTGATGCTTTCACCACTTTACTGCCTCAAAGCAGCAACATCTTGTTTTTATGCTCTTAAACTGATTTCCAGCCCGCAGAGAGACCAAAAGTGGATTTTCCTAAACAAAACCTTTTTTGGGAGTTTTTCAACAAAGAGAAAGTGTCTTAGGACACAATTCTTAAGTTTGATGACATTTTCATGAATACCTGATGCTTTCACCACTTTACTGCCTCAAAGCAGCAAGTTCTTGTTTTCATGCTCTTAAACTGATTTCCAGCCCGCAGAGAGACCAAAAGTGGATTTTCATAAACAAAACCTTTTTTCTGGGTTTTCAACAAAAGAAAGTGTCTTAGGACACAATTCTTACAAGTTTGATGACATTTTCATGAATACCTGATGCTTTCACCACTTTACTGCCTCAAAGCAGCAACAAGTTCTTGTTTTTATGCTCTTAAACTGATTTCCAGCCAGAGAGACCAAAAGTGGATTTTCCTAAACAAAACCCTTTTTGGGGGTTTTCAACAAGAGAAAGTGTCTTAGGACACAATTCTTACAAGTTTGATGACATTTTCATGAATACCTGATGCTTTCACCACTTTACTGCCTCAAAGCAGCAAGTTCTTGTTTTTATGCTCTTAAACTGATTTCCAGCCCGCAGAGAGACCAAAAGTGGATTTTCCTAAACAAAACCTTTTTTTCTGGGTTTTCAACTAGGGAAAGTGTCTCAGGACACAATTCTTACAAGTTTGATGACATTTTCATGAATACCTGATGCGTTCACCACTTTACTGCCTCAAAGCAGCAAAATCTTGTTTTTATGCTCTTAAATTGATTTCAAGCCCGCAGAGAGACCAAAAGTGGATTTTCCTAAACAAAACCCTTTTGGGGTTTCAACAAGAAAGTGTCTTAGGACACAATTCTTACAAGTTTGATGACATTTTCATGAATACCTGATGCTTTCACCACTTTACTGCCTCAAAGCAGCAAGTTCTTGTTTTATGCTCTTAAACTGATTTCCAGCCCGCAGAGAGACCAAAAGTGGATTTTCCTAAACAAAACCTTTTTTTCTGGGTTTTCAACCAAAGAAAGTGTCTCAGGACACAATTCTTACAAGTTTGATGACATTTTCATGAATACCTGATGCGTTCACCACTTTACTGCCTCAAAGCAGCAACATCTTGTTTTTATGCTCTTAAATTGATTTCCAGCCCGCAGAGAGACCAAAAGTGGATTTTCCTAAACAAAACCCTTTTGGGGGGTTTTCAACCAAAGAAAGTGTCTCAGGACACAATTCTTACAAGTTTGATGACATTTTCATGAATACCTGATGCTTTCATCACTTTACTGCCTCAAAGCAGCAACATCTTGTTTTTATGCTCTTAAACTGATTTCCAGCACGCAGAGAGACCAAAAGTGGATTTTCCTAAACAAAACCCTTTTTTCTGGGTTTTCAACAAAAGAAAGTGTCTTAGGACACAATTCTTACAAGTTTGATGACATTTTCATGAATACCTGATGCTTTCACCACTTTACTGCCTCAAAAGCATTAAGTTCTTGTTTTTATGCTCTTAAACTGATTTCCAGCCATAGAGAGACCAAAAGTGGATTTTCCTAAACAAAACCTTTTTTCTGGGTTTTCAACCAAAGAAAGTGTCTCAGGACACAATTCTTACAAGTTTGATGACATTTTCATGAATACCTGATGCGTTCACCACTTTACTGCCTCAAAGCAGCAACATCTTGTTTTTATGCTCTTAAACTGATTTCCAGCCATTAGAGACCAAAAGTGGATTTTCCTAAACAAAACCCTTTTGGGGGTTTCAACAAGAGAAAGTGTCTTAGGACACAATTCTTACAAGTTTTATGACATTTTCATGAATACCTGATGCTTTCATCACTTTACTGCCTCAAAGCAGCAAGTTCTTGTTTTTATGCTCTTAAACTGATTTCCAGCCCACAGAGAGACCAAAAGTGGATTTTACTAAACAAAACCCTTTTTTCTGGGTTTTCAACAAGAGAAAGTGTCTTAGGACACAATTATTACAAGTTTGATGACATTTTAATGAATACCTGATGCTTTCACCACTTTACTGCCTCAAAGCAGCAAGTTCTTGTTTTCATGCTCTTAAACTGATTTCCAGCCCGCAGAGAGACCAAAAGTGGATTTTCATAAACAAAACCTTTTTTCTGGGTTTTCAACTAGGGAAAGTGTCTCAGGACACAATTCTTACAAGTTTGATGACATTTTCATGAATACCTGATGCTTTCACCACTTTACTGCCTCAAAGCAGCAACATCTTGTTTTATTCTCTTAAACTGATTTCCAGCACGCAGAGAGACCAAAGTGGATTTTACTAAACAAAACCCTTTTTTCTGAGTTTTCAACTAGGGAAAGTGTCTCAGGAAACAATTCTTACAAGTTTGATGACATTTTCATGAA
>JAYMGU010000029.1:551961-670961 GCA_036178185.1 Liparis tanakae
GTGAAATGCTGTTGTGTTGTTTGGTTCATCTGTTGATGTTTCTATGTAACAATGCTGTCTGTTTTGTGAATGTTTTTTATTGTAAATGTGTTTGAGTAAATGCTAGCTAAGCAGCTTGCTGTGAAAACACCACAATATCACTCATGTGATTATTTCTCCCCTTATTCAGGGGCGTAACATGTGTGTGCGTGTTATTTGCGTAAGTAAAAAAGTATTAAACCAAATCGCATGAAATTTGGTGGGATGATTAGTTATTATTCGGGGACCATTTGATTAGATTTTGGGATCGATCGGGTCAAATGTCAGGTTGTTTGCCCTTGATCTTGTCATCACTGAATAAAAACAGGTTTTCTGGTGTAAATCCCCTCTTGTCACTGCCTTTGATCTCGCTATGTAACCAGAGTCTATAAGTTGAGGTGATTTCCAGCAAAGCGCAGGGATTTGTGATTGCTTTGGCTGCGCCTGGATAGTCAGGGTATTTACCGTGATTTTCCTCATTCTAGTCAAGCAGCTTGCCGTGAAAACACCACAATATCACTCATGTGATTATTTTTCCCCTTATTCAGGTAGAGTGACGTTGTTCTGCAGTGTTGAAAGGTTAGTAATGAGTCCGCGGCTACGAGAGAATGTATGTTGTTAAAATAAGTTCAGAGATAAAGTGTATAGGGTATTTGTACATGTAGCGCTTGCGCCGATTAGTCTGCTCGCTAGGTTCATTACTGTGAAATGCAGTTGTGTTGTTTGGTTCATCTGTTGATGTATCTATGTAACAATGCTGTCTGTTTTGTGAATGTTTATATTGTAAATGTGTTTGAGTAAATGCTAGCTAAGCAGCTTGCCGTGAAAACACCACAATATCACTCATGTGATTATTTTTCCTTATTCAGGTAGAGTGACGTTGTTCTGCAGTGTTGAAAGGTTTGTAATGGGTCCGCTACGAGAGAATGTATGTTGTTAAAATAAGTTCAGAGATAAAGTGTATAGGTATTTGTACATGTACCGCTAGCGCTACGATTAGCTAAGAAGCTAGCGCCCGATTAGCCCGCTGGCTTAGGCCCATTACTGTGAAATGCAGTTGTGTTGTTTGGTTCATCTGTTGATGTATCTATGTCTGTTTTGTGAATGTTTATATTGTAAATGTGTTTGAGTAAATGCTAGCTAAGCAGCTTGCTGTGAAAATACCACAATATCACTCATGTGATTATTTCTCCCTTATTCAGGGCGTAACATGTGTGTGTGAGTGTTATTCGCGTATGTAAAAGTATTAAACCAAATCGCATAAAATTTGGTGGGATGATTAGGTTATTATCCGGGGACCATTTGATTAGATTTTGGGATCAATCGGGTCAAACATCAGGTTGTTTGCCCTTGATCTTGTCATCACTAAAAAAAACAGGTTTTCTGGTGTAAATCCTCTTGTCACTGCCTTTGATCTCGCGCGAACCAGAGTCTATAAGTAGAGGTGATTTCCAGCAAAGCGCAGGATTTGTGATTGCTTTTGGCTGCGCCTGGATAGTCAGGGTATTTCACCGTATTTTCCTCATTCTAGTTAAGCAGCTTGCCGTGAAAACACCACAATATCTCATGTGATTATTTTTCCCTTATTCAGGTAGAGTGACGTTGTTCTGCAGTGTTGAAAGGTTAGTAATGAGTCCGGCTACGAGAGAATGTATGTTGTTAAATAAGTTCAGAGATAAAGTGTATAGGGTATTTGTACATGTAGCTTAGCGCCCGATTAGCCCGTTGCCTAGGTTCATTACTGTGAAATGCAGTTGTGTTGTTTGGTTCATCTGTTGATGTATCTATGTAACAATGCTGTCTGTTTTGTGAATGTTTATATTGTAAATGTGTTTGAGTAAATGCTAGCTAAGCAGCTTGCCGTGAAAACACCACAATATCACTCATGTGATTATTTTTCCCCTTATTCAGGTAGAGTGACGTTGTTCTGCAGTGTTGAAAGGTTAGTAATGAGACCGCTGCTACGTAGAGAGAATGTATGTTGTTAAAATAAGTTCAGAGATAAAGTGTATAGGGTATTTGTACATGTAGCGCTTAGCTACCGATAGCTCGTTAGCTAGCGGACAGCCCGCTGCTAGACTCATTACTGTGAAATGCAGTTGTGTTGTTTGGTTCATCTGTTGATGTATCTATGTAACAATGCTGTCTGTTTTGTGAATGTTTATATTGTAAATGTGTTTGAGTAAATGCTAGCTAAGCAGCTTGCCGTGAAAACACCACAATATCACTCATGTGATTATTTCTCCCTTATTCAGGTAGAGTGACGTTGTTCTGCAGTGTTGAAAGGTTTGTAATGGGTCCGCGCCTACGAGAGCATGTATGTTGTTAAAATAAGTTCAGAGATAAAGTGTATAGGGTATTTGTAGATGTACGCTAATAGCGCCATTAGCTCGTTAGCTAGCGCCAATTAGCCCGTTGGCTAGGCTCATTACTGTGAAATGCAGTTGTGTTGTTTGATTCATCTGTTGATGTATCTATATAACAATGCTGTCTGTTTTGTGAATGTTTATATTGTAAATGTGTTTGAGTAAATGCTAGCTAAGCAGCTTGCTGTGAAAACACCACAATATCACTCATGTGATTATTTCTCCCTTATTCAGGGGCGTAACATGTGTGTGTGTGAGTGTTATTCGTAACTAATAAAGTATTAAACCAAATCGCATGAAATTTGGTGGGATGATTGGTTATTATCCGGGGACCATTTGATTAGATTTTGGGATCAATCGGGTCAAACGTCAGGTTGTTTGCCCTTGATCTTGTCATCACTGAATAAAAACAGGTTTTCTGGTGTAAATCCCCTCTTGTCATGCCTTTGATCTCGCGCCGAACCAGAGTCTATAAGTAGAGGTGATTTCCAGCAAAGCGGCAGGGATTTGTGATTGCTTTTGGCTGCGCCTGGATAGTCAGGGGTATTTCGCCGTATTTTCCTCATTCTAGTCAAGCAGCTTGCCGTGAAAACACCACAATATCACTCATGTGATTATTTTTCCCCTTATTCAGGTAGAGTGACGTTGTTCTGCAGTGTTGAAAGGTTAGTAATGAGTCCGCGGCTACGAGAGAATGTATGTTGTTAAAATAAGTTCAGAGATAAAGTGTATAGGGTATTTGTACATGTAGCGCTAGCGCCGATTAGCCCGTTCGCTAGGTTCATTACTGTGAAATGCAGTTGTGTTGTTTGGTTCATCTGTTGATGTATCTATGTAACAATGCTGTCTGTTTTGTGAATGTTTATATTGTAAATGTGTTTGAGTAAATGCTAGCTAAGCAGCTTGCCGTGAAAACACCACAATATCACTCATGTGATTATTTCTCCCCTTATTCAGGTAGAGTGACGTTGTTCTGCAGTGTTGAAAGGTTTGTAATGAGTCCGCGGCTACGAGAGAATGTATGTTGTTAAAATAAGTTCAGAGATAAAGTGTATAGGGTATTTGTACATGTAGCGCTAGCGCCGATTAGCTCGTTAGCTAGCGCCGACAGTTAGCTGCTAGGCTCATTACTGTGAAATGCAGTTGTGTTGTTTGGTTCATCTGTTGATGTATCTATGTAACAATGCTGTCTGTTTTGTGAATGTTTTTTATTGTAAATGTGTTTGAGTAAATGCTAGCTAAGCAGCTTGCTGTGAAAACACCACAATATCACTCATGTGATTATTTCTCCCCTTATTCAGGTAGAGTGACGTTGTTCTGCAGTGTTGAAAGGTTTGTAATGGGTCCGCGGCTACGAGAGAATGTATGTTGTTAAAATAAGTTCAGAGATAAAGTGTATAGGGTATTTGTACATGTACCGCTAGCGCCGATTAGCTCGTTAGCTAGCGCCGATTAGCTCGTACGGCTCATTACTGTGAAATGCAGTTGTGTTGTTTGGTTCATCTGTTGATGTATCTATAACAATGCTGTAATGCTGTTTTGTGAATGTTTATATTGTAAATGTGTTTGAGTAAATGCTAGCTAAGCAGCTTGCTGTGAAAACACCACAATATCACTCATGTGATTATTTCTCCCCTTATTCAGGGGCGTAACATGTGTGTGTGTGTTATTCGTAATGTAAAAGTATTAAACCAAATCGCATAAAATTTGGTGGGATGATTGGTTATCCGGGACCATTTGATTAGATTTTGTGATCAATCGTGTCAAACGTCAGGTTGTTTGCCCTTGATCTTGTCATCACTAAATAAAAACAGGTTTTCTGGTGTAAATCCCCTCTTGTCATGCCTTTGATCTCGCGCCCAACCAGAGTCTATAAGTAGAGGTGATTTCCAGCAAAGCGGCAGGGATTTGTGATTGCTTTTGGCTGCGCCTGGATAGTCAGGGGTATTTCGCCGTATTTTCCTCATTCTAGTCAAGCAGCTTGCCGTGAAAACACCACAATATCACTCATGTGATTATTTTTCCCCTTATTCAGGTAGAGTGACGTTGTTCTGCAGTGTTGAAAGGTTAGTAATGAGTCCGCGGCTAGAGAGAATGTATGTTGTTAAAATAAGTACAGAGATAAAGTGTATAGGGTATTTGTACATGTAGCGCTAGCGCCGATTAGCCCGTTCGCTAGGTTCATTACTGTGAAATGCAGTTGTGTTGTTTGGTTCATCTGTTGATGTATCTATGTAACAATGCTGTCTGTTTTGTGAATGTTTATATTGTAAATGTGTTTGAGTAAATGCTAGCTAAGCAGCTTGCCGTGAAAACACCACAATATCACTCATGTGATTATTTCTCCCCTTATTCAGGTAGAGTGACGTTGTTCTGCAGTGTTGAAAGGTTTGTAATGGGTCCGCGGCTACGAGAGAATGTATGTTGTTAAAATAAGTTCAGAGATAAAGTGTATAGGGTATTTGTACATGTACCGCTAGCACCGATTAGCTCGTTAGCTAGCGCCGATTAGCCCGTTGGCTAGGCTCATTACTGTGAAATGCAGTTGTGTTGTTTGGTTCATCTGTTGATGTATCTATGTCTGTTTTGTGAATGTTTATATTGTAAATGTGTTTGAGTAAATGCTAGCTAAGCAGCTTGCTGTGAAAACACCACAATATCACTCATGTGATTATTTCTCCCCTTATTCAGGGACGTAACATGTGTGTGTGCGTGTTATTCGCGTAAGTAAAAAAGTATTAAACCAAATCGCATGAAATTTGGTGGGATGATTAGTTATTATTCGGGGACCATTTGATTAGATTTTGGGATCAATCGGGTCAAACATCAGGTTGTTTGCCCTTGATCTTGTCATCACTGAATAAAAACAGGTTTTCTGGTGTAAATCCCCTCTTGTCACTGCCTTTGATCTCGCGCCGAACCAGAGTCTATAAGTAGAGGTGAATTCCAGCAAAGCGGCAGGGATTTGTGATTGCTTTTGGCTGCGCCTGGATAGTCAGGGGTATTTCGCCGTATTTTCCTCATTCTAGTTAAGCAGCTTGCCGTGAAAACACCACAATATCACTAATGTGATTATTTTTCCCCTTATTCAGGTAGAGTGACGTTGTTCTGCAGTGTTGAAAGGTTAGTAATGAGACCGCGGCTACGAGAGAATGTATGTTGTTGAAATAAGTTCAGAGATAAAGTGTATAGGGTATCTGTACATGTAGCGCTAGCGCCGATTAGCTCGTTAGCTAGCGCCGATTAGCCCTTTGCCTAGACTCGTTACTGTGAAATGCAGTTGTGTTGTTTGGTTCATCTGTTGATGTATCTATGTAACAATGCAGTCTGTTTTGTGAATGTTTATATTGTAAATGTGTTTGAGTAAATGCTAGCTAAGCAGCTTGCCGTGAAAACACCACAATATCACTCATGTGATTATTTCTCCCCTTATTCAGGTAGAGTGACGTTGTTCTGCAGTGTTGAAAGGTTTGTAATGGGTCCGCGGCTACGAGAGAATGTATGTTGTTAAAATAAGTTCAGAGATAAAGTGTATAGGGTATTTGTACATGTACCGCTAGCGCCGATTAGCTCGTTAGCTAGCGCCGATTAGCCCGTTGGCTAGGCTCATTACTGTGAAATGCAGTTGTGTTGTTTGGTTCATCTGTTGATGTATCTATGTAACAATGCTGTCTGTTTTGTGAATGTTTTTTATTGTAAATGTGTTTGAGTAAATGCTAGCTAAGCAGCTTGCTGTGAAAATACCACAATATCACTCATGTGATTATTTCTCCCCTTATTCAGGGGCGTAACATGTGTGTGTGAGTGTTATTCGCGTAAGTAAAAAAGTATTAAACCAAATCGCATGAAATTTGGTGGGATGATTGGTTATTATCCGGGGACCATTTGATTAGATTTTGTGATCGATCGTGTCAAACGTCAGGTTGTTTGCCCTTGATCTTGTCATCACTAAATAAAAACAGGTTTTCTGGTGTAAATCCCCTCTTGTCATGCCTTTGATCTCGCGCCGAACCAGAGTCTATAAGTAGAGGTGATTTCAGCCAAAGCCGCAGGGATTTGTGATTGCTTTTGGCTGCGCCTGGATATTCAGGGTATTTTGCTGTATTTTCCTCATTCTAGTCAAGCAGCTTGCCGTGAAAACACCACAATATCACTCATGTGATTATTTCTCCCCTTATTCAGGTATGGTGACGTTCTGCAGTGTCGAAAGGTTTGTAATGAGTCTGCGGCTACGAGAGAATGTATGTTGTTAAAATAAGTTCAGAGATAAAGTGTATAGGGTATTTGTACATGTAGCGCTAGCGCCGATTAGCTTGTTAGCTAGCGCCGATTAGCCCGTTGGCTAGGCTCATTACTGTGAAATGCTGTTGTGTTGTTTGGTTCATCTGTTGATGTTTCTATGTAACAATGCTGTTTGTTTTGTGAATGTTTACATTGTAAATGTGTCTGAGTAAATTCTAGCTAAGCAGCTTGCCGTGAAAACACCACAATATCACTCATGTGATTATTTCTCCCTTTATTCAGGTAGAGTGACATTGTTCTGCAGTGTTGAAAGGTTTGTAATGAGTCCGCGGCTACGAGAGAATGTATGTTGTTAAAATAAGTTCAGAGATAAAGTGTATAGTGTATTTGTACATGTAGCGCTAGCGCCGATTAGCTCAATAGCTAGCGCCGATTAGCTCAATAGCTAGCGCTGATTAGCTTGTTATTTAGCGCCGATTAGCCCATTGGCTAGACTCTTTACTGTGAAATGCAGTTGTGTTGTTTGGTTCATCTGTTGATGTATCTATGTAACAATGCTGTCTGTTTTGTGAATGTTTATATCGTAAATGTGTTTGAGCAAATGCTAGTCAAGCAGCTTGCCGTGAAAACACCACAATATCACTCATGTGATTATTTTTCCCCTTATTCAGGTAGAGTGACGTTGTTCTGCAGTGTTGAAAGGTTAGTAATGAGTCCGCGGCTACGAGAGAATGTATGTTGTTAAAATAAGTTCAGAGATAAAGTGTATAGGGTATTTGTACATGTAGCGCTAGCTCGACAGTCTGCTCGCTAGGTTAATTACTGTGAAATGCAGTTGTGTTGTTTGGTTCATCTGTTGATGTATCTATGTAACAATGCTGTCTGTTTTGTGAATGTTTTTTATTGTAAATGTGTTTGAGTAAATGCTAGCTAAGCAGCTTGCCGTGAAAACACCACAATATCACTCATGTGATTATTTCTCCTTATTCAGGTAGAGTGACGTTGTTCTGCAGTGTTGAAAGGTTTGTAATGGGTCCGCGGCTACGAGAGAATGTATGTTGTTAAAATAAGTTCAGAGATAAAATGTATAGGGTATTTGTACATGTAGCGCTAGCGCCGATTAGCCCGTTGGCTAGGCTTATTAATGTGAAATGCAGTTGTGTTGTTTGGTTCATCTGTTGATGTTTCTATGTAAAAATGCTGTTTGTTTTGTGAATGTTTACATTGTCAATGTGTCTGAGTAAATTCTAGCTAAGCAGCTTGCCGTGAAAACACCACAATATCACTCATGTGATTATTTTTCCCCTTATTCAGGTAGAGTGACGTTGTTCTGCAGTGTTGAAAGGTTAGTAATGAGTCCGCGGCTACGAGAGAATGTATGTTGTTAAAATAAGTTCAGAGATAAAGTGTATAGGGTATTTGTACATGTACCGCTAGCGCCGATTAGCTCGTTAGCTAGCGCCGATTAGCCCGTTGGCTAGGCTCATTACTGTGAAATGCAGTTGTGTTGTTTGGTTCATCTGTTGATGTATCTATGTCTGTTTTGTGAATGTTTATATTGTAAATGTGTTTGAGTAAATGCTAGCTAAGCAGCTTGCTGTGAAAACACCACAATATCACTCATGTGATTATTTCTCCCCTTATTCAGGGGCGTAACATGTGTGTGTGTGTGTGTTATTCGCGTAAGTAAAAAAGTATTAAACCAAATCGCATGAAATTTGGTGGGATGATTAGTTATTATTCGGGGACCATTTGATTAGATTTTGGGATCAATCGGGTCAAACATCAGGTTGTTTGCCCTTGATCTTGTCATCACTGAATAAAAACAGGTTTTCTGGTGTAAATCCCCTCTTGTCACTGCCTTTGATCTCGCGCCGAACCAGAGTCTATAAGTAGAGGTGAATTCCAGCAAAGCGGCAGGGATTTGTGATTGCTTTTGGCTGCGCCTGGATAGTCAGGGTATTTCGCCGTATTTTCTCATTCTAGTTAAGCAGCTTGCCGTGAAAACACCACAATATCACTCATGTGATTATTTCTCCCCTTATTCAGGTAGAGTGACGTTGTTCTGCAGTGTTGAAAGGTTTGTAATGAGACCGCGGCTACGAGAGAATGTATGTTGTTGAAATAAGTTCAGAGATAAAGTGTATAGGGTATCTGTACATGTAGCGCTAGCGCCGATTAGCTCGTTAGCTAGCGCCGATTAGCCCTTTGCCTAGACTCGTTACTGTGAAATGCAGTTGTGTTGTTTGGTTCATCTGTTGATGTATCTATGTAACAATGCAGTCTGTTTTGTGAATGTTTATATTGTAAATGTGTTTGAGTAAATGCTAGCTAAGCAGCTTGCCGTGAAAACACCACAATATCACTCATGTGATTATTTCTCCCCTTATTCAGGTAGAGTGACGTTGTTCTGCAGTGTTGAAAGGTTTGTAATGGGTCCGCGGCTACGAGAGAATGTATGTTGTTAAAATAAGTTCAGAGATAAAGTGTATAGGGTATTTGTACATGTACCGCTAGCGCCGATTAGCTCGTTAGCTAGCGCCGATTAGCCCGTTGGCTAGGCTCATTACTGTGAAATGCAGTTGTGTTGTTTGGTTCATCTGTTGATGTATCTATGTAACAATGCTGTCTGTTTTGTGAATGTTTTTTATTGTAAATGTGTTTGAGTAAATGCTAGCTAAGCAGCTTGCTGTGTAAACACCACAATATCACTCATGTGATTATTTCTCCCCTTATTCAGGGACGTAACATGTGTGTGTGAGTGTTATTCGTGTAAGTAAAAAAGTATTAAACCAAATCGCATGAAATTTAGTGGGATGATTGGTTATTATCCGGGGACCATTTGATTAGATTTTGGGATCGATCGGGTCAAACGTCAGGTTGTTTGCCCTTGATCTTGTCATCACTGAATAAAAACAGGTTTTCTGGTGTAAATCCCCTCTTGTCACTGCCTTTGATCTCGCGCCGAACCAGAGTCTATAAGTAGAGGTGAATTCAAGCAAAGCCGCAGGGATTTGTGATTGCTTTTGGCTGCGCCTGGATATTCAGGGGTATTTTGCTGTATTTTCCTCATTCTAGTTAAGCAGCTTGCCGTGAAAACACCACAATATCACTCATGTGATTATTTCTCCCCTTATTCAGGTAGGGTGACGTTCTGCAGTGTCGAAAGGTTTGTAATGAGTCTGCGGCTACGAGAGAATGTATGTTGTTAAAATAAGTTCAGAGATAAAGTGTATAGGGTATTTGTACATGTAGCGCTAGCGCCGATTAGCTTGTTAGCTAGCGCCGATTAGCCCGTTGGCTAGGCTCATTACTGTGAAATGCTGTTGTGTTGTTTGGTTCATCTGTTGATGTTTCTATGTAACAATGCTGTTTGTTTTGTGAATGTTTACATTGTAAATGTGTCTGAGTAAATTCTAGCTAAGCAGCTTGCCGTGAAAACACCACAATATCACTCATGTGATTATTTCTCCCTTTATTCAGGTAGAGTGACATTGTTCTGCAGTGTTGAAAGGTTTGTAATGAGTCCGCGGCTACGAGAGAATGTATGTTGTTAAAATAAGTTCAGAGATAAAGTGTATAGTGTATTTGTACATGTAGCGCTAGCGCCGATTAGCTCAATAGCTAGCGCTGATTAGCTTGTTATTTAGCGCCGATTAGCCCATTGGCTAGACTCTTTACTGTGAAATGCAGTTGTGTTGTTTGGTTCATCTGTTGATGTATCTATGTAACAATGCTGTCTGTTTTGTGAATGTTTATATCGTAAATGTGTTTGAGCAAATGCTAGTCAAGCAGCTTGCCGTGAAAACACCACAATATCACTCATGTGATTATTTTTCCCCTTATTCAGGTAGAGTGACGTTGTTCTGCAGTGTTGAAAGGTTAGTAATGAGTCCGCGGCTACGAGAGAATGTATGTTGTTAAAATAAGTTCAGAGATAAAGTGTATAGGGTATTTGTACATGTAGCGCTAGCGCCGATTAGCCCGTTCGCTAGGTTAATTACTGTGAAATGCAGTTGTGTTGTTTGGTTCATCTGTTGATGTATCTATGTAACAATGCTGTCTGTTTTGTGAATGTTTATATTGTAAATGTGTTTGAGTAAATGCTAGCTAAGCAGCTTGCCGTGAAAACACCACAATATCACTCATGTGATTATTTCTCCCCTTATTCAGGTAGAGTGACGTTGTTCTGCAGTGTTGAAAGGTTTGTAATGGGTCCGCGGCTACGAGAGAATGTATGTTGTTAAAATAAGTTCAGAGATAAAGTGTATAGGGTATTTGTACATGTAGCGCTAGCGCCGATTAGCCCGTTGGCTAGGCTTATTAATGTGAAATGCAGTTGTGTTGTTTGGTTCATCTGTTGATGTTTCTATGTAAAAATGCTGTTTGTTTTGTGAATGTTTACATTGTCAATGTGTCTGAGTAAATTCTAGCTAAGCAGCTTGCCGTGAAAACACCACAATATCACTCATGTGATTATTTTTCCCCTTATTCAGGTAGAGTGACGTTGTTCTGCTGTGTTGAAAGGTTTGTAATGAGACCGCGGCTACGAGAGAAGGTATGTTGTTGAAATAAGTTCAGAGATAAAGTGTATAGGATATCTGTACATGTAGCGCTAGCGCCGATTAGCTCGTTACTTAGCGCCGATTAGCCCGTTGGCTAGGCTCATTACTGTGAAATGCAGTTGTGTTGTTTGGTTCATCTGTTGATGTATCTATGTAACAATGCTGTCTGTTTTGTGAATGTTTATATTGTAAATGTGTTTGAGTAAATGCTAGCTAAGCAGCTTGCTTTGAAAACACCACAATATCACTCATGTGATTATTTCTCCTTTATTCAGGGACATAACATGTGTGTGCGTGTTATTCGCGTAAGTAAAAAAGTATTAAACCAAATCGCATGAAATTTGGTGGGATGATTAGTTATTATTCAGGGACCATTTGATTAGATTTTGGGATCAATCGGGTCAAACGTCAGGTTGTTTGCCCTTGATCTTGTCATCACTGAATAAAAACAGGTTTTCTGGTGTAAATCCCCTCTTGTCACTGCCTTTGATCTCGCGCCGAACCAGAGTCTATAAGTAGAGGTGAATTCCAGCAAAGCGGCAGGGATTTGTGATTGCTTTTGGCTGCGCCTGGATAGTCAGGGGTATTTCGCCGTATTTTCCTCATTCTAGTTAAGCAGCTTGCCGTGAAAACACCACAATATCACTCATGTGACGTTGTTCTGCAGTGTTGAAAGGTTTGTAATGAGTCTGCGGCTACGAGAGAATGTATGTTGTTAAAATGAGTTCAGAGATAAAGTGTATAGGGTATCTGTACATGTAGCGCTAGCGCAGATTAGCTCGTTAGTTAGTGCCGATTAGCCCGTTGCCTAGACTCGTTACTGTGAAATGCAGTTGTGTTGTTTGGTTCATCTGTTGATGTATCTATGTAACAATGCTGTGTTTTGTGAATGTTTATATTGTAAATGTGTTTGAGTAAATGCTAGCTAAGCAGCTTGCTGTGAAAATACCACAATATCACTCATGTGATTATTTCTCCCCTTATTCAGGGGCGTAACATGTGTGTGTGTGAGTGTTATTCGCGTAAGTAAAAAAGTATTAAACCAAATCGCATAAAATTTGGTGGGATGATTGGTTATTATCCGGGGACCATTAGATCGTGTCAAACGTCAGGTTGTTTGCCCTTGATCTTGTCATCACTAAATAAAAACAGGTTTTCTGGTGTAAATCCCCTCTTGTCATGCCTTTGATCTCGCGCCGAACCAGAGTCTATAAGTAGAGGTGATTTCCAGCAAAGCGGCAGGGATTTGTGATTGCTTTTGGCTGCGCCTGGATAGTCAGGGGTATTTCGCCGTATTTTCCTCATTCTAGTTAAGCAGCTTGCCGTGAAAACACCACAATATCACTCATGTGATTATTTCTCCCCTTATTCCGGTAGAGTGACGTTGTTCTGCAGTGTTGGAAGGTTTGTAATGAGTCCGCGGCTACAAGAGAATGTATGTTGTTAAAATAAGTTCAGAGATAAAGTGTATAGGGTATTTGTACATGTAGCGCTAGCGCCGATTAGCCCGTTGGCTAGGCTTATTAATGTGAAATGCAGTTGTGTTGTTTGGTTCATCTGTTGATGTTTCTATGTAAAAATGCTGTTTGTTTTGTGAATGTTTACATTATAAATGTGTCTGAGTAAATTCTAGCTAAGCAGCTTGCCGTGAAAACACCACAATATCACTCATGTGATTATTTTTCCCCTTATTCAGGTAGAGTGACGTTGTTTTGCAGTGTTGAAAGGTTTGTAATGAGTCCGCGGCTACGAGAGAATGTATGTTGTTAAAATGAGTTCAGAGATAAAGTGTATAGGGTATCTGTACATGTAGCGCTAGCGCAGATTAGCTCGTTAGTTAGTGCCGATTAGCCCGTTGCCTAGACTCGTTACTGTGAAATGCAGTTGTGTTGTTTGGTTCATCTGTTGATGTATCTATGTAACAATGCTGTCTGTTTTGTGAATGTTTATATTGTAAATGTGTTTGAGTAAATGCTAGCTAAGCAGCTTGCTGTGAAAATACCACAATATCACTCATGTGTATATTTCTCCCCTTATTCAGGGGCGTAACATGTGTGTGTGTGAGTGTTATTCGCGTAAGTAAAAAAGTATTAAACCAAATCGCATAAAATTTGGTGGGATGATTGGTTATTATCCGGGGACCATTTGATTAGATTTTGTGATCGATCGTGTCAAACGTCAGGTTGTTTGCCCTTGATCTTGTCATCACTAAATAAAAACAGGTTTTCTGGTGTAAATCCCCTCTTGTCATGCCTTTGATCTCGCGCCGAACCAGAGTCTATAAGTAGAGGTGATTTCCAGCAAAGCGGCAGGGATTTGTGATTGCTTTTGGCTGCGCCTGGATAGTCAGGGAGGATTTCGCCGTATTTTCCTCATTCTAGTTAAGCAGCTTGCAGTGTGAAAACACCACAATATCACTCATGTGATTATTTCTCCCTTATTCAGGTAGGGTGACGTTCAGCAGTGGTGAAAGGTATATATGTTGTTAAAATAAGTTCAGAGATAAAGTGTATAGGGTATTTGTGAGAGGTGTGGACTCGAGTCACATGACTTGGACTCGAGTCAGACTCGAGTCATGAATTTGATGTGTTGCGACTCGACTTGACAACATTTAAAGAGACTTGCAACTCGACTTGGACTTCAACATTAATGACTCGTGACTTCACTTGGACTTGAGCCTTTTGACTTGATACGACTTGCTCCACACTCCCCGAGCTGCACCAACAGGTGCCGGTCACCAGCAGCTCGTTGCCGCCTCCGTCGCTCGCTAAAATAGACTCATACCCGGGATTTTAAGTGCATTTCTCCCCAAAAGTTACAGCAGTGTTGGTCTCCAAAGCTGTATCCCCTCCACGATCCCTTTGTCTGTGTGTATGCGTGTATGTTCCGGATGGGCATAATCACTCCATGAATTGATCATTAAGAATTTCGTCGATGACATTGATATCCGAGTTACCCTGAACGCAGCACAGCGATGTTAGCAGCTGAATGAAGCAGCCCGGAGCTTCATGTCCGCACACGGACACGCAGAGGGCAACCCTGACAGACCGGGTCTGGGTGAGGGGTTCCGGGAGTGAGTGACAACAACCGGACTGAGACGTGGAGAGCTGTGCCTGCCTCCAGTGCTCCAGTGGATCGAGTTTTCAGCCATGGTGGAATCATATGGTGGTCCCCATCATGCACAAATGACCGACAGACTTTTGGCCAATTTGGTCTTTTGCAAATGCAATGCAGCATAGGGCCCTGACATATACAAAGCACAACCCTGTTTAGTGTCATGTTCATGTATTTATTACGTTGCTCCCATGTACACACACACACAGACAATATGAGGTGCGATAAATGAGATGAGATAGATGCAGGACATAAACTGCTGTGGAACTAGTTAAAATGCTAAATACAATGTTAGCACTTTTGTACAAATAATTACAGTTGCACTTGTTTTTTCAAATGTGTTCATTCTGTAAAGGAGTGGTTTAAAATGAAGAATATTCTTTCGAAATATGAGTTAAATGTTAAAAATGAATGGTTAATAGTGCAATGTTAGCACCATTTCCCCCCCTGCAATTTCAATTGCCTTATACAAGTTATACTTTATACTTGTACTTATAATAAATAAATACAGATTTTAAAAGCATACATGATCTGTGTAAATATATTATTACTCTGTGATCAAAAGGACTCGAAACTCAAACTGCAGGACTTGGACTCGACTTGAGACTTGTCAGTCATGACTTGTATAGGGTGTCTCTCTGCGGGCTGGAAATCAGTTTAAGAGCATCAAAACAAGAACTTGCTGCTTTGAGGGCAGTAAAGTGATGAAAGCATCAGGCATTCATGAAAATGTCATCAAACTTTTAATAATTGTGTCCTAAGACACTTTCTTTGGTTGAAAACCCCCAAAAAAGGTTTTGTTTAGCAAAATCCACTTTTGGTCTCTCTGCGGGCTGGAAATCAGTTTAAGAGCATAAAAACAAGAACTTGCTGCTTTGAGGCAGTAAAGTGATGGAAGCATCAGGCATTCATGAAAATGTCATCAAACTTGTAAGAATTGTGTCCTGAGACACTTTCTTTGGTTGAAAACCCAGAAAAAAGGTTTTGTTTAGGAAAATCCACTTTTGGTCTCTCTGCGGGCTGGAAATCATTTTAAGAGCATAAAAACAAGATGTTGCTGCTTTGAGGCAGTAAAGTGGTGAAAGCATCAGGTATTCATGAAAATGTCATCAAACTTGTAAGAATTGTGTCCTGAGACACTTTCCATAGTTGACAACCCAGAAAAAAGGTTTTGTTTATGAAAATCCACTTTTGGTCTCTCTGCGGGCTGGAAATCAGTTTAAGAGCATAAAAACAAGAACTTGCTGCTTTGAGGCAGTAAAGTGGTGAACGCATCAGGTATTCATGAAAATGTCATCAAACTTGTAAGAATTGTGTCCTGAGACACTTTCTTTGGTTGAAAACCCAGAAAAAAGGTTTTGTTTAGGAAAATCCACTTTTGGTCTCTCTGCGGGCAGGAAATCAGTTTAAGAGCATAAAAACAAGAACTTGCTGCTTTGAGGCAGTAAAGTGGTGAACGCATCAGGTATTCATGAAAATGTCATCAAACTTGTAAGAATTGTGTCCTGAGACACTTTCTTTGGTTGAAAACCCAGAAAAAAGGTTTTGTTTAGGAAAATCCACTTTTGGTCTCTGCGGGCTGGAAATCAGTTTAAGAGCATAAAAACAAGAACTTGCTGCTTTGAGGCAGTAAAGTGGTGAACGCATCAGGTATTCATGAAAATGTCATCAAACTTGTAAGAATTGTGTCCTGAGACAATTTATTTGGTTGAAAACCCAGAAAAAAGGTTTTGTTTAGGAAAATCCACCTTTGGTCTCTCTGCGGGCTGGAAATCAGTTTAAGAGCATAAAAACAAGAACTTGCTGCTTTGAGGCAGTAAAGTGGTGAAAGCATCAGGTATTCATGAAAATGTCATCAAACTTGTAAGAATTGTGTCCTGAGACACTTTCTTTGGTTGAAAACCCAGAAAAAGGTTTTGTTTAGGAAAATCCACTTTTGGTCTCTATGGGCTGGAAATCAGTTTAAGAGCATAAAACAAGAACTTGCTGCTTTGAGGCAGTAAAGTGATGAAAGCATCAGGTATTCATGAAAATGTCATCAAACTTGTAAGAATTGTGTCCTGAGACACTTTCTTTGGTTGTAAACCCAGGAAAAAGGTGTTGTTTAGGAAAATCCACCTTTGGTCTCTCTGCGGGCTGGAAATCAGTTTAAGAGCATAAAAACAAGATTTTGCTGCTTTGAGGCAGTAAAGTGGTGAAAGCATCAGGTATTCATGAAAATGTCATCAAACTTGTAAGAATTGTGTCCTGAGACACTTTCTTTGGTTGAAAACCCAGAAAAAAGGTTTTGTTTAGGAAAATCCACTTTTGGTCTCTCTGCGGGCTGGAAATCAGTTTAAGAGCATAAAAACAAGATGTTGCTGCTTTGAGGCAGTAAAGTGGTGAAAGCATCAGGTATTCATGAAAATGTCATTAAACTTGTAAGAATTATGTCCTGAGACACTTTCTTTGGTTGAAAACCCAGAAAAAAGGTTTTGTTTAGGAAAATCCACTTTTGGTCTCTCGGCGGGCTGGAAATCAGTTTAAGAGCATAAAAACAAGATGTTGCTGCTTTGAGGCAGTAAAGTGATGAAAGCATCAGGTATTCATGAAAATGTCATCAAACTTGTAAGACTTGTGTCTTAAGACACTTTCTTTGGTTGAAAACCCAGAAAAAAGGTTTTGTTTAGTAAAATCCACTGTTGGTCTCTTTGCGGGCTGGAAATCAGTTTAAGAGCATAAAAACAAGAACTTGCTGCTTTGAGGCAGTAAAGTGATGAAAGCATCAGGCATTCATGAAAATGTCATCAAACTTGTAAGAATTGTGTCCTGAGACACTTTCTGTGGTTGAAAACCAAGAAATAAGGTTTTGTTTAGTAAAATCCACTGTTGGTCTCTCTGCGGGCTGGAAATCAGTTTAAGAGCATAAAAACAAGAACTTGCCGCTTTGAGGCAGTAAAGTGATGAAAGCATCAGGTTTTCATGAAAATGTCATCAAACTTGTAAGAATTGTGTCCTGAGACACTTTCTTTGGTTGAAAACCCAGAAAAAGGTTTTGTTTAGGAAAATACACGTTTGGTCTCTCTGCGGGCTGGAAATCATTTTAAGATCATAAAAACAAGATGTTGCTGCTTTGAGGCAGTAAAGTGGTGAAAGCATCAGGTATTCATGAAAATGTCATCAAACTTGTAAGAATTGTGTCCTGAGACACTTTCTTGGTTGAAAACCCAGAAAAAGGTTTTGTTTAGGAAAATCAACTTTTGGTCTCTCTGCAGGCTGGAAATCAGTTTAAGAGCATAAAAACAAAAACTTGCTGCTTTGAGGCAATAAAGTGATGAAAGCATCAGGTATTCATGAAAATGTCATCAAACTTGTAAGAATTATGTCCTGAGACACTTTCTTTGGTTGAAAACCCAGAAAAAAGATTTTGTTTAGGAAAATCCACTTTTGGTCTCTGCGGGCTGGAAATCAGTTTAAGAGCATAAAAACAAGAACTTGCTTCTTTGAGGCAGTAAAGTGATGAAAGCATCAGGTTTTCATGAAAATGTCATCAAACTTGTAAGAATTGTGTCCTGAGACACTTTCTTTGGTTGAAAACCCAGAAAAAAGGTTTTGTTTAGTAAAATCCACTGTTGGTCTCTTTGCGGGCTGGAAATCAGTTTAAGAGCATAAAAACAAGATGTTGCTGCTTTGAGGCAGTAAAGTGATGAAAGCATCAGGTATTCATGAAAATGTCATCAAACTTGTAAGACTTGTGTCTTAAGACACTTTCTTTGGTTGAAAACCCAGAAAAAAAGGTTTTGTTTAGGAAAATCCACTTTTGGTCTCTCTGCGGGCTGGAAATCAGTTTAAGAGCATAAAAACAAGATTTTGCTGCTTTGAGGCAGTAAAGTGGTGAAAGCATCAGGTATTCATGAAAATGTCATCAAACTTGTAAGAATTGTGTCCTGAGACACTTTCTTTGGTTGAAAACCCAGAAAAAAGGTTTTGTTTAGGAAAATCCACTTTTGGTCTCTCTGGCTGGAAATCAGTTTAAGAGCATAAAAACAAGATGTTGCTGCTTTGAGGCAGTAAAGTGGTGAAAGCATCAGGTATTCATGAAAATGTCATTAAACTTGTAAGAATTATGTCCTGAGACACTTTCTTTCGTTGAAAACCCAGAAAAAAGGTTTTGTTTAGGAAAATCCACTTTTGGTCTCTCGGCGGGCTGGAAATCAGTTTAAGAGCATAAAAACAAGATGTTGCTGCTTTGAGGCAGTAAAGTGATGAAAGCATCAGGCATTCATGAAAATGTCATCAAACTTTTAATAATTGTGTCCTAAGACACTTTCTTTGGTTGAAAACCCCCAAAAAAGGTTTTGTTTAGGAAAATCCACTTTTGGTCTCTCTGCGGGCTGGAAATCAGTTTAAGAGCATAAAAACAAGAACTTGCTGCTTTGAGGCAGTAAAGTGATGAAAGCATCAGGCATTCATGAAAATGTCATCAAACTTGTAAGAATTGTGTCCTGAGACACTTTCTGTGGTTGAAAACCAAGAAATAAGGTTTTGTTTAGTAAAATCCACTGTTGGTCTCTCTGCGGGCTGGAAATCAGTTTAAGAGCATAAAAACAAGAACTTGCCGCTTTGAGGCAGTAAAGTGATGAAAGCATCAGGTTTTCATGAAAATGTCATCAAACTTGTAAGAATTGTGTCCTGAGACACTTTCTTTGGTTGAAAACCCAGAAAAAAGGTTTTGTTTAGGAAAATACACGTTTGGTCTCTCTGCGGGCTGGAAATCATTTTAAGATCATAAAAACAAGATGTTGCTGCTTTGAGGCAGTAAAGTGGTGAAAGCATCAGGTATTCATGAAAATGTCATCAAACTTGTAAGAATTGTGTCCTGAGACACTTTCTTTGGTTGAAAACCCAGAAAAAAGGTTTTAATAATAATAATAATAATATATTTGATTTATATAGCGCTTTTCCAGGTGCTCAAAGACGCTTTACAACACATAATTAAAAGAAAAAGAAAAAACCTAAAAGCTATGCATTATAAATTACGATAAAAACAAACAATAAAAGCAAATAAGAACATACAGAGCACACAATCACACATTAAAAGCAATTTTGAACAGGTGGGTTTTGATTTGTGATTTGAATAATGACAGTTCGGTGCAGTCTCGGATGTTTTTGGGGAGAGAGTTCCAGAGAGAGGGGGCAGAAATGGAGAATGCTCTGTCACCCCAAGTCCGGTGCTTGGTCCTGTGTGGGATGGAGAGGAGGTTGGCATCAGAGGAGCGGAGTTGGCGGGATGGAGTGTGATGGTGAAGCAGATCGGTGAGGTAGCAGGGGGCCTGGTTATGGAGGGCTTTGTAGGTGAGGAGAAGGATTTTGTAATGGATACGTTGTGGGACGGGGAGCCAGTGGAGGGTCTGGAGAACAGGGGTGATGTGATCATGAGCGGGTGTGGGTGAGTAATCGAGCAGCAGAGTTCTGAATATACTGGAGTTTATTGAGAATTTTTGATGTTGTGCCATAGAGAATGCTGTTGCAATAGTCTATTCGGGAGGAGATGAAGGCGTGGATTAGTGTTTCAGCAGCAGATGAGGAGAGTGATGGACGGAGACGAGCGATGTTTCTGAGGTGGAAGAAGGCAGTTCGGGTGATTTGTTTGACATGGTGTTCAAGGAGAGGTTGCTGTCTAACATGACTCCGAGGTTATGGATGTGTGGATGGGGACAGAGTGGAGTTGTCCATGGCGAGGCTGAAGGTATGACTGGTTTTGGTGAGAGATTTGGGACCGATGATGAGCATGTCAGATTTATCACAGTTGAGTTTTAGAAAGTTGGTGTTCATCCAGGATTTGATGTCAGTGAGGCAGTTGGTTAGGTAGTGTGAGTGGCAGTGGTGATGGCCTTTGTGGAGATGTAGAGCTGGACATCGTCGGCATAGCAGTGGAACATGAGACCGTGTTGGCGTATGATATGTCCAAGAGGTAGCAGATAGAGAATGAAGAGAAGTGGACCGAGCACTGAACCCTGAGGGACGCCCTGAGACAGAGGAGCAGTGAAGGAGGTGCAGTTGTTGATATTGATGAATTGTTGTCTGTTTGTAAGATATGATTTGAGCCAGGATAGAGCAGATCCAGTGATGTTGAGGGACGTTTTGAGGCGCGAGAGAAGTATGTTGTGGTTTATGGTATCGAAGGCTGCAGTGAGATCCAGGAGAATGAGGATGTTGAGGTGACCGGAGTCTGAGGAGATGAAGAGGTCATTGGTGACTTTCAGAAGTGCTGTTTCAGTGCTGTGCTGTGAGCGGAAACCAGATTGAAATGGCTCGAACAGATCATTGGAGGTGAGGTGGGTTTTGAGTTGTGCAGCGACGCGTTCCAGTATTTTCGCTAGGAAGGGAAGATTTGAAATGGGCCGGAAATTGCTCATGGTCTCAGGGTCGAGTCCAGGTTTTTTGAGGATGGGGGTGACAGCAGCCAGTTTAAGTGTGTCGGGGACTGAGCCAGTGTTGAGGGATGAGTTAATTATTGTAGTGATGAGTGGTGCAATGGCTGGGAAACATTCCTTGGTGAGAGTAGATGGGATGGGGTCCAGGCTACAGGTAGTGCTTCTCATTCCTTTAATGACTGAAGTGAGCTCCGACGGGGTCACAGGGGAGAATTTAGAGAGGGGCGGTGTGGTGAATACGGGGACAGCAGGTGGAGAGATGGAACTAGCGGGGGAGGTGTTCAAGTTGCCGTAGATTATGTCAATTTTAGTATTGAAAACGAGAGGAAAGAATTGCATTTGTCAACTGTAAAGGTTTTGGAGGTGTTGTCTTTGGGTTTGAGAAGTTTGTTTATTGTTGAGAAGCGAGCCTTAGGGTTAGAGGAACCAGAGTGTATGAGGTGTGAGTAGTAGGTGGACCGGGCTGAGATGAGAGCGTCTTTATATTGTTGAAGGTACTCGATGTGGGCTTGGAGATGGACTGTTAAACCGTTTTTTTGCAGAGTCTTTCAAGCTGGCGCTTACGGATTTCTGTTTGGCGGAGTTCAGGAGTGTACCAGGGAGCAGAGTGTTTGAAGGAGACCGTTCTGGTTGTAATGGGAGCTAACTGATCAAGACAGGAGGAGAGAGTGTTATTATAGTAGTTTACCAGAACAGACGGATTATCAGACAGCGAAGGGGTGGAAGACATGGTACTAGCAAGAGAGGCTGAAATAGTTACGGGGAGATGGTTTTGAGATTCCTGAATGATATATTGCGCTTGGCCATTGGTAAGGGATAGGGATGTCAATATCCATGGTGATAGCCAGATGGTCGGAGATATTTAAGTTGAGGCTGGAGAGATGAGGTATTGTGAGACCAGTGGAGCAGACCAGGTCCAGGATGTGACCACGGTTGTGTGTGGGAAGTCAATATGTTGTGTGAAATTAAAGCATTGCAGCAGTTCCAGGAATTCAGTGGCAAATTTACATTCAGCATTATCAATATGGATGTTAAAGTCCCCTAATAGGAGAATGGTGGGTGAGATTGAAGAGAGCTGTGTCAGAAATTCTGAGAAGTCAGAGAAAAAGGAGGGGTATGGCTTGGGGGGGCGATAGATAACAGCAATAACTAAAGGAGTGGGACCAGAGAGTTTGAATGTGAGATGTTCGAAAGAGTTAATAGCATGAATGGGAATGGTTGTTGTTTTAATGTCCTCCCGGTAGACAGCAGCGACACCACCACCCCGCCCCAGAGCGTGCTTTGTCAATGTACGTGAATCCTGGTGGAGCGGTCTGATTGAGGGAGAAATAGTCCAGGGGTTTATGCCATGTTTCAGTGAGGCAGAGACAATCCAGATTAGTGTCCGTCATGAATTCATTCAGAATGAGACTTTTGTTGTTGTTGTTGAGTGAACGGATGTTGAGCAGGGCCAGTTTCAGGTGACGCTGCATTGTAATAGGATGTGAGGACTGAGGAAGGGGACGGAGATTGGACAGATTCACGTGCTGTTTGTTGTGATGGCGTAATGAGGAAGTACGGTTGCGACAGGACCATAGTGATGGGATGGAGTTTCGGGACGTGGAGTTGTAGGTGGACATGCGGCCAGATCCTCTGTGTGGAGGATGGCTTTGGCGATGTATGCCATGCTGTTGTAGAACGAGCCAGCAGTCCGGGCGCAGGTGGTTGTTGAAGCCACGAAGATCGGACACGGAGTACAGCGGCGACATGGAGGGGACTACGAAGCGTTAAGCTAAGCGCCAGCCGTGTCCAAGAGCCGCCGGCGAGACGGAAGCGATGTGCAACCCTGGAGAATCAGCGAAATGATCCCCAGCATTCCAGCGGAAGACGCCAGCAATCCGGTGAGAGGGAGTGACAGCCTGGAGAGGTTACCAGCCTGACGATCCGTCCGGGAAAATGAAGGTGGTGGCTAGCGAGACCAACCCAGGTCTGTTCACCGCCCAGAACAGAGAGATCACGGCGGTGAGACGGTGGGCTCGTGCTGGCTAGTGACCTGGCAGCCAGGGATGAGAAGATCAGCCGTTCAGATGCAGAAAAAGGACCAAAACACGGACGTCTGGGCTAGCCCTGGGGCTAGCTGGTATAATCAGTATTCCTGAGTTCGGTATAAAAAGTTTGTTGAGTTGTCAACGGTAATTAAAGCTCACGCTCCAGTGAGAGCAACCACAGAGCTAAAAGCACAAACATACATGCAGAACTTTTTTGAAGAAAAAGAAAACAAGAAAAACACGAGAGCGAAAAATCGAGGCTGCCATCAAGCGCCATCGACTGTCACGAGACAATGTAACAAGGCACATTGTCTCGTGACAGTTTAGGAAAATCAACTTTTGGTCTCTCTGCAGGCTGGAAATCAGTTTAAGAGCATAAAAACAAAAACTTGCTGCTTTGAGGCAATAAAGTGATGAAAGCATCAGGTATTCATGAAAATGTCATCAAACTTGTAAAAATTGTGTCCTGAGACACTTTCTTTGGTTGAAAACCCAGAAAAAAGGTTTTGTTTATGAAAATCCACTTTTGGTCTCTCTGCGGGCTGGAAATCAGTTTAAGAGCATAAAAACAAGAACTTGCTGCTTTGAGGCAGTAAAGTGATGGAAGCATCAGGCATTCATGAAAATGTCATCAAACTTGTAAGAATTGTGTCCTGAGACACTTTCTTTGGTTGAAAACCCAGAAAAAAGGTTTTGTTTAGGAAAATCCACTTTTGGTCTCTCTGCGGGCTGGAAATCAGTTTAAGAGCATAAAAACAAGAACTTGCTGCTTTGAGGCAGTAAAGTGATGAAAGCATCAGGTTTTCATGAAAATGTCATCAAACTTGTAAGAATTGTGTCCTGAGACACTTTCTTTGGTTGAAAACCCAGAAAAAAGGTTTTGTTTAGGAAAATACACGTTTGGTCTCTCTGCGGGCTGGAAATCATTTTAAGATCATAAAAACAAGATGTTGCTGCTTTGAGGCAGTAAAGTGGTGAAAGCATCAGGTATTCATGAAAATGTCATCAAACTTGTAAGAATTGTGTCCTGAGACACTTTCTTTGGTTGAAAACCCAGAAAAAAGGTTTTGTTTAGGAAAATCAACTTTTGGTCTCTCTGCAGGCTGGAAATCAGTTTAAGAGCATAAAAACAAAAACTTGCTGCTTTGAGGCAATAAAGTGATGAAAGCATCAGGTATTCATGAAAATGTCATCAAACTTGTAAAAATTATGTCCTGAGACACTTCCTTTGGTTGAAAACCCAGAAAAAAAGGTTTTGTTTAGGAAAATCCACTTTTGGTCTCTCTGCGGGCTGGAAATCAGTTTAAGAGCATAAAAACAAGAACTTGCTTCTTTGAGGCAGTAAAGTGATGAAAGCATCAGGTTTTCATGAAAATGTCATCAAACTTGTAAGAATTGTGTCCTGAGACACTTTCTTTGGTTGAAAACCCAGAAAAAAGGTTTTGTTTAGTAAAATCCACTGTTGGTCTCTTTGCGGGCTGGAAATCAGTTTAAGAGCATAAAAACAAGATGTTGCTGCTTTGAGGCAGTAAAGTGATGAAAGCATCAGGTATTCATGAAAATGTCATCAAACTTGTAAGACTTGTGTCTTAAGACACTTTCTTTGGTTGAAAACCCCCAAAAAAGGTTTTGTTTAGGAAAATCCACTTTTGGTCTCTCTATGGCTGGAAATCAGTTTAAGAGCATAAAACAAGAACTTGCTGCTTTGAGGCAGTAAAGTGATGGAAGCATCAGGCATTCATGAAAATGTCATCAAACTTGTAAGAATTGTGTCCTGAGACACTTTCTTTGGTTGAAAACCCAGAAAAAAGGTTTTGTTTAGGAAAATACACGTTTGGTCTCTCTGCGGGCTGAAAATCATTTTAAGATCATAAAAACAAGATGTTGCTGCTTTGAGGCAGTAAAGTGGTGAAAGCATCAGGTATTCATGAAAATGTCATCAAACTTGTAAGAATTGTGTCCTGAGACACTTTCTTTGGTTGAAAACCCAGAAAAAGGTTTTGTTTAGGAAAATACACGTTTGGTCTCTCTATGGCTGGAAATCATTTTAAGATCATAAAAACAAGATGTTGCTGCTTTGAGGCAGTAAAGTGGTGAAAGCATCAGGTATTCATGAAAATGTCATCAAACTTGTAAGAATTGTGTCCTGAGACACTTTCTTTGGTTGAAAACCCAGAAAAAAGGTTTTGTTTAGGAAAATCAACTTTTGGTCTCTCTGCAGGCTGGAAATCAGTTTAAGAGCATAAAAACAAAAACTTGCTGCTTTGAGGCAATAAAGTGATGAAAGCATCAGGTATTCATGAAAATGTCATCAAACTTGTAAAAATTATGTCCTGAGACACTTCCTTTGGTTGAAAACCCAGAAAAAAAGGTTTTGTTTAGGAAAATCCACTTTTGGTCTCTCTGCGGGCTGGAAATCAGTTTAAGAGCATAAAAACAAGAACTTGCTTCTTTGAGGCAGTAAAGTGATGAAAGCATCAGGTTTTCATGAAAATGTCATCAAACTTGTAAGAATTGTGTCCTGAGACACTTTCTTTGGTTGAAAACCCAGAAAAAAGGTTTTGTTTAGTAAAATCCACTGTTGGTCTCTTTGCGGGCTGGAAATCAGTTTAAGAGCATAAAAACAAGATGTTGCTGCTTTGAGGCAGTAAAGTGATGAAAGCATCAGGTATTCATGAAAATGTCATCAAACTTGTAAGACTTGTGTCTTAAGACACTTTCTTTGGTTGAAAACCCCCAAAAAAGGTTTTGTTTAGGAAAATCCACTTTTGGTCTCTCTGCGGGCTGGAAATCAGTTTAAGAGCATAAAAACAAGAACTTGCTGCTTTGAGGCAGTAAAGTGATGAAAGCATCAGGCATTCATGAAAATGTCATCAAACTTGTAAGAATTGTGTCCTGAGACACTTTCTTTGGTTGAAAACCCAGAAAAAAGGTTTTGTTTAGGAAAATACACGTTTGGTCTCTCTGCGGGCTGGAAATCATTTTAAGATCATAAAAACAAGATGTTGCTGCTTTGAGGCAGTAAAGTGGTGAAAGCATCAGGTATTCATGAAAATGTCATCAAACTTGTAAGAATTGTGTCCTGAGACACTTTCTTTGGTTGAAAACCCAGAAAAAAGGTTTTGTTTAGGAAAATCCACTTTTGGTCTCTATGCGTGCTGGAAATCAGTTTAAGAGCATAAAACAAGATTTTGCTGCTTTGAGGCAGTAAAGTGGTGAACGCATCAGGTATTCATGAAAATGTCATCAAACTTGTAAGAATTATGTCCTGAGACACTTTCTTTTGTTGAAAACCCAGAAAAAAAGGTTTTGTTTAGGAAAATCCACTTTTGGTCTCTCTGCAGGCTGGAAATCAGTTTAAGAGCAAAAAACAAAACTTGCTGCTTTGAGGCAATAAAGTGATGAAAGCATCAGGTATTCATGAAAATGTCATCAAACTTGTAAGAATTATGTCCTGAGACACTTTATTTGGTTGAAAACCCAGAAAAAAAGGTTTTGTTTAGGAAAATCCACTTTTGGTCTCTCTGCGGGCTGGAAATCAGTTTAAGAGCATAAAACAAGAACTTGCTGCTTTGAGGCAATAAAGTGATGAAAGCATCAGGTATTCATGAAAATGTCATCAAACTTGTAAGAATTATGTCCTGAGACACTTTCTTTGGTTGAAAACCCAGAAAAAAGGTTTTGTTTAGGAAAATACACGTTTGGTCTCTCTGCGATAAAAACAAGATGTTGCTGCTTTGAGGCAGTGTTAATATTAAATCTGATTTATTGAAGGGACCGTAATGTCTAGGTTCCGCAGAATATCAGAAGTGAAGGCACTTTGCCTGTGAGGACAGAGAGATATTGAGTCTGCAGCTCAAGGCTAGCTACACGCCTAACAGTATTCAACATTCACATACTTGTTATCGGTATTTACATATGCCAAGAGGGGCACGACGACAGACAGCCCCCACCGGGGTTGGAGTAAATTCCCATGAGAAACTAGGATGTACCTATGACGAGATCTGTATTTTGGGGACTGAACCTTGTTTGGGGATTCAGTGTGTTTTTGGTGCTCGACTTGCATGTTGAGGAGAGCTGACGGCGTGATTGCAATCAGCGTGAGTATTTGTACTTTGCTTTTGATCAGTGAATAAACGTCTCCTAATGGAGAGAACATTAGCAGACTGTGAGTCTTATTATCGTAGAACTCTTCCAGGCCGTTCAATTCTGAAATACGTAACAAATTGGTGACCCCGACGTGATTGGCTGACCTGGACAGTAACAAAGAGCTTTTGACCAGACCGGTGACGTCCGTTTGCCCGGACTCCCGGTCAAGGGTCGGCGGCTGTTCGGCGGTTGACAACCAGTGGATCCACATAAGCAACAGGTAAAGACAACCTTTTTAATAAAATGTCTGTATTGAGTACACTAAATTAGGTTGTCAACAGCGGATACGCCTCTGCCCGTAAGTTTAAGAGATAAACAGTTAGAGATTGTAACTGATCACATGTAAAGTATAAACACATAATCACACTTTGGGAAACATAGGGAAGGTGAATGAGTGCCCATTGCTAGGATATAGTTAGGGAATCCATAGTGGTAGATGTGTTGGCGGTAGGGAAGTTGGAGACTAGGGCCTTTAGGTAAATTGATAGAGTTTTGATAAGACTGAGGTCGACTCTTGGTCTGAGAAATCCATGCACAGTATTCTAGATACAATGATGCGTGGTCCTGACAACTAAGTGAGTCAGTGTAGCTGAAAATCCATGCACAGTATTTTAGATACAATGATGCCGGTGGTCCTGACAACTAAGTGAGTCAGTGTAGCTGAGAAATCCATGCACAGTATTTTAGATACAATGATGCCGGTGGTCCTGACAACTAAGTGAGTCAGTGTAGCTGAGAAATCCATGCACAGTATTTTAGATACAATGATGCCGGTGGTCCTGACTACTAAGTGAGTCAGTGTAGATAGGGGATCTAGGCTCTGTTGGTTGAGTGTGGTATAGTAGATTTAAATACATCGAGGTCTCTGGTCCTGACTGGAGTATAGTTTAACGTGTGTGAATGACGAGAAATGTCGTTGACACTGAGCAGTGTGTGGATGTGTTGTTTGGGAGTACAGACGGAGAAAAGAGAACGGAACTAATACTACTAACAAAATAAAGACGAAACTGACTGACAGATTACTGACTGACGACTTTTTTTTTTTTTTTGGCTGGGTGTTGTCATTGTGAGTGACGAGCGTGAAAAGGCGAATGCTTAAGGAGTGTGTGAGTGAAGCTCCTATTGTTATGTTGAAGTGTGGAATGCTGTGAAACGTGTGTTTTTCTTTTAATCACAGCTGTGCTTGATGAACTGCCTGCTTATTGAGTTGTCGTGAGTTATGGCCATTAACTCACGTTCACCCTGACCCTATGTATGTTGTTTTTACGTGTTCTAGCTTGGTAAATGAATGACTGAATATATGACTTTAGGGGACCCCAAACTCAGATTAGTGACGTGGTTTAAGATAAAGACTAAAGACGTTTCACAGACCCCTGACGAGGGTCTGCGGCGGTTTGGCGGTTGACAACAAGAGGCCTCATAACAACAGGTGTGCAGACGACCTTTTGTCTTAAGACTGTCTGTGATTGGAGAAACTAAATGTTGTTGTCAACAGTTAAATAAGCCTCTACCCATTATTTAGAAATAGCTTAAAAATAAACGGGGACCGATTGATTAGAATTATATCATATAGAAGACAGAACTGTGTCACAAGCTGTAGACGGGAACCTTGGGGAAGCCAAGAGTGTGTGAGAGTGTGTGTGAGTATGTGTGTGTGCGCAGTCTGTGCACACACTCTTGGAGTGTGTGTGTCATTTGTTGTGAACTTGGATGTGTTGCTTTGACTATTTTGAGAAAAAGGGAAAGCGAAGTTTAACAAGGGGGAGATCGATAAAACTTGGAATGCTACCTACGTTATTAATACATTAAAAAGATGTGAATCTGAAGAGGTGGAATTAAAAGGAATAAAAGTTCCAGTGGGAACTATTAAATATCTATAGATATAAACCAGTGAGCATTTTGTGAATGTTCTGTTGATCCAGCTAACCCTCGTGGACAGGAAGGGTGAGGCCAGGAAAGAGGAGACAAGAGTGCCTCAAGGTACAGGACAGAAGGGGTGGACACATAGTGGTCGGGGGTGGTACTGGACCATAATACAAAATAGCGCTTCTAGAGGTAGGGACACTCATACCCCAGTGGGCAGATAGGGTACTGCAGGACTGCAGGGGCTTAACCCTGGACACTATCGTGGCAACGTTAGGTAGTATTACTACAAGATTAATATACACACACATACTAAAGGCAGCTAAACTGACGTTGACATACACCATCAAAACAGGAGAGATAGGGAATAATCTCTAAAATGAATTATATTAATGAGTAAAAGTGGCGAGGGTATGAACAAGAATAAAATACTGATAAGGAGGAATAAGAACTTTTAAGCTAGAATTAGATTACACTCATACACCATTCAACAGTTGGATGCACAAGAATCATTCATTCACAGTTTGAACGCCTTATTGTTTTATAAAATTATACTTTGTTTTATTATATGGAATGTTTGGTGATCATTTTTGAGTATTTTTAAGAAATAAATACTGAGCGAGATTGTTGGATGATTGTTGACCCTGTGGTGACCGTGTGTGGTATCTGACCGGGTGTCAGTGGAGACTGTGTGCTGTCATCACTAGTGTGTGAGTGGGGAAGAGAGAGGAATCCTTTCCTTTCATTTTTAATATGGTTAAATTGATTTATGTATTGTCCTGATATTTTATTTAGATAATCCATAAGAAGTGTGATGTGGTGTACAGCTGCCCTGTGGCAGACAAACGAGACCGACATGTCAACAACTCATGGGCTTGAGAGTCTGGTGGATATGTGCCGATTTGGGTCAAGGTTACGGTGCACGCGCGTTTCTGGACTGATAAAATAATGAAAATAATAAAAACAGACACGAGCAGGAGAGCATATTGTGACTACCACGCTCCCTTTCTCATTTGTTTTTGCTTTTAATCGCGGGTAAGATAAGTGTAATTAATACAGAAAGGGTATGGTAAAGAGAATTCGATAAATGGGAATTATTGATCATATACGGGAAATTTAATGGGCGTGCGCCCTCCAGTGATGGCTGGTCAAATTAAAATAGGATTGTTGTGGGTCCAGTGTGAGGCAATGACAGACCTGTGTGCCCTCTCAGGGTGTGGCAGGTCCATGTGCTGCAGTGTATAGAGAGGTCAGTGGACTGACGACACTCTGACATACTGATGATTGACATATCGTTATTAATTAAACACCCCAAGTAGAAGCCAAATAAAGTGAGCTGTAGAAAGACAGAGGCGTAAATTACTCAAAGGATAATGATTTAAATAATAATTTGACATCCGTTGTATAGATAAGTAGTCTTTGAGTTTGATGAATGTCATCCAAAAGTGTCTCCAGTAAAAAAAAAAAAAAAAAGAGGAGAAATGGAGGACCTGACTCCATTGGTCCGAATCCGGCTGGTATGACTGAATGACAGAAGGAAACTACAGAGCCAGTGGCCTCTCATTGGAAGGACTGAAAGATGAGCCATACGTGCAGCAGAGGCATAACTTGGGCCAAGAACATTTTAGACTCCTTTGAAGTGTCGGTCGGTGTCAAACAACATGCCGCCGCCCAGGTGAAACACTTGACCCGGAGTCACCAGTGAGTGACCAGTCAGTGACCCCGTGGGAGAAGCTGAGGGAGACACTAGCGGAAACAGAGGCCCAGCTGGAGCACTCGGTCTGTGTCTCGAGCTTGGAGAAGCATGAGGTCCTGGAGGGGAGGGTCGAGACCCTACCCTACCGGGGTACGTCCGGCTGGCAGCAGCCCCGCCTCCTGAGGAAGAAACCACCTTGGATGGATGGGCGGAGATAGTGCACCCACGATTTCTGGCCAACCTGAGGTACTACACCGGCACCTTGCTCAACCCGCAGCAGCTGCATCAGCACCTGCTGGCGAGAGTCCGACTTCTGCAATACCACCAGCAACATGAGAGACAGTGTGTGTACAACAAAGGACCAATGAGCCGATTCCATGCAAAATAATGACTGTTCCTGCCGTGTTTTTTCAGATGGACGTCCCTATCAGGGGGTAATCCATCGGGCACGCCACCTGATCGGGCAGTGTGCCCACCAACTGCAGCATTACGACAAGCATCTCATTGAGCTCCTGAGGCCCGGAGGTCGACTCCTAAATCAGTAGAACAGGTACTCATCCAACTCAAAGCGAAGGCCAAACCTTCATAGAAAAGACAATATCCTTTGTGTAATTTCCGGGTTGCTGGAAGAAGTAGTGTTAGAACTGACTGTAGTCCGTGAAATACTCTTCTTTATCCCAGGTAAAAAATGACTCAACAAAAGGCTTATTGATTCATGACCTAAGAGCAACAAATGTTCTGAAGTTTTCAGTGTCTCCTAATTGGCTATATTTGTGGTCCTTAGACGGGCTACAATACCAGTACACGTGTTTGCCACAAGGCTATCAAGATGCACCATCAATCATTAACCAAAAGATAGATATGAAGTTCTGTTAAGTTAAAAGTTAAATATAGTGGACAAAAACTAGAAGGTCCAACTAGATCCATTGCAGTGGAACATCTCACGGTAATTGCGACAGCACCACGCCCACAACAATCAAATAAAGGTTTTATTTTTGGTAAAAGGCGGTTATGGCCGTCCGTGGATTTCAGATTATGCTCTCAAGTCTCAATCTCTATGAAATCTGGTTAAATTGGGCGGTCAAAACAAAACAAATTTCCCTACAGTGTCGGACACTGTACAGGAGGCGTGGCTACATTTAAAGATTGATCTTATCAGGGCATCTGCCTTGACAAGCCCTTACTACTCAAAACCATTTCAACTGTAAATTGCTTTAGCACGCATAAACTGTCAGAGGCCTAACTCCCTGCTACAGGGGTTAGCAGACACAGAATACGCTTGAGAGAAGGCCTCAACGATTTCCATGGGTCATGCTTTGACGTTGTACACCGGCCATGGTCTTCACACCTTGCTCATGGCAACAAATGTTGTAATTACGACTGCGAGACGCTCAGATTATGACAGATTATGATACTTTCCGTTACTGAGATAACGATTGCACGCTGTTGCACGGTTAATCCGGCAGAGCATCTTACCCTTCCTTCTGAAGGTAGTCCTCACGATTGCGTGGCAATATCCAACGACCTACTCGGGGCATGTGTTGATCTGGAGGCGGGGCCATTACCGGCACCCCAGATCTCTATGGTTGTTGATGGTTCAGGTTACAGGTCAAGTTTGGGTTCTGTGGCAGGTTTTGCTGAGGTTACTCCCACGCCGGAGTCAACCTCGTACCGGAACCTCTTGGCTGAACCGTGTTTCTCTCCTTTGTCTGCACAGGCAGGTGAGTCCAGAGCTCTGACCGCAGCCTGTCGGTTAGGACAGGGTGCAGCATGTCACGTAGCTCACTTAGATGGTGCAAGTGGACGCCAGAGAGGCTTCCACGCACGATCCTTTCAGTGCAGAACTTTTGCACTCCATGATTTTGTTAGATGTGCCGCTCAAGGTACTTCTTTTGATTTTGTATTGTATTGTATTGTGATGTATCAGGCAGGAGATGTTCATGAACACTCCGTGAAGGGAGTGAGGACATTGAGCCTACAGCCTCCATGAGGGCTCTCGTGGAGGTTGAGTCGACTGCCTCTCAAGAGGAGCAGTTAAGGTTAACTGGGGGGGCCTCCAAGGACCCAGCATCTGGGGAGGGTCCGGTGTCATACGGGATTGGAGATAGCGGTCTCTTCAACAGGTATCTTGACGCAGTAGGCGGAGGAGCCGGGAGCCGATGAAGAGCACCATCTACCACCCACGATGCCGCCCAGGGGAGTCATGTCATATCCAGGGCCCATGCGACACCAGTGGAAGAAGAACAACAAGCCAGACAAGGACGATCCAGACAAAATCGAGTTTGAGACCACCGGATAAAGACCCCATCGACAGCCATGGCCGACCGGACCCAGACAGGGTTGAAGCAGACAAGTTGCTGAGGAGACCAGACCCAGACCAGGTAGAAGAAGACAAGTTCCAGGACCCAGTCGTGGTTGAAGCAGACGAGTTGCAGCGGGGACCGGATCGTCAACGGGATAACAGGGTGCCAACCTGCAATTCTCCTCCGGCTGTTAGGGTGCAAGACCCAGGCCGGCCCAACCACTCTCAATTTCACCTCTTTCCTTCTACACCTGCACATTACAGAGTGAACGCACACAGACCTACTGACTTATCAGGGGTCCGTGTCATACGGTTTTGGGGTAGCACACTCAGTTGGTTTTGGTGGCCCATGGTGATTCCATGGAGCCAGGGGGAGGTGAGGAAGGCTTTGCAGGCAACCTGGTGGTCTCAAACGGGTGCCCTCAGTCAACAATCTTATGCGATCGGGCGTAAGTTGTGGAGCACGACATGAGAGAGTCGCAAATCGTTCCGATAGACCATATTCCAGCTCCAGACGGCCATAGGGTTAGTTGATTTTATTGATATGATCAGACTGGTAAGCAAAACAATATGTGTTGGTGGTGATTGACAGATTCAGCAGAGGAGGGAAAGCAGCCCAGCAGCCAAATTTGATGCTATAACTGTAGCTTAGTTTCTAATGCAGTTGGTTTTACATTTCGAGTCATTTAGCTGATGCGGTTGTTCAAAGTGACTTACTTAAATACCACGGAAGTACTAATCTGTTTTTATCCAAGGTATTGTTGGAAAAGGGTGTTTTTTAGGTTCCGGCGGAGGATATAGAGACTTTCTGCGTTCCTGATCTCCAGTGAGGAGCTCGGTCGACCAGTGAGGAGCCGGACCAGCAAACAGACATGATTTTGTCAGGTGAGTAATTTGTTGTGTCTTTTGATAACACGATAATGAATAAAGATGTCTGTCATTGAGGGTCAAGCAGAGGTTAGGTTGGATGTATCATCCCCAGGGACTCGTAGAGAGAGAGCTAGTGGTACACCGAAAGCAAAGCTATCCAAAATCTGCAGGGAGACTAGAATGGACTGGTTGACGGTTTTCCAGGTGGTGTTAATGAGCATGAGAATACAAACTAACCGTAGTACACAGTTAACTCCCACTGGGAGGTTGACCGGACGGCTTAGGCCCGTACCGTACCGGGGAGACCTCATAAAGGTCCCCTGTTGAGCATGTTAGCCAGAGAAAGACAAAGCTGTGTCCAGGGAGCGGCAGGTAGGCAGGAAGAACTGTTTCAACAGGTGGAAGGAGCCATGGAGGAGAGCCACGTGGGACCAGACCCACAGGAGGAGGAGGTCCATCCAAGGAAGGGGGAGGAGTCACGGCAGACTGGACCCTACCTGGTGGGACTGGCCACGCCCACCGCAGTGAAGAGAAACCACACTGGAACCACTTCACACACTGCACCAAGGCAGGAGCACCTGAAGGAAGGCCAGGCCAGGAGAGGAGAGAAGACCATCACGGCAAAGCCCTGCCGGCCACAGAGGCGAGGAGGAGCAAGGCGTGGTCAACCCACACCAGAACACCAGCAGAAGCTGAGGGAGCTGGAGGAGGGGAGTGCCCTTCACACTCACAGAAAGAAGAAGACGATGGCGATGCATCCCATGTGCTCGGAGGAATATCCAGTAGAGAGAAGAGGGTTACAATTACCTGGAGACAACGGTTCTCTAGTACGAGGAATATAAAGATCCTGGATGTAAGAGGGTTCAGCTTAGCTTTTCATGGCATCGTTAGAATTGTTTATCATCACATGTATGTTATTGTTAAAGATTTCCACTCTGTATTGATTTAATTACACCCATTTTATTACACTTAGTCTATAAGCACATTTATACATTTATTTCTATGTTATTGTTAAAGATTTCCACTCTGTATTGATCTAATTACACGTGTGTCTACTTATAATGTTCAGATCTCCATCCTGTTACTGATCGAACCAGTTCCTCTAGTCTAGATTTATATTAAGATTGAGTTACATAATGAATTATGTAAAAATGGGGATTGTTAATATTAAATCTGATTTATTGAAGGGACCGTAATGTCTAGGTTCCGGCAGAATATCAGAAGTGAAGGCACTTTGCCTGTGAGGACAGAGAGATATTGAGTCTGCAGCTCAAGGCTAGCTACACGCCTAACAGTATTCAACATTCACACACTTGTTATCGGTATTTACATATGCCAAGAGGGGCACGGACGACAGACAGCCCCCACCCGGGGGTTGGAGTAAATTCCTATGAGAAACTAGGATGTACCTATGACGAGATCTGTGTTTTTGGGGACTGAACCTTGTTTTGGGGATTCAGTGTGTTTTTTGGTGCTCGACTTGCATGTTGAGGAGAGCTGACGGCGTGATTGCAATCGCGCGTGAGTATTTGTACTTTGCTTTTGATCAGTGAATAAACGTCTCCCTAAAGGAGAGAACATTAGTAGACTGTGAGTCTTATTATCGTAGAAGCTCTTCCAGGCTGTTCAATTCTGAAATACGTAACACTAGGCATTGGTGGTTCAATGGTAGAATTCTTGCTTGCCATGCGGGAGATCGGGGTCCGATTCCTGGCCAATGCATTAAGGTTTTATCCTATTGTTGCTACAGTTTATCACTGGAATCACCAACAGGCTATCCCATCTAACGGTTGACATCTTTGTGCAAAGTTTTGATTCCTCGTAATTTGAAAATGGCAGTTTTAATGTCGACATCCCGTCTTTTTGACACCAGGTAGGTAAAGTTGAGTAGAGAAAGTGAACTATAGACTGGTTTTGGGTTCTATCTCCAGGCTTAATTCACGAGTTCAAGACGAAAATTGGGATAATGTTTTGTGAGATCTTTTGAGATTTTTTCATATTCTTCATTTTTCCTTCTCTCTTTTGTACACAGTAGGCATTGGTGGTTCAATGGTAGAATTCTCGCTTGCCATGCGGGAGATCCGGGTACGATATCCGGCCAAAGCAGTAAGGTTTTATCCTGGTGTTGCTACAGTTTATCAATGGAATCACCAACAGGCTATCCCAGCTAACGGTTGACATCTTTGTTCAAAGTTCTGATTCCTCGTAATTTGAAAATGGCAGTTTTAATGTCGACATCCCGTCTTTGTGACACCAGGTAGGTCAAGTTGAGTAGAGAAAGTCAACTATAGACTGCTTTTGGGTTCTATCTCCAGGCTTAATTCACGAGTTCAAGACGAAAATTGGGATAATGTTTTGTGAGATATTTTGAGATTTTTTCATATTCTTAATTTTTCCATCCGTCTGTTGTACAAACTAGGCATTGGTGGAATTCTCGCTTGCCATGCGGGAGATCCGGGTCCGATTCCCGGCCAATGCAGTAAGGTTTTATCCTGGTGTTGCTACAGTTTATCACTGGAATCACCAACAGGCTATCCCAGCTAACGGTTGACATCTTTGTGCAAAGTTCTGATTCCTCGTAATTTGAAAATGGCAGTTTTAATGTCGACATCCCGTCTTTGTGACACAGTCACACACCGATGCTCGAGGTAGGTAAAGTTGTGTCTAGAAAGTCAACTATAGACTGGTTTTGGGTTCTATCTCCAGGCTTAATTCACGAGTTCAAGACGAAAATTGGGATAATGTTTTGTGAGATATTTTGAGATTTTTTCATATTCTTCATTTTTCCTTCTCTCTTTTTTACACAGTAGGCATTGGTGGTTCAATGGTAGAATTCTCGCTTGCCATGGGGGAGATCCGGGTCCGCTTCCCGGCCAATGCAGCAAGGTTTTATCCTGGTGTTGCTACAGTTTATCACTGGAATCACCAACAGGCTATCCCAGCTAACGGTTGACATCTTTGTTTAAAGTTCTGATTCCTCGTAATTTGAAAATGGAAGTTTTAATGTCGACATCCCGTATTTGTGACACCAGGTAGGTAAAGTTGAGTAGAGAAAGTCAACTATAGACTGGTTTTGGGTTCTATATCCAGGCTTAATTCACGAGTTCAAGACGAAAATTGGGATAATATTTGGTGAGATCTTTTGAGATTTTTTTTTCATATTCTTAGTTTTTCCTTCTCTCTTTTGTACACAGGAGGCATTGGTGGTTCAATGGTAGAATTCTTGCTGATTCCTCGTAATTTGAAAATGGCAGTTTTATTGTCGACATCCCGTCTTTGTGACACACCGAAGCTCCAGGTAGGTAAAGTTGAGTCGAGAAAGTCAACTATAGACTGGTTTTGGGTTCTAGCTCCAGGCTTAATTCACGAGTTCAAGACGAAAATTGGGATAATGTTTGGTGAGATCTTTTGAGATTTTTTTCATATTCTTCATTTTTCCTTCTCTCTTTTGTAAACATTGGGCATTGGTGGTTCAATGGTAGAATTCTCGCTTGCCATGTGGGAGATCCCGGTCCGATTCCCGGCCAATGCAGTAAGGTTTTATCCTGGTGTTGCTACAGTTTATCAATGGAATCACCAACAGGCTATCCCAGCTAAAGGTTGAAATCTTTTTGCAAAGTTCTGATTCCTCGTAATTTGAAAATGGCAGTTTTATTGTCGACATCGCATCTTTGTGACACACCGAAGCTCCAGGTAGGTAAAGTTGATTGGAGAAAGTAAACTTCATACTAGTTTCAGGTTACAGCTCCAGGCTTAATTTACGAGTTCAAGACGAAAATTGGGATAATGTTTGGTGAGATCTTTTGAGATTTTTTCATATTCTTCATTTTTTCTTCTCTCTATTGTACACAGTAGGCATTGGTGGTTCAATGGTGGAATTCTCGCTTGCCATGGTGGAGATCCGGGTCAGATTCCCGGCCAATGCAGTAAGGTTTTATCCTGGTGTTGCTACAGTTTATCAATGGAATCACCAACAGGCTATCCCAGCTAACGGTTGACATCTTTGTGCAAAGTTCTGATTACTCGTAATTTGAAAATGGCAGTTTTAATGTTGATATCCCGTCTTTGTGACACAGTCACACACCGATGCTCCAGGTAGGTAAAGTTGAGTGGAGAAAGTCAAATATAGACTGGTTTTGGGTTCTATATCCAGGCTTAATTCACGACTTCAAGACGAAAATTGGGATAATGTTCTGTGAGATCTTTTGAGATTTTTTCATATTCTTCATTTTTCCTTCTCTCTTTTTTACACAGTAGGCATTGGTGGTTCAATGGTAGAATTCTCGCTTGCCATGCGGGAGATCCGGGTCCGATTCCCGGCCAATGCAGTAAGGTTTTATCCTGGTGTTGCTACAGTTTATCACTGGAATCACCAACAGGCTATCCCAGCTAACGGTTGACATCTTTGTGCAAAGTTCTGATTCCTCGTATTTTGAAAATGAATGTTTTAATGTCGACATCCCGTCTTTGTGACACCATGTAGGTAAAGTTGAGTAGAGAAAGTCAACTATAGACTGGTTTTGGGTTCTATCTCCAGGCTTAATTCACGAGTTCAATCTGGCTCTTAGACCGGCTCTTCTTTTCCCGGCCCGCCTGCAGATATTGTTGACTAATGGAGTAAAGAAGAAGTTTTCGTCCCTCGAAGAGGCTAACTCTTTTACGGATAAGTATCAACCTACCCGGAAGCCCGATTAGCTGCATCTTCGAAACTTGAGCGCTTGTTTCTTTGAAAATTTGAAATTGTTTTGTATGCACAACCCCCTTGACTGTTTTGGGTCATAATGGACATCAAAGTGACACTCCGGTTCTGGGATTGCTGGTATCTATCACCCTACACATAACTATTTGCCTGGAGGCAACCTGGCTAGTTATGCTATCATCATGGACACTTAAAGAGCCGTAAAGTGAGATGACACTTTGGGGTGTTCTGAGTCTTTCTGCTAACTCGGACAACTTATGTTTGATTGTTTCCTTTGTCTTGGGTCACCAATTATTCTGTATACTTTAATTCATAGATGCACAAGTTTACAATGTCTAAGTAGTTCCTACTTTTTCAAATGGTACTAACAAGTAAGGCCTGTATTTATTTCACACATGACGCTAAAATACACAACATCGAACCATTTAAACATACGCTGTGACCAAACCATTTAAACATACGCGACCAAACCATTTAAAACATACGCTGTGAGTAAATAAAAAAAAAGGAAAATGGGACTTTATCCCTTACTTGTGTGTGTGTGTGTGTATATATCACGTCTCTTCTTATTAAGCATATGTGTATGTATGCACATGTGTGTATGTGTGTATATGGGTATATGTGTGTGTACGTGTGCATGTGTGTTGCATGTATGTATGTATGTATGTATATGGGTGTATATGTGTGTGCGTGTGTATGTATGTATGTATGTGTATATGTGTGTATGTGTGTGTATGTATATGTGTATGTATGTGTATGTATGTATGTGTATATGTATATATGTATGTATGTATGTATATGTATATATATATATGTATATGCTTATTTGTTTTTATATACAGGAGAACTAGGACCTCAATTTGACATTCGTAAACTACATATCTCTCAGGTGAGGATAGGTTGGTGTTATATATTGTGTTCATAGGGTTACATGTTTACAGGTCTGATTTTGCTTTATAAGAGTTACGGGATCTGAGATGAATCCCGAAGGATAGAGAACGTAGAGGGAAGTCCAAATGTTTTGTTTTGTTTGTGTTTGTGTTTTTGTTTCTTATTTGCATTTTGTTTTTATTATAAGGGTTTTGTTAAGAGATATTTATGGTTACATTCTTTTTTTTTCCTATTACACAATGTTGCTCATACACTCGCTGTTGTTTACTCTTCTTCTTTTGCTGCTCGCATCCTGGGACCAGAAACTCTGTGCTGGGATATGGTTAATGTAACCAATGGGGGGGCGGCTGGCGGACAGGCGTTGAGGATTGTCTCCTTGAATACGGGTGGATTAAACGCTGCAGTTAAACAAACTAAAATCATGACTCAGATTAAGAGCCTCAATGCCGATGTAGTATTTCTTCAAGAGACACATCTACAAAATTCTGATCACCGGAAACTGAACAGACCATGGATTAGCCAGGTCTTTCACTCCAACTTTAATTTGAAAACAAGAGGCACAGCCATATTAATAAAGAAAAATGTACACTTTACCCCTACTAACACAATCTTTGGTTCAGACGGACGGTATGTCATTATTTCAGGTATACTATATCAGAAGTCAGTTGTCCTGGTATCAGTCTATGCTCCAAACTGGGATGACCATAATTTTATTAAGGTTTTACTGTCCTCTATCCCAAACTTGAACTCTCATACTTTGATATTTGGAGGTGACATGAACTGTGTCATAGACCCAGTACTAGATAGATCCAGCTCCCGGCCTGCCCCGCCATTAAAAATGTCACAGACTCTTTCAGCCTTTATGGGACAATTTGGCTACATTGACCCTTGGAGGTTCTCACACCCCTCAACTAGACAGTATTCCTTTTTTTCTCACGCTCACCGATCACACTCCAGGATTGACTATTTTTTGGTTGATAAAACACTAATCTCGTCAATTATTGACACTCAATACTCTCCTATTACCATATCTGATCATTCTACTGTAATTTTAGACCTTCGTTTTGACCTCAAACCAAAAGAATTTAGATTTTGGCGACTGGACTCTCTCCAACTGGCCGATAAAACCTTTTGTAAATACGTTACCGATTCAATTATTTTTTTATGCGAAAAAAATAGGAATGATGAAACCTCCCCCTCATTACTGTGGGAAACTTTGAAAGCATACATTAGAGGTAGAATCATCTCATACACATCGCATGCTAACAAGCTTCGCAGAGCTCGCCAGAAAGAACTGGAAAAATCTATAGCTGACCTCGACATTTTACTTTCAACTTCCCAAACACCGGATTTATATAAAGAGAGGCTAGGACTCCAATCGGAGCTTGACCTTCTCCTTACTACAGAAGCTGAACACTCTCTCCTCCGGTCTCGTGGTTCTATGTATGAGCATGGTGACAAAGCGGGTCGCCTCCTGGCTCATCAGTTAAAGGCCAGATTGGCTTCTAATCAGATTAGCCAGATACAAGAAGAGTCAGGCTCTTTAACCTCTGACCCAGAGAAGATAAACAACTCATTTAGGTCATATTATTCTAATCTATACACCTCCGAGTCCCCAAACGATGAAAACCAATTACAAAGCTTCTTTGATAAATTAACCATGCCGAAAGTTTCCCTAAATGATAATCAGGTACTGGATGCCCCTCTAACAATTTCTGAAATCAAACAGGCCATTTGTTCAATGCGCAGTGGTAAATCACCGGGCCCTGATGGCTACCCTGTGGAGTTTTTTAAACAGTTTTCTGATTTGCTCGCTCCACTCTTACTAGAAATGTTTGAATATTCATGTCACCAGGGCATCTTGCCACCTACGCTCATGCAAGCATCTATATCTCTTATACATAAAAAAGACAAGGACCCAGCAAATTGTGCATCCTATCGTCCAATTTCACTGCTCTCTGCTGACGTTAAAATACTAGCTAAAGTCCTTGCTCGTCGTTTGGAGAATATTATACCCACTATCATTTCGGAAGATCAAACAGGGTTTATTAAGGGGAGACACTCCTTTTCGAATGTTAGAAGGTTGCTCGATATCATTCACACCCCGTCTTCCTTAACTGAAGCTGAGGCTGTAATATCTCTAGATGCCGAGAAGCCTTGACAGGGTGGAGTGGACTTATCTTTTTTTTTGCTTTGAGGGGGTTTGGTTTTGGTACCAGCTTCATCTGCTGGATTAAGCTACTCTACTCTTCTCCTTATGCATCTGTGTGCACAAACTCACAGCGTTCAAAACCATTTCCTCTTTTCCGTGGTACTAGGCAAGGTTGTCCACTCTCCCCATTGCTATTTGCTCTCGCTATTGAGCCATTATCAGCTGCCTTAAAGTCAGACGGAGGGTTGAAAGGGATCAAAAGGAGAGGGGTTGAACACCGTGTTTCACTTTACGCTGATGATCTCCTTCTGTATGTATGTGACCCCTTGACAAGTATCCCACATATCCTTTCGCTTTTGAACATTTTTGGCACTATTTCAGGATACAAGTTAAATATTTCAAAAAGTGAATTTCTTCCAATTAACCAACTGGCTGAACAATTCTTACAGTCGTCTATACCACAGGAATAAAATATCTGGGTATTAAAGTTACACATACCATGCAAACTCTAAAAGATCAAAATTTCACTGCTTTGACTATTGCAGTCAAAGCAGATTTACAGAGGTGGAATTGTCTGCCACTGTCTCTGGCTGGAAGGATACAGACTATCAAAATGAATGTACTACCCAGATATTTGTATTTGTTTCAGTGTCTCCCCATATTTCTTCCCAAGTCCTTTTTCAAATCCATTTATAAAGCTGTTTCCTCTTTTATTTGGGCAGGCAAACGTGCAAGAGCAGGAGAGACTTTGCTTCAAAGGAACAGGTCGGTGGGTGGGCTTGGGCTACCAAACTTTATCAGCTACTATTGGGCGGCCAATCTTCATAAAATTATACATTGGTTTATCTCACCCCAGTACAGCTGGTGCCGATTGGAGGCTGACTCTTCCTCTTCGTCTCTTCCATCACTAGTGTGTGATACCCTCCCTCTTTCTCCCTCTAGATTCACATCTAATACTGTGGTAATACACACACTAAAAATATGGTCACAAATTAGAAGACACTTTGGATGGCTTTCACTCCCTAAAGCAACACCCCTCTGTAATAATCATATCTTTTTACCAGCTAAGAATGATCCACGATTCACATTATTGGAGAGGAATGGACTTCGTTGTTTGGGTGACTTATACGTCAAGGACATTTTGCCAGTTTTGACCAGTTGCGCTCTTCATTCAAACTAAATAGCTCAGACTTTTTCCGATACCTTCAACTTCGCGATTTCGCTAGGACCCACTCGCCAGCATTCCCTAAAGCTCCGAGCCTCAGTGGCATAGACCTGGCACTCAAGGTGAGACTACTGCCCAAAGGTCAGGTGTCCTTTCTTTATGACCTTCTGCTCACAATCAAGGAGTCTGCTGTGAATAAAATTAAAACAGATTGGGAAATGGAACTACAAATTAATATTTCTGGGGATTTCTGGATAAAGGCTCTTGGGGCTGTCAATTCTTCCTCTAGCTGTGCTAGGCTCTCTCTTATACAGTTTAAAGTGCTCCACCCTACACTATAGCAAACAGAAACTATTTAAAATGTTTCCGGAGTCAATGGATGAAGCCTGTAGCAGATGCTTCCAGACACCTTGTAACCTGACTCATATGTTTTGGTCCTGTTCAAAATTAAATAATTACTGGCAGTCCTTTTTCAAATCCATTTCCAACATTTTAGGTATAATCATCAACCCATCCCCACACATAGCTATTTTCGGTAGGTCTCCTGATAGCCTTGTCACCTCAGCGACTCAGAACAATATTATTGCTTTTGCCTCTCTAATTGCCCGTAGGAAGATCCTTCTTTTATGGAAATCTTCACAACCCCCGTCCATCAAAACATGGTTACAAGATATCCTGTTCTTTCTTAAATTGGAAAAAAATAAATTTACCCTTAGAGGGAGCTCTGACAGGTTTTACGTGCTGGAGACCTCTTCTTCAATATTTTGATGGACTCTCTCCTGATGAGGTGCTGTAGTTGTATGCCATGACCGGCTGTTACGGACTCTTTCCTTGGTGCCCCCCCCCCCGCCCCCCCCCCCATACTTTCGAGTCTGTGCTTGACCTCCAGGATGCGAGCAGCTATCGCGAGCAACTATTTGGTATTGTTGTTTTTATATTATTACTTTTATTTTGTATTGTACTTTATTTTATTTTATTTTTATTTTTTATTTATTAGATTTAGTTTAGTTTAGTAGTTTTACTTTAGTTCTGTTGTGTTTTGCTGTGTTTTGTTGTGTTTTGTGTAAAAAAAGAAATAGGTAAATGTATCACAATTGCACTCTCGTTGTATGCTTGCTTATTTACTTAAAATAAAAATATATATATAAAAAAAAAAAACGAAAATTGGGATAATGTTTGGTGAGATCTTTTGAGATTTTTTTCATATTCTTCATTTTTCCTTCTCTCTATTGTACACAGTAGGCTTTGGTGGTTCAATGGTAGAATTCTCGCTTGCCACGCGGGAGATCCGGGTCCGATTCCCGGCCAATGCAATAAGGTTTTATCCTGGTGTTGCTACAGTTTATCAATGGAATCACCAACAGGCTATCCCAGCTAACGGTTGACATCTTTGTGCAAAGTTCTGATTCCTCGTAATATGAAAGTGGCAGTTTTAATGTCCACATCCCGGCTTTTTGACACACCGAAGCTCCAGGTAGGTAAAGTTGAGTGGAGAAAGTTAACTTCATACTGGTGTCAGGTTACAGCTCCAGGCTTAATTTACGAGTTCAAGACGAAAATTGGGATAATTTTTGGTGAGATCTTTTGAGATGTATTCATATCCTTAATTTTTCCATCCGTCTTTTGTTCAAACAAGGCATTGGTGGTTCAATGGTAGAATTCTTGCTTGCCATGCGGGAGATCCGGGTCCGATTCCCGGCCAATGCAGTAAGGTTTTATCCTGGTGTTGCTACAGTTTATCACTGGAATCACCAACAGGCTATCCCAGCTAACGGTTGACATCTTCGTACAAAGTTCTGATTCCTCGTAATTTGAAAATGGAAGTTTTAATGTCGACATCCCGTCTTTGTGACACAGTCACACACCGATGCTCCAGGTAGGTAAAGTTGAGTCGAGAAAGTCAACTATAGACTGGTTTTGGGTTCTAGCTCCAGGCTTAATTCACGAGTTCAAGACGAAAATTGGGATAATGTTTGGTGAGATCTTTTGAGATTTTTTTCATATTCTTCATTTTTCCTTCTCTCTTTTGTAAACATTGGGCATTGGTGGTTCAATGGTAGAATTCTCGCTTGCCATGTGGGAGATCCCGGTCCGATTCCCGGCCAATGCAGTAAGGTTTTATCCTGGTGTTGCTACAGTTTATCAATGGAATCACCAACAGGCTATCCCAGCTAAGGGTTGACATCTTTTGCAAAGTTCTGATTCTCGTAATTTGAAAATGGCAGTTTATCTTTGTGACACACCGAAGCTCCAGGTAGGTAAAGTTGATTGGAGAAAGTAAACTTCATACTAGTTTCAGGTTACAGCTCCAGGCTTAATTTACGAGTTCAAGACGAAAATTGGGATAATGTTTGGTGAGATCTTTTGAGATTTTTTCATATTCTTCATTTTTTCTTCTCTCTATTGTACACAGTAGGCATTGGTGGTTCAATGGTGGAATTCTCGCTTGCCATGGTGGAGATCCGGGTCAGATTCCCGGCCAATGCAGTAAGGTTTTATCCTGGTGTTGCTACAGTTTATCAATGGAATCACCAACAGGCTATCCCAGCTAACGGTTGACATCTTTGTGCAAAGTTCTGATTCCTCTTAATTTAAAAATGGCAGTTTTAATGTCGACATCCCGTCTTTTTGACACAGTCACACACCGATGCTCCAGGTAGGTAAAGTTGAGTCGAGAAAGTCAACTATAGACTGGTTTTGGGTTCTATCTCCAGGCTTAATTCACGATTTGAAGACGAAAATTGGGATAATGTTTGGTGAGATCTTTTGAGATTTTTTCATATTCTTCATTTTTCCTTCAATTCAATTCAATTCAATTCATTTTATTTGTATAGCCCAGTTTCACAAATTACAAATTTGTCTCAGAGTGCTTTACAGTCTGTACACATAGACATCCTTGCCCCAAAACCTCACATCGGATCAGGAAAAACTCCCAAATAACCCTTCAGGGTGAAAAAAGAGAAGAAACCTTCGGGAGAGAACAGAGGAGGATCCCTCTCCAGGATGGAAAGATCCAATAGATGTTATGTGTACAGAAGGACAGATTTAGAGTTAAAATACATTCAAGGAATCTGACAGAGTTTATCAATAGTTCATATTTAGGCATATTCCACGATGGACAGTTTGGAGACCTCCCGATTGGAGGAGTGGGGCGGAGTCCCAGCAGGGCAGCGGCACAGCTGGTGATAGGACCTCACGATCCAACCATCGATGGTCCATCAGCAGATGGGATATATGCCATCTCATAGGGTCACATGACCCCATGAGACGTGAAGTCAGAAGGACTCCGGGGAGAAGCAGAGTTAGTCATGTGTGATGGAGAGATGAAGATTCATCCAGAGGAGAAAGAAAAGAGGAGAGAGGACCCTATTGAAATTGCTGGAGTTCTTATTATTAGGGTCCGAGCGACAGCTATTGAAATTGCTGGAGTTCTTATTATTAGGGTCCGAGCGACAGCGAAGCTGTCCGAGAGGACCCTATTGAAATTGTTAGAGTTCTTCACTATTATTCTGGATTTTTATTTTTGAACATTGGGGGCATATTGGGGGTATGTATCATATCAAAAAACTCACAAAATTTGACAAGCGTGTCAGGATTGGTGAAAATAGCCAGATGCGGCTTTCAAAAATTGCTCTCTAGCGCCACGTAGAAGTTTGACCGGTGACGCCCCTCACCCACAATGTCGGATTAACTTAAAAAACAGATTTTTTAGACCTAGGACCTGTTCTACAAAAAAGCCTCTCAGGACCCTAAGCTCCGCCTACTTTAATTTTTGGCCATTTTGACTTTTGTGAAAAACACAAAAGTGACCACCGAACCTAAACGATAGGTCCAATATTAACAAACCCATTGGATATAATGATAAGTGAAGCTATACCATGTGATTGCTATCATCTTTTTTTGAAAAAAATGATTATGTTAAGCATCTATGGCCTGACGAACATTTTAGGGGCGTGTCCCGTTTTGTAATGCTCATAACTTCAACACTATTGGTCAAAAAAAATAACAGACCATCGGGATATGTGCAGAATTGCGTCTGGAACATTCGATGCACATTTCGTGCAATTTGAACTGTAATTGGCGCCACAAATATTCACCAAAGTAGGCCGTTTTGGTAATTTTTTAGCTTTTTTCGCGCGTTTTTCGCGCGTTTTTCGCTTGATTCGGCCATTTTCTACTTTTTTAAAACGGCTATTAGACCCACAAAACGATAACAGAATTTGTTAAAAATAGGTTTGTTAGAATCGCAAGACTTTAATATACGTCAGAGAAGGAAAAAAAATACTTTTCGTCAGTAGGAAATGTTTTTTTCCCAAAACTCACCAAATTTGGCAAGCGTGTCAGGATTGGTGAAAATAGCCAGATGACATAGACCTCGAAATGCGGCTTTCAAAAATTGCTCTCTAGCGCCACCTACAAGTTTCACCGGCGACACCCCTCAACCAGTATGTTCAAATGACTAGCTTTTTTTTTTTTACAGTTCCTCTAGGACCTGCTCTACAAAAAAGCAATTCATGACCCTAAGCTCTGCCTACTTTAATTTTCCACCATTTTGAATAATGTGAAAAACACAAAAATGACCACCAAACCTAAACGATAGGTCCAATATTAACAAACCCATTGGATATAATGATAAGTGAAGCTATACCATCTGGGATATATCATCCTTTTTAGAAAAAAAAGATTATGTTAAGCATCTATGGCCCGACGAACATTTTAGGGGCGTGTCCCGTTTTGTAATGCTTATAACATCAACACTATTGGTCAAAAAAAATAACAGACCATCAGGATATGTGCAGAATGGCGTCTGGAACATTCGATGCAAATTTCGTGCAATTTTAACTTTAATTGGTGCCACAAATATTCACCAAAGTTGGCCGTTTTTGGCCGTTTTTTTTGCGTTTTTGGCCATTTTCCATTTTTTTCAAACGGCCATTAGACCCACAAAACGGCCACGGAATCAGCTCAAAATAGGTTTGTTAGAATCTCAAGACTTGAATATACTAATACGGGGGAAGAAAAAGACTTTTCGTCCGTAGGAAATGCATGTTTTTTGACCGCCAATTTTTGTAATTTATTCATCTTAAAAACTATAGCTTCCACTCCTCAGATATGTAATACAAAAATCAAGTGTTATGCCAGTCAAGGTCTGAACACATTCACCAATTTTGAGCCAATTCCGTTAGCGTTTTCTGGTAGAACTCGACAGTTGTAAAAAAGTGGAAAATGGCCAAATCGGCCCAAACTGCCAAATTTGATATAAATACCTATTTATGAAGTAAAAGCACCATACATTTTTCACTTTTACAATAATTGTACCCCCTACAGCTGATGCAATTACCTCTAATAAGGTGTACAGAGCAAAATGTGCTTGCCTAGTGACACAGAGACCTGTTTTTGATTCCAGGCTAAGGCAAAAATAATGTTATCGTTTTTTTTTACATTTAATTTACATGACGTTGACGCTTCAAGGGTGCATGGATATGTTCACAGACTCAAAGCGCCACCTACTGGCTCAACTGGACTTCCTTCAATCCACCCCAAATTTGTCCTGCCCAAAAGAATGTGCCCGCCTACGGCTGCCTGTAATACAACTAGATCTATAGCTCAGCATGATTGTCTCAATTTCAGTTTGGATTGGTGGTATAAACTTGTATAAACTTGTGCACACAAATCCATCACAAAGAGACATGAAAACATAAAGACACACACACACACTCACTCACACATACATTATATTATGTAAATGTATTTGCATTTTAAAAGCAGCTGGAATCATTATTTATGTTATTTTATAGATGTTTTTGTTCAAAGGGGACTAATATGTTGCCTGTATTTTTTAAATATATTTACTTGATTTTATAAGCTCATAGGTTCATGGGACCTAAATGTTCTGAATATGTTTTATTAATGAATTAAATTTAAAGCAGCAATGACATGTATGTGTTATCCTTTCGCATTACACCATACTGTTCATTTTGAACAGACATCAGTGTTTGATTTTAATTAATTAATTTAGATTAATGTATATTTCCATATATTGATTTGCATATAACACAGAGCTCTGCTGTGTTGTGCACACACGGGGAGATCTCTCTCTCAATAGCACCCGCCCCCCTCCCCCACAGTCAACAACTGCGTAGGGGAAACACGTGGTTCACTTAAACTCAACGATCATTTGTGACCAGTCTTGTTATTGTTCAACATCTCTTATTTTGAAATATGTTCCACTTCTTCCCGGATGTTATTCTTTTTAGCTTGATGACACTTTATTTTGAAATGTATTCCGCCTATTTTCGGATGTTCGTCACCAGCTTGATGACGTTCATATAAATACGACGTAACCAACAGAAACGCCCCTTTCGTTATTTCATGCACCCTTGACCGGTCGCATTTTTATCGAAAGAACTAGCTCACAAACAAACCTACTAACCTACCTACTAATCTACAAACAAACAAACAAACCTACTAACCTACCTACTAATCTACAAACAAACAAACAAACCTACTAACCTACCTACTAATCTACAAACAAACAAACCTACTAACCTACCTACTAATCTACAAACAAACAAACAAACCTACTAACCTACCTACTAATCTACAAACAAACAAACAAACCTACTAACCTACCTACTAATCTACAAACAAACAAACAAACCTACTAATCAACAAACAAACAAACAAACCTACTAATCTACAAACAAACAAACCTACTAATCAACAAACGAACAAACCTACTAATCTAAAAACAAACAAACAAACAAACAAACAAACAAAAAAACACACAGAGAAAGAGAAACTCTTAGGAGACCAATGGACTACTTCTGCAATATGGTAAGTGACTGCTTAATGGTAGCGGCTAATGGTAGCAGCTCAGAAGAGGCCTTTAAGCATAACGCGCTTCGGCTCACGTGGTGTTAATCACGCTGTGCAGGGCGCAGTACACACGTCGCCCATGACTCGTGGTACACGGGGCTAAGGCCTCTGATGTTAAGCTAGGCCGTGACACGTGTCTGCTCCGGTGTACACAGCCTCTGAGGCTAAGCTACAGCGGTCTCGCTCTACACGGAGCTAACGCTGTTGAAGCTAAGCCAGACCGTGACACGTGTCTGCTAGGGCTGTACACGGCCTTTGAGGCTAAGCTTAGTTAGTAAAGCTGCCATACTAGCTATAGTCTGAAGAGATGTTTGGTGTTTGCGGTCGCAGGTGTATAAAATGCTACAGGAGAGGTGATGGTCACGTGTTGGCATGCTGCCTCATTGAATGAATAATGCCGATGTGAATGTTTATCAAAATGTTACACCCCTTTTGCTGTTAGCTTAGAGAAAGCAATAAACTACGTCTGCCAGAATTAAAGCATGCTTGTTCGCAGTATTTATAAAGCCAACTGCTTTGTTACTTAAGAGACAATATTACTTTCTTCATCCACAGAGTCTCATTCCTTGAAGCAGCAGGCATCAATTTTACATGTATACAATACAATAGTCCAGAAGAACACATATTTACGAATGTTAATGTATAGTTGTATGACGAATTGTATTTATTAATACTTGGTGCCCTATTTCATTTCAGATGCAATCGTACAGCCGTTCAACTGCCGGTTCTGAACGTAAGTAACCAATCGTGTACATAAATGTTTTCCTTTTATGCTTTAATGCTTGTCTCCTCCGTTACCACTCACATGTGTAATTGCTTATTCTGTTTCTTGTTTATTAACAGGCCGTGGCACTGGCTATCGCCACCCCGTACGTCTGGTCCAAATCAACCTTTACCGGAAAAAGCTACAAATTGGTCATTCCAGCCCAGTCTCCACACAAGAAGGTAGTACAGTACGCTTATTCTTCTGATTTTTATTTTAGAACATTGGGGGCATATTGGGGGTACCTATCATATCCCAAAACTCACCAAATTTGGCAAGTGTCAGGATTGGTGAAAATAGACGGATGACATAGACCTCGAAATGCTGCTTTCAAAAATTGCTCTCTAGCGCCACCTAGAAGTTTGACCGGTTACGCCCCTCACCCACAATGTCCGATTAACTTAAAAAACGGATTTTCTAGACCTCTAGGACCTGCTCTACAAAAAGCCTCTCACGACCCTAAGCTCCGCCTACTTACATTTTCGGCCATTTTGAATAATGTGAAAAACACAAAAGTGACCACCGAACCTAAACGATAGGTCCAATATTAACAAACCCATTGAAAATAATGATAAGTGAAGCTATATCTTCTGAAGCTAAAAACTCCTCGCGCTCGTTACGAGTCGCGGCCCGAGTCGAGTCCGAACGGCGCTCCCTCGGCCGAGTAGGCCAGCGACTCGCCGGCGCCCCCGGACGGCGTGGGCCAGCGAGGGCCCGTTCAACGCTGCTAGCAGCTTTAATTATACTGGATTTTTATTTTTTGTCTTTGGGCATATTGGGGGTACGCATCATATCCCAAAACTCACCAAATTTGGCATGCTTGGCATGCTTGGATTGGTGAAACTTAGGTTTCGACACTGACCTCGAAATTGGGCTCTCAGAAATTGCTCTCTAGCACCACCTAGAAGTTTGACCGGTGACGCCCCTCACCCACAATGTCCGATTGACTTAAAAAACAGATTTTCTAGACCTCTAGGACCTGCTCTACAAAAAATCCTCTCAGGAACCTAAGCTCCGCCTACTTTAATTTTCGGCCATTTTGATTTTTGTGAAAAATACAACAGTGACCACCGAACCTAAACGATAGGTACAATGTTAACAAACCCATTTGAGATAATGATAAGTGAAGCTATATCATCTGCGATATATCGTCTTTTTTTCAAATTGATCATAGTGGTAAGCATCTATAGCCCGACAAACATTTTAGGGGCGTGTCCCGTTTTGTAATGGTTATAACTTCAACACTATTGGTCAAAAAAATAACAGACCGTCAGGATATGTGCAGAATGGCGTCTGGAACATTCGATGCAAATTTCGTGCAATTTGAACTTTAATTGGTGCCACAAATATTCACCAAAGTTTGCCGGTTTGCCCGTTTTTTGCGTTTTTGGCCATTTTCCACTTTTTTCAAACGGCCATTAGACCCACAAAACGGTAACGGAATTCGTTAAAAATAGGTTTGTTAGAATCTCAAGACCTGAATATATTACAATCAGGAAAAAAAAGACTTTTCGTCCGTAGGAAATGCCCGTTTTTTGACCGCCAATATTTGTAATTTATTCATCTTGAAAACTATAGCTTACACTCATCAGATATGTTTTACAAAAATCAAGTGTAATGCCAGTCAAGGCCTGAACACATTCACCAATTTTGAGCCAATTCCGTTAAATTTGGTAGGAACAACTATTTATGAAGTAAAATAACCATAAATGATTCACTTTCACGATAGGCCTGAACACATTTACCAGAAAAAAACTCTAATTTGTTCAATCCCAAATAGTTGGGGCGCCTCCGGATGCCTCCTACCAGCAGAGGCTCTAGCTCAACATGATAAGTGACTGACTCTAATCCTGGAGATGTGGGTTCCATTCCAAGACAACAAACCTTTTTTTTATAAAAAAAAATTTACATTGAATTTACACGCCGTGGTCTACACTTCACGTAGGGACACGCGACGCATGAATATATTCACGCGGTTAAAGCGCAAGCTAGCGGCTAAACTGGACTTTGTCCAATCCGCCCTTCCTCGCACTCGTCACGAGTCGCGGCCCGAGTCCTGTCCGACCGGCGCGCCCTCGGCCGAGCGGGCCAGCGACTCGCCGGCGTCCCCGACCGGCGTAGGCGAGCGAGGACCCGTTCAACGCTGCTAGCAGCTTTAATTTTGCTTTGTATTTTTTCTTTTATTTCAGAAAATCTTTACACGCCCTACTGTGGACCAATCCCTCTACTCCAGCGATTCCCAAAAGTGTGGGCCAGGTACTGCAGGTGGGCCGCGAGGTCATATACAATAAATGTTTTTAATTTTCAATTTTGAAAAGTTTGAAATTAATATAAAAATATTTATGATTTAAATTACGTTATTCCTTTGTCGGACCTATTTTTGATCCGTGACGTGTCTTGTAACTCGTCAATAGCGGGAAATCGCTGGAGCGATGAAGGCGGAGGCGGAAGTGACGTCACTTCCGCCTCCGTCACTTATTATTGTTATGTTGGTCGCCCTGTGATGAGACGCACTGGGGAGCCACTGGTCTCCGAAACAACACAACGGTTAACGTCACACAATACCGACGCATTTTGACAACTCCTCCTCCCCCGTCGACACAGCGGTACTGGAGACGTGGTGGGCCGCAGAAGATTTTCAGATTTTAAATTGGGCCATGGCATTCTTGAGTTTGGGAACTGCTGCCCTACACCATACTACTGACCCCCACCTATTCACCCATGTGTGGTAGGTGTAGAGGAGCAGCGCAGGGTTTTGACGTGGCAGTTTGACCCCACAGGTGCCACACCAGTGACCACCAAAACCATTGTAATAGTGTGCATGTCTGATGGTAAGACGGTGACGAAATTCACCGTCTGAGGAATTTGCTCCTTTTTTATGTTTGAGCTGGTCGTGAGGATTTGGCAGTAGCTACCGATCTGACCTACGACCACACCACTGGTACACTACTTCATCGATTCATTTTTGACAGATGTCACAAGGTCCTATGGATGAGGCATGCGATTGCCTGTGATGGAGATTTGTGACTGATCAATGGTGTTGAAGCAGGCAATATATTTGGCATTTGCAAAGAAAAATCTGCATGACACCATTAATGTGTATTACAACATCACAAATGGACACGGAACCAGGGCAGACTTTGAAGTGCCCATTCTTCATCGATGCCTGAGCCACATCATGAAGAATGCAAAGGAGATGTGTAGAAAGTAGTAAGCAAAACCCCATATGGGCACTTCACTATTGCATCTTAGATTAACTAATATGGACGAAATGTAAATTGTATCGTCTGTTGCTAAGTTTTAGAAGACATTTTGACAAAATTCAGATATCACCCTGTTCACAGTAGAACACATGGAATTGGTGTCATGGTCTGGGCTGGGCTCGTTCCCACTAATTGACCGGTGCAGCTGCAAGCCATCTTCCAATCAAGCGCCAGGCTTGATATTTGCCAGCCCTGCACTCCCGGCCAGATCGTCAGTTCGCAACCCAGAACTTACGCTACTGCTCAAACAAATGTAAATAATATATACTACAGCTTAGCATAGCCTAGTATTGTGTGCATAAATGTTATGTGTAAGTGGAAAAACACTGGATAAAAGGTTAAAAACAGGGCATTCTAGCGCCTGACTGAACAAAGCAAGATAACGGTGACACACGAAAGAAACTTGAATGAACCGCACACCCTGGATTTGAATAGAACAAGAGCACTCTATACTCAGAGTAGGAAACGCCACAGGAGACATTTACTGAGCGCAGATAAGACAACTGACCCAGCTGTTGCAAATATTATCCTAGATAAAGCACATTCCATCTCGGGAGAGATAAGACTATAACAGTGGTTCTCAACCTTTTTTCAGTGATGTACCCTCTGTGAAATACTTTTCAGCAAAGTACCCCCTAACCAGTGCAAATAATCCTTGGAAAAAAAAGAAAAGAAGGTAGTAATACACAGCACTGACATCAGTGTCGGATGTATTAAACCAGGGGTCACCAACCTTTTTGAGACAGAGGGCTACTTCAAGGGTACAAAATAATCCGAGGGCTACTTGTTTGATATAAACTTCCCAAAGAATTATGCCTGAATCACCTTTTAATAATGATAATGATTTTTGATGTAAAACACATGGGTATGTCATATGCAAGTGCCTTTAAAAAAGGTGTAAAAATCCAGAAAATGACCCCAGACGGTTAACTTATGACAGAAAAATAAGTGACCCTCCAAGTGCATCTGAGATTTAAGGTTATATTGTGAGTTAAAGATAAGAAATTGTTAAATACAGAATGGTAATTTCTTTTCTCAGTGCTCCTTCTGAAAGTTGAAGGAATTTTACCAGAGAGAAGATGTGACAGTTAAGCAGCGAGTAAATGCACATGCTAAGATGGAGGCCGCCATCGACGTGGCAAAGGTCCGGAGACCAGGCCAGCCTCCCTGTGTGTATAGCTGTTGTGTACTCTGGAGTTGTGTGTTGCTCGTCACATTTGAGCTTGTATTGCAGGGGTCACTAACTGGCGGACCGCGGTCCGGACCGCCAGCCAAAACAGAAGGTTATGATTTAAAACCTGACAGGGCGCTTTTATTTTTTACCCGGCGGCGCGGCGCAGCTGTTGTGGTTTAGCGGATGTGGAAACGCACAGACCAATTGCATGCGAGATAAGCCATCCCACGTGATACCACTCAGCCAATCAAATCTATGCATTCTCGGCGGTAAACATTACGTCTCAGACAGCGCCGCGCATATGAGAAAGTTAGAGGCAGGTTACACATTGAGACTGTAGAAAGAAAATGAAAGATAGCGATACATTTAGAAAACAAAGGGAGAGAAACAGACAACTGTGCCGGAGAAAGTTAAGAACAAGTCGAGTGAGACAGCGAAAGGGAGAGAAACATAAGGAACACGCCCTCCAAAAAAAGAAAAGTTGACAGCGAAAATAGAGCATTTAATCCGGAATGGACAGACTCTTTTCAGTTCATACTTCCCACAGGGAGCACAAAACCAGTGTGTCTTATGTGTTCAGAAACCGTGGCACTCAGTGGCGGCTGGTGGATTTTCGTTTTAGTGGGGCCATCCAATCAAATTCATGATTCAATGAAAAAAAAAAAAAGTATCAAACACACATTCCTACTTTGCAGTTAAATATTGAACATTTATTCTAAAACTGACATCTTAAATCATACAATTCAGTACACACACACACACACACACACACACACAGTACTTCTGTCTACTGTGGGAAATGTAAAGTTAATATTTTCGTGATGAATAAATGTACCAATATGCCTGATATATCAAATTTGATAAAAACATAAATGTAAATGACATTTTGTTAAAATTTGTATTTACTAAAGATCAAATAAACCCTTTAATATCTCAACATCAGAATTTCATGAATATTATTTGATGAGTTAGACTTCACAGGGTTAATAAAGTGGAATACAATCACATTATATATATTATGAATAGCACAACGACACTTCGAAAAAAACAGTCCAGCCAGCCCGCCCGTTTCTTTTGAGAACACGTATACCAGGTCGGTACGAGCGTGTGAAAGCTGTTAAATAAGAGCAAATTTCCGGTGAACGTGAAAAGATGAAATACGTCTTTAAATACAGATATAGTGATAGATTAAACTAAATGAATGGATGAACTATTAAAGAGTATAGGTTGTGATGGGGCACCTTGCGCTCAATATGAAATCAAAACTGGATGCGATCGATCAAGTTTCACAGTATTTAATAGCAATAAATATAAACGAAAGTTTAACAAATAATCAAAAGCTCACGATCGTGGTTCCCGTGGTGATGCGGCTCCGCAGGTACAGGTTTCCGGAAAACGTGTGTCACTCCTTCCCCAGCATCAGAACGAAAAAGAACGATCGTCTCAATCCCCTCTGAGTTAGTTGCATCTCAGCCAATCACCTATTCTCACAGGTTAGTCCCACCCTTAACACCTTCTCGTTGGTTCAAGGTCCCGCTACAACAATGAGGGGTCGAATGTCGTGATCCCCCGGTCAAAACGTCATTTCCGGTCAAGTCGCTAAACACATATTTTCACAATAAGAGTCCCGTCCATTATTGTCTGCAATAAAGTCACCTATACCATAAGAGTCCCGTCTGTTATTTGTCTGCGTTAGTCACTTTCACGGGCTTTAACCGGCTCCAACAGTTCTGAAATACTAACTAACATTCATTCCATGCACATACATAACATTACTTCTTGCCATTACATTTGTCATAGAGTAAACATTACCCCTATGCAAATAATACATTAATAACAATATCAATATCCTCCCTAATATTTTCTGTTATAATATCTTTCTATATGTAATAATTTAAAGCATAAGACCTCTGTACATGTGCGATATCAAAACAAACTATTACAACTTAACACTATCATGAATTGTATGAATGATGAATAAAAGAAGGTAATTATTCTAATATTGGTATTATTATAGTGTATCAAACTGGAGGTCTCGTGCTCAATGTAAAATGAGAATCTGCATGCGATAGATACGTTTAACAATATTTAATGGCCAGAAGTCTAAGCAGTAAATTGAAGCTACGATCGTAGGGCCGACCGGAATATTACGCCACGGACTAAAAGCAACGTAGCTGATAGGGAACCGTCTAGAGAACAAACTCACCCTTTCCACCCACATGTATTAGTAACGGCAACCACGCCTCTGAATCTTAAAAGTTAGTTCCATTGGTCAGTTCAGCATGCTGCACTTCTGTTGGCTTACGGCCAGGTCATAAACAGGTCATGAACAGGTCATAAACAGGTCATAAACAGGTCATGAACAGGTCATAAACAGGTCATAAACAGGCCATAAACAGGTCATAAAGTAGCCGGGTCAAACGTCATGATCTTGCGACCAATTTTACTTCCGGTCAGCTGTGTGATGAAAGTCCCCTTTCACAATAAAAGTCCCACATGTCACTCCTGCTTCAAGCAATGTCACAGACTTCAACCGGCTTCCAACTCATGTGTCAACATTGAAACCATAAACTAACTTTCATTCTCATGCGGCATACATGTAATCATAAACACACATACAATTATAAACATTACTTCTGCCATTGACATATACGTAGAGTAGAAATTACCCCTATGCTTTATAACACATCAACAACATCAATATTCTCCCTAATATTTCCGATGATAATATCTTGCTATATGTATTCATTTAAAGCACAAACTTAGTGAAAAGTCAAAATGACCTATTACAACTTAACAGGATATTCTGATTCAGAATTTAAAAATAAAAGATAATATAAAAATAACATTCATGAGCAAATGTGTGTCTAATTTCAGAATAGATTTAGAACGAAATGTAACAGTCCAGCTCCATACCTTCCTTTTGTATTAGTAGTTTTCATCCTGTCTCTCTATCCTGTCATTCCAGATCCTGCTTCCCATCTCGTCAGGCCAACTCCCTTCACCTGCCTCTGATCACCTCGTTAGTCCCTCATTCCCTTCACCTGGTCCTCAGCCCTTCTCACCTGCAGCCCCTCCCCTCATTAGTCCCTCACTATTTAGCTCCCTCACTTCCACTTGTCCTCTGACAGGTTGTCTTGTGTTCTTCTTGAAGCGCTCCAGCGTTACACAGTGTGTTCATCTGTTCCCGTCTTGTTTTGTTCCTGCTGGAACTTTGAGTAAATTTAATTATTTTCGAGTTCTGTCTCCTGAGTCGTGCATTTGGGTACACCCTAATACTCCTGTGACACTTATGTATGTATGTATATATATATATATATATATATATATATATATATATATATATATATATATATATATATCTTATATATATATATATACTCTTATATTTATATATATTGTTAAGTTGTAATAATTAATTTTGACTTTGCACATGTACATAGTACGTTTGTGTTTTAATAATACATATAGCAAGATATGATTAGAGAAATATTAGGGAGAATATTGATATTGTTATTGTTGTGTTATGAAGCATGGAGGTAATGTCTACTCTATGCATATGTCAATGGCAGAAGTAATGTTTTTATAAATATGTTTGTAATACTTGTATGTTTATGCTTATGTTTATATGTATGCTGCATGAGAATGAAAGTTAGTTTGTTGTTTACATGTTGCCACGTGAGTTGGAAGCCGGTGGAAATCCGTGATGTTGATTGGAGCAGGAGTGTCACGTGAGACTTCCGTCGCCCAGGTGACCGGAAGTAGCTTGGTCGCGGATCATGACGTTTGACCCGGCTCATTACCTGTTAGCTGGCCGTAAGCCAACGAGAGCGTAGCATGCTGAACTGACCAATGGAGCTAACGTTTAGAGGAAAGGTGTGAAAGTGAAACTGATAAAACGTGTGCGTGAGGTGAGATTCAGTCTACTCTCGAGACGGTCGGAAGCTTACAAGACATCCCCTATCTGCAACGTTGCTTTTAGTCTGTGGCGTAACGCTCCGCTTGGCCCTACGATTGTAGCCCCAGTTTACTGCTTATGCTTCTGCCGTTAAATATTGTTAAAACGTAATCATCGGATTCGGATTCTCTTTTTATATCGAGCACGGGACCGCAGTTTCGACCACACTTAACAATATACAGTATATATAATACTCATATATATATATATATATATATATATATATATATATACATACATATATGTAATACTATACTATGTATATAAAAATATTAGGGCTGTCAATTGATTACAAAAAAATACTAATTAATCGCACATTTTGAAATTCATTAATCGCAATCAATCAGGTTTTTTTCTTCTAAAGACTAAATCTTCTAAATGATCTTCAGACAGCGTGTATTTTAGACACTTGCTTAATTGTAGTTGTTTTTAAAGACAACTTCAAACAGAGCTGTGTTTCCAGAGTGGCTCATACTTATAAAGGGCCAGCCAGGGATTTCATATCGTGGATGATGAACAGTTTCTTCAGTGAAACATCAGATTAGTAAAAAAAAGGTGTATTTGAGACCCCATTGGTCCTGTCATCTTAAACACTGAACACCAGAACCAGAACCAGTGGCCTTGTATCTGACTCACATTCAAATGTGTCACGTTCACCCTCTGGAGGCTGGGGGCATTTTCTCGATATGTTACAAAAAAATATAAATTCACCTTTTAAAGGCTTTTGCATATGAAACACAACCCCACGTGTTCTACATCAAACATTCCAGAACAATCTCATCTCTATATATGAGCAGTGTTGCCACTGTTACTTTGAAAAAGTAACTTAGTTACTTTACAAGTTACTTGATGTTAAAAGTAACTTAGTTACTTTAACAAGTTACTTGATTATAAAATTAACTAAGTTAGATTACTAGTTACTTTATTAGTTACATTCAGCAGCTGCCAAAAAAAAAAACGCCGCCTCGACATTTGACAACAAATGACAACCGGTTTTGCCACCACTGACTAGGGCTGTCAATCGATTTAAAAAAATTAACTAATTAATCTCACATTTTAAAATTCATTAATCGCGATTAATCGTTTATTTTTCTTCTAAAGACTAAGTCTTCTAAATGAAGCAGTAATCCCTTCAGACAGAGTGTATTTTAGACACTTGATTAATTGTATTTGTTGTTAAAGACAACTTCACAGAGCTGTGTCTCAGAGAGGCTCCTACCTATAAAGGGCCAGCCAGGGATTTAATATCGTGGAGGATAAATTGTTTCTTCAGTGAAACATCAGATTAGTAAACAAGGTGCATTAGAGACACATTGGTCCTGTCATCTTTAACACTGAACAGCAGCAGAACCAGTGCCTTTGGAAACTGACACATTCAAATGTGTCACTCTGGAGGCTGGGGGCATTTTATACATTTTACAAAACAAATTAATTCACGTTTTAAAGTCTTTTGCATATGACACACAACCCCACGTGTTCTACTTGAAACATTCAGGAACAATCTCAGCTCTATATCATGAGGCTCATCATCCTCCTCGTGTTCATTGGTTGTTTTTTTCGCAAAAATGTTGACGGACAAACGGATTGACCAATCACAGTGAAGGTTTCGTGTGACGAGTTCTTTCCGCGCCGCGTCACCTGACACGTCGCCCTCTGTGTCTGTGGAGCGGAGCAGCAGCCGGGAGGAGGAAACCCTCCGGATAATCCACAAGTTCAAACTGATTTCTGCTCCGTATTTTCGCGGAGAACTCGAGTCCAGGTCGTGCCCAGCCGAGTCCCAGGGCGAGCCCAGCCTGCACCCCAAGGCCCGCTCCTAGCGCCGGGCCTGGACTTAGCGAGCTAGTTGTTGCATCGGCTAACGCTACATGACTTCACTCCCGCCACGCAAGAATGAATCAAATATATATTATATAAAGTAGTAACGGAATAGTAACGCACAGAGGTGTGACCAAGTCATTTTTCTGCAAGTCCCAAGTAAGTCTCAAGTCTTTGCCCTCAAGTCCCGAGTCAAGTCCCAAGTCAAGACAGGCTAGTCCCGAGTCGAGTCCAAAGTCATGACTGACAAGTCTCAAGTCGAGTCCAAGTCCTGCAGTTTGAGTTTCGAGTCCTTTTGATCAGAGTAATAATATATTTACACAGATCATGTATGCTTTTAAAATCTGTATTTATTTATTATAAGTACAAGTATAAAGTATAACTTGTATAAGGCAATTGAAATTGCAGGGGGGGAAATGGTGCTAACATTGCACTATTAACCATTCATTTTTAACATTTAACTCATATTTCGAAAGAATATTCTTCATTTTAAACCACTCCTTTACAGAATGAACACATTTGAAAAAACAAGTGCAACTGTAATTATTTGTACAAAAGTGCTAACATTGTATTTAGCATTTTAACTAGTTCCACAGCAGTTTATGTCCTGCATCTATCTCATCTCATTTATCGCACCTCATATTGTCTGTGTGTGTGTGTACATGGGAGCAACGTAATAAATACATGAACATAACAATAAACAGGGTTGTGCTTTGTATATGTCAGGGCCCTATGCTGCATTGGATTTGCAAAAGACCAAATTGGCCAAAAGTCTGTCGGTCATTTGTGCACAATGGGGACCACCATATGATTCCACCATGGCTGAAAACTCGCTCCACTGGAGCACTGGAGGCAGGCACAGCTCTCCACGTCTCAGTCCGGTTGTTGTCACTCACTCCCGGAACCCCTCACCCAGACCCGGTCTGTCAGGGTTGCCCTCTGCGTGTCCGTGTGCGGACATGAAGCTCCGGGCTGCTTCATTCAGCTGCTAACATCGCTGTGCTGCGTTCAGGGTAACTCGGATATCAATGTCATCGACGAAATTCTTAATGATCAATTCATGGATTGATTATGCCCATCCCGAACATACACGCATACACACAGACAAAGGGATCGTGGAGGGGATACAGCTTTGGAGACCAACACTGCTGTAACTTTTGGGGAGAAATGCACTTAAAATCCCGGGTATGAGTCTATTTTAGCGAGCGACGGAGGCGGCAACGAGCTGCTGGTGACCGGCACCTGTTGGTGCAGCTCGGGGAGCGTGGAGCAAGTCGTATCAAGTCAAAAGGCTCAAGTCCAAGTGAAGTCACGAGTCATTAATGTTGAAGTCCAAGTCGAGTTGCAAGTCTCTTTAAATGTTGTCAAGTCGAGTCGCAACACATCAAATTCATGACTCGAGTCTGACTCGAGTCCAAGTCATGTGACTCGAGTCCACACCTCTCACAAATACCCTATACACTTTATCTCTGAACTTATTTTAACAACATACATACCTTTCACCACTGCTGAACGTCACCCTACCTGAATAAGGGGAGAAATAATCACATGAGTGATATTGTGGTGTTTTCACTGCAAGCTGCTTAACTAGAATGAGGAAAATACGGCGAAATCCCCTGACTATCCAGGCGCAGCCAAAAGCAATCACAAATCCCTGCCGCTTTGCTGGAAATCACCTCTACTTATAGACTCTGGTTCGGCGCGAGATCAAAGGCATGACAAGAGGGGATTTACACCAGAAAACCTGTTTTTATTTAGTGATGACAAGATCAAGGGCAAACAACCTGACGTTTGACACAATCGATAACAAAATCTAATCAAATGGTCCCCGGATAATAACCAATCATCCCACAAAATTTCATGCGACTTGGTTTAATACTTTTTTACTTACGCGAATAACACTCACACACACATGTTACGCCCCTGAATAAGGGGAGAAATAATCACGAGTGATATTGTGGTGTTTTAACAGCAAGCTGATTAGCTAGCATTTACTCAAACACATTTACAATATAAACATTCACAAAACAGAGAGCATTGTTACATAGATACATCAACAGATGAACCAAACAACACAACTGCATTTCACAGTAAAGAGTCTAGCCAATGGGCTAATCGGCGCTAAATAACAAGCTAATCAGCGCTAGCTATTGAGCTAATCGGCGCTAGCGCTACATGTACAAATACACTATACACTTTATCTCTGAACTTATTTTAACAACATACATTCTCTCGTAGCCGCGGACTCATTACAAACCTTTCAACACTGCAGAACAATGTCACTCTACCTGAATAAAGGGAGAAATAATCACATGAGTGATATTGTGGTGTTTTCACGGCAAGCTTCTTAGCTAGAATTTACTCAGACCTATTTACAATGTAAACATTCACAAAACAAACAACATTGTTACATAGAAACATCAACAGATGAACCAAACAACACAACTGCATTTCACAGTAATGAGTCTAGCCAATGGGCTAATCGGCGCTAAATAACGAGCTAATCGGCGCTAGCTAACGAGCTAATCGCGGGGAAGCTAACGAGCTAATCGGCGCTAGCGCTACATGTACAAATACCCTATACACTTTATCTCTGAACTTATTTTAACAACATACATTCTCTCATAGCCGCGGACTAATTACAAACCTTCGAACACTGCAGAACAACTGCTGTCGAAGTGGTGCCCAGCGAATAAGGTGGGCTACGTAGACAACTGGAAGACTTTCTGGGGAAAACCTGATCTGATGAGGAGGGACGGCGTCCATCCCACGTTGGAAGGAGCGCGTCTCATTTCTGCGAATATGACCACGTTGATCACCGGACCTAATCCATGACAATCCGGGGTTCAGATCAGGAACCAGGAGCAGAGTTGTAGTTTAACACCCTTCTCTGCTCTTCTTGTCAAGCAGTTACCCATCCATTACTCTAGAATAGAGACTGTGAAGACTGTGTCTGTCCCACGGCCACTTAAATTAAATAAATCTAAAGTAAACACAAGAGGAGTCGTACACTATAACCTTATACAAGTTAACACCATTATTTCAGCAGTGCAACAAAACAGGACTATTAAATGTGGTCTCCTAAATATTAGATCTCTGTCATCTAAAGCTGTGTTACTAAATGATTTAATAACAGATAATCACATTGATTTATGTTGTCTAACTGAAACCTGGCTGCGCCATGAAGAATATGTCTGCCTAAATGAGTCGACTCCTCCAAGTCATGTTAATACTCACATTCCTCGAGACACCGGTCGAGGAGGTGGAGTAGCAGCCATCTTTGACTCGAGCCTTTTAATAAATCCTAAACCTAAATTAAATTACGACTCATTTGAAAGCCTTGTTCTTAGTCTTTCACATCCAACCTGGAAAACATTACAGCCGATTCTATTTGTGATTCTGTACCGGCCACCCGGTCCATATTCAGAGTTTATATCAGAACGTTCAGAATTTATATCAAGTTTGGTTCTTAAAACTGATAAAGTTATTATTGTAGGAGATTTTAATATTCATGTGGATGTTGATAATGATTGCCTAGGTACTGCATTCATCTCATTGTTGGACTCGATCGGCTTTCGTCAGAGAGTACAGAAACCCACTCACTCTTGTTCTTACATATGGCGTTGACATTGAGCATTTGAAGGTCTTCCCACAGAATCCTCTTCTGTCAGACCACAGCCTTATAACTTTTGAGTTTATACTACCGGAGTGTACACCGCTAGTCAAAAGTTTCTACACCAGATGTCTAACTGACAGTGCTGTAGCTAAATTTAAAGAAGCGATTCATTCTGCACTTGATTCAATACCATGTCTCAATATAACAGAGGACTCCTGGTCATCTTGTTGATCATCTTGTTGATAGTGCCACAGGCTCACTGAGAATGACACTGGACTCGATAGCCCCTCTGAAGAAGAAGACAGTGAGGAAGAGAAGGTTTGCTCCCTGGTATAACCCTCAGACCCGCACATTAAAGCAAACGTCACGAAAGCTTGAAAGCATTTGGCGTTCAACTAATCGGGAAGAATCCCGCTTAGTTTGGTGAGATAGTCTTAAAACTTATAAGAAGGCCCTCCACAATGCCAGAGCAGAATATTACTCATCAGTAATAGAGAAGAATAAGAACAACCCTAGGTTTCTCTTTAGCACTGTAGCCAGGCTGACAGAGAGTCACAGCTCTGTGGAGCCCAGTATTCCTATAGACCTCAGTAGTAATGACTTTATGAACTTCTTCAATGAGAAGATTTTAACTATTAGGGACAAGATTAATAATCTCTTGCCCTTAACCAGTGCCAATCTGTCCTCAAGTGGAATGGCTTTGGAAACCCCTGTATGTCCTGGTATATATTTAGATGGCTTTTCTCCCATCAACCGTGACCAATTATCTTTAATGGTTCCTACTTCTAACACGTCTACCTGTCTCTTGGACCCTATCCCGACTAGGCTGCTTAAAGACGTTTTGCCTTTAATTGGCAGCTCTCTTTTGGATATTATTAATGTGTCTTTGTTAACAGGCCACGTACCACATTCCTTCAAAGTAGCTGTAATTAAACCTCTCCTGAAGAAGCCCACTCTGGATCCAGAGGTTTTGGCTAACTACAGACCGATCTCTAACCTCCCCTTCCTCTCTAAGATCCTTGAGAAAGTGGTCGCAAATCAGTTGTGTGACTTTCTACATCAGAATAGTTTATTTGAAGAGTTTCAGTCAGGATTTAGAAAACACCAGAGCACAGAGACAGCACTGGTGAAGATTACGAATGACCTCTTAATGGCAGCAGATAAAGGACTTCTCTCTGTACTGGTCTTGTTAGACCTTAGTGCTGCATTCGACACCATTGACCATAACATCCTATTACAGAGACTGGAGCAGTCGATTGGTATTTCAGGCACCACCCTAAGTTGGTTTAAATCCTATTTATCAGATCGATCTCAGTTTGTATTTGTAAACGATGAAGCCTCAATGACCACCAACGTTAGTCACGGAGTTCCACAAGGTTCTGTGCTTGGACCAATTCTATTTACCTTATACATGCTTCCTTTGGGCAATATTATCAGGAAACGCTCTATAAACTTTCATTGATATGCAGATGATACTCAACTATATCTATCGATAAAACCAGAGGAGACTAACCAACTCACTAAAATTCAAGCATGTCTTAGTGACATAAAAACATGGATGACCGCAACTTCTTGATGTTAAACTCAGACAAAACCGAAGTAATTCTACTCGGCCCTGAGCACCTCAGAGATCAATTATCTGGTGATGTGATTTCTGTAGATGGCATTACTCTAGCATCCAACACCACTGTAAAGAATCTCGGCGTTATCTTTGATCGGGACTTGTCCTTAACTCCCACATAAAGCAAATCTCAAGGACTGCATTCTTCCATCTACGTAATATTTAAAAAATCAGGCACATCTTGTCTCAAAAAGATGCAGAGAAATTGGTTCACGCGTTCGTTACTTCGAGACTGGATTACTGCAACTCCTTATTATCAGGCTGCACTAATAAATCTCTTAGGTCCCTCCAGTTGATCCAGAATGCTGCAGCTCGTATTCTCACTAAAACTAAGAAAAGAGATCACATTACTCCTGCACTAGCTGCTCTGCACTGGCTCCTGTAAAATCAAGAATCACTTTTAAAATTCTTCTCTTAACTTACAAAGCCTTAATTGGTGATGCACCATCATATCTTAAAGAGCTTGTAGTACTGCATCGCCCACCAGAGAGCTGCGCTCACTAAATGCGGGGCTACTTGTAGTTCCGAGAGTCTTAAAATGTAAAATGGGAGCCAGAGCCTTTAGTTATCAAGCTCCTCTTTATGGAACCAGCTTCCACCTTCAGTCCGGGAGGCAGACACAGTCACCACATTCAAGAGTAGACTGAAGACTTTCCTCTTTGACAGAGCTTATAGTCAGGGCTGAATCAGGTTTGCCCTGGTCCAGCCCCCTGGATATGCTGGTATAGGCTTATAGCTGCTGGGGATGTTTAGGATGCACTGAGCACCTCTCTCCTCTTTCCTTTCTTCTATGGATGAATCTTCATCTCTCCATCACACATGACTAATTCTGCTTTCTCCCGGGAGTCCTTCTGACTTCACGCCTCATGGGGTCATCGGACCCTATGAGACGGCATAGATTCCATCTGCTGATGGACCTTCGATGGTTGGATCGTGAGTTCCTGTCGCCAGCTGTGCCACTGCCCTGCTGGGACTCCGCCCACTCCTCCACTTGGGAGGTCTCCAAACTCTCCAGCGTGGAATATGCCTAAATATGAACTATTGATAAACTCTGTCAGATTCCTTGAATGTATTTTAACTCTAAATATGTCCTTCTGTACACATTACATCTATTGCATCTGTCCATCCTGGAGAGGGACCCTCCTCTGTTGCTCTCCTGAAGGTTTCTTCCCATTTTTTCCCCCTGAAGGGTTATTTGGGAGTTTTTCCTGGTCCGATGTGAGGTTTTGGGTCAGGGATGTCTATGTGTACAGATTGTAAAGCACTCTGAGACAAATTTGTAATTTGTGAAACTGGGCTATACAAATAAACTGAATTGAATTGAATTGAATTGAATTGAACAACGTCACTCTACCTGAATAAAGGGAGAAATAATCACATGAGTGATATTGTGGTGTTTTCACGGCAAGCTGCTTAGCTAGCATTTACTCAAACACATTTACAATATAAACATTCACAAAACAGAGAGCATTGTTACATAGATACATCAACAGATGAACCAAACAACACAACTGCATTTCACAGTAATGAGTCTAGCCAATGGGCTAATCGGCGCTAAATAACGAGCTAATCGGCGCTAACTAACGAGCTAATCGGCGCTAGCGCTACATGTACAGATATCCTATACACTTTATCTCTGAACTTATTTCAACAACATACATTCTCTCGTAGCCGCGGACTCATTACAAACCTTTCAACACTGCAGAACAACGTCACTCTACCTGAATAAGGGGAGAAATAATCACATGAGTGATATTGTGGTGTTTTCACGGCAAGCTGCTTAGCTAGAATTTACTCAGACACATTTACAACGTAAACATTCACAAAACAAACAGCATTGTTACATAGAAACATCAACAGATGAAGCAAACAACACAACTGCATTTCACAGTAATGAGTCTAGCCAACGGGCTAATCGGCGCTAGCGGTATATGTACAAATACCCTATACACTTTATCTATGAACTTATTTTAACAACATACATTCTCTCATAGCTGCGGACCCATTACAAACCTTTCAACACTGCAGAACAACGTCACTCTACCTGAATAAGGGGAGAAATAATCACATGAGTGATATTGTGGTGTTTTCACGGCAAGCTGCTTAACTAGAATGAGGAAAATACGGCGAAATACCCCTGACTATCCAGGCGCAGCCAAAAGCAATCACAAATCCCTGCCGCTTTGCTGGAATTCACCTCTACTTATAGACTCTGGTTCGGCGCGAGATCAAAGGCAGTGACAAGAGGGGATTTACACCAGAAAACCTGTTTTTATTCAGTGATGACAAGATCAAGGGCAAACAACCTGACGTTTGACACGATCGATCACAAAATCTAATCAAATGGTCCCCGGATAATAACCAATCATCCCACCAAATTTCATGCGATTTGGTTTAATACTTTTTTACTTACGCGAATAACACGCACACACACATGTTAGGTCCCTGAATAATGGGAGAAATAATCACATGAGTGATATTGTGGTATTTTCACAGCAAGCTGCTTAGCTAGCATTTACTCAAACACATTTACAATATAAACATTCACAAAACAGACAGCATTGTTACATAGATACATCAACAGATGAACCAAACAACACAACTGCATTTCACAGTAACGAGTCCAGGCAACGGGCTAATCGGCGCTAACTAACGAGCTAATCGGCGCTAGCGCTACATGTACAGATACCCTATACACTTTATCTCTGAACTTATTTTAACAACATACATTCTCTCGTAGCCGCGGACTCATTACAAACCTTTCAACACTGCAGAACAACGTCACTCTACCTGAATAAGGGGAAAAATAATCACATGAGTGATATTGTGGTGTTTTCAAGGCAAGCTGCTTAGCTAGAATTTACTCAGACACATTTACAATGTAAACATTCACAAAACAAACAGCATTGTTACATAGATACATCAACAGATGAACCAAACAACACAACTGCATTTCACAGTAATGAGCCTAGCCAACGGGCTAATCGGCGCTAGCTAACGAGCTAATCGGCGCTAGCGCTACATGTACAAATACTCTATACACTTTATCTCTGAACTTATTTTAACAACATACATTCTCTCGTTGCCGCGGACTCATTACAAACCTTTGAACACTGCAGAACAACGTCACTCTACCTGAATAAGGGGAAAAATAATCACATGAGTGATATTGTGGTGTTTTCACGGCAAGCTGCTTAGCTAGAATTTACTCAGACAATGTAAACTTTCACAAAACAAACAGCATTGTTACATAGAAAAATCAACAGATGAACCAAACAACACAACTGCATTTCACAGTAATAAGCCTAGCCAACGGGCTAATCGGCGCTAGCGATACATGTACAAATACCCTATACACTTTATCTCTGAACTTATTTTAACAACATACATTCTCTCGTAGCCGCGGACTCATTACAAACCTTTCAACACTTCAGAACAATGTCACTCTACCTGAATAAGGGGGAAATAATCACATGAGTGATATTGTGGTGTTTTCACGGCAAGCTGCTTGACTAGAATGAGGAAAATACAGCGAAATACCCCTGACTATCCAGGCGCAGCCAAAAGCAATCACAAATCCCTGCCGCTTTGCTGGAAATCACCTCTACTTATAGACTCTGGTTCGGCGCGAGATCAAAGGCATGACAAGAGGGGATTTACACCAGAAAACCTGTTTTTATTTAGTGATGACAAGATCAAGGGCAAACAACCTGACCTTTGACCCGATCGGTTCCCAAATCTAATCAAATGGTCCCCGGATAATAACCAATCATCCCACCAAATTTTATGCGATTTGGTTTAATACTTTTTTACTTACGCAAATAACAATCACACACACACATGTTACGCCCGTGAATAAGGGGAGAAATAATCACATGAGTGGTATTGTGGTATTTTCACAGCAAGCTGCTTAGCTAGCATTTACTCAAACACATTTACATATAAACATTCACAAAACAGACAGCATTGTTACATAGATACATCAACAGATGAACCAAACAACACAACTGCATTTCACAGTAACGAGTCTAGGCAACGGGCTAATCGGCGCTAGCTAACGAGCTAATCGGCGCTAGCGCCATATGTATGTACAGATACCCTATACACTTTATCTCTGAACTTATTTCAACAACATACATTCTCTCGTAGCCGCGGTCTCATTACAAACCTTTCAACACTGCAGAACAACGTCACTCTACCTGAATAAGGGGAGAAATAATCACATGAGTGATATTGTGGTGTTTTCACGGCAAGCTGCTTAACTAGAATGAGGAAAATACGGTGAAATACCCCTGACTATCCAGGCGCAGCCAAAAGCAATCACAATTCCCTGCCGCTTTGCTGGAATTCACCTCTACTTATAGACTCTGGTTCGGCGCGAGATCAAAGGCAGTGACAAGAGGGGATTTACACCAGAAAACCTGTTTTTATTCAGTGATGACAAGATCAAGGGCAAACAACCTGACGTTTGACCCGATTGATCCCAAAATCTAATAAAATGGTCCCCGAATAATAACTAATCATCCCACCAAATTTCATGCGATTTGGTTTAATACTTTTTTACTTACGCGAATAACACGCACACACGCATGTTACGTCCCTGAATAAGGGGAGAAATAATCACATGAGTGATATTGTGGTGTTTTTACAGCAAGCTGCTTAGCTAGCATTTACTCAAACACATTTACAATATAAACATTCACAAAACAGACAACATTGTTACATAGATACATCAACAGATGAACCAAACAACACAACTACATTTCATAGTAACGAGTCTAGGCAACGGGCTAATCGGCGCTAACTAACGAGCTAATCGGCGCTAGCGCTACATGTACAGATATCCTATACACTTTATCTCTGAACTTATTTCTTATTTTAACAACATACATTCTCTTGTAGTCATGACTCATTACAAACCTTTCAACACTGCAGAACAACGTCACTCTACCGGAATAAGGGGAGAAATAATCACATGAGTGATATTGTGGTGTTTTCACGGCAAGCTGCTTAACTAGAATGAGGAAAATACGGCGAAATACCCCTGACTATCCAGGCGCAGCCAAAAGCAATCACAAATCCCTACCGCTTTGCTGGAATTCACCTCTACTTATAGACTCTGGTTCGGCGCGAGATCAAAGGAAGTGACAAGAGGGGATTTACACCAGAAAACCTGTTTTTATTCAGTGATGACAAGATCAAGGGCAAACAACCTGACGTTTGACCCGATTGATCAAAAAATCTAATCAAATGGTCCCCGAATAATAACTAATCATCCCACCAAATTGTATGCGATTTGGTTTAATACTTTTTTACTTACGCGAATAACACGCACACACACATGTTAGGTCCCTGAATAAGGGGAGAAATAATCACATGAGTGATATTGTGGTATTTTTTACAGCAGCTGCTTAGCTAGCATTTACTCAAACACATTTACAATATAAACATTCACAAAACAGACAGCATTGTTACATAGATACATCAACAGATGAACCAAACAACACAACTGCATTTTACAGTAATGAGCCTATTCAACGGGCTAATCGTCGCTAGCTAACGAGCTAATCGGCGCTAGCGATACATGTACAGATACCCTATACACTTTATCTCTGAACTTATTTTAACAACATACATTCTCTCGGATCCGCGGACTCATTACAAACCTTTCAACACTGCAAAACAACGTCACTCTACCTGAATAAGGGCAAAAATAATCACATGAGTGATATTGTGGTGTTTTCACGGCAAGCTGCTTAGCTAGCATTTACTCAAACACATTTACAATATAAACATTCACAAAACAGACAGCATTTTTACATAGAAACATCAACAGATGAACCAAACAACACAACTGCATTTCACATTAATAAGCCTAGCCAACGGGCTAATCGGCGCTAGCGCTACATGTACAAATACCCTATACACTTTATCTCTGAACTTATTTTAAAAACATACAATCTCTTGTAGCCGCGGACTCATTACAAACCTTTCAACACTGCAGAACAACGTCACTCTACCGGAATAAGGGGAGAAATAATCACATGAGTGATATTGTGGTGTTTTCACGGCAAGCTGCTTAACTAGAATGAGGAAAATACGTAAATACCCTGACTATCCAGGCGCAGCCAAAAGCAATCACAAATCCCTGCCGCTTTGCTGGAAATCACCTCTACTTATAGACTCTGGTTCGGCGCGAGATCAAAGGCATGACAAGAGGGGATTTACACCAGAAAACCTGTTTTTATTTAGTGATGACAAGATCAAGGGCAAACAACCTGACGTTTGACACGATCAATCACAAAATCTAATCAAATGGTGCCCGGATAATAACCAATCATCCCACCAAATTTTATGCGATTTGGTTTAATACTTTTTTACTTACGCGAATAACACACACACACACATGTTACGTCCCTGAATAAGGGGAGAAATAATCACATGAGTGATATTGTGGTGTTTTCACAGCAAGCTGCTAAGCTAGCATTTACTCAAACACATTTACAATATAAACATTCACAAAACAGACAGCATTGTTACATAGATACATCAACAGATGAACCAAACAACACAACTGCATTTCACAGTAATGAGCCTAGCCAACGGGCTAATCGGCGCTAGCTAACGAGCTAATCGGCGCTAGCGCTACATGTACAGATACCCTATACACTTTATCTCTGAACTTATTTTAACAACATACATCCTCTCGTAGCCGCGGAATCATTACAAACCTTTCAACACTGCAGAACAACGTCACTCTACCTGAATAAGGGGAGAAATAATCACATGAGTGATATTGTGGTGTTTTCACGGCAAGCTGCTTAACTAGAATGAGGAAAATACGGCGAAATACCCCTGACTATCCAGGCGCAGCCAAAAGCAATCACAAATCCCTGCCGCTTTGCTGGAATTCACCTCTACTTATAGACTCTGGTTCGGCGCGAGATCAAAGGCAGTGACAAGAGGGGATTTACACCAGAAAACCTGTTTTTATTCAGTGATGACAAGATCAAGGGCAAACAACCTGACGTTTGACACGATCGCTCACAAAATATAATCAAATTGTCCCCGAATAATAACTAATCATCCCACCAAATTTTATGCGATTTGGTTTAATACTTTTTTACTTACGCGAATAACACTCACACACACACGTTACGCCCCTGAATAAGGGGAGAAATAATCACATGAGTGATATTGTGGTATTTTCACAGCAAGCTGCTTAGCTAGCATTTACTCAAACACATTTACAATATAAACATTCACAAAACAGACAGCATTGTTACATAGATACATCAACAGATGAACCAAACAACACAACTACATTTCACAGTAACGAGTCTAGGCAACGGGCTAATCGGCGCTAACTAACGAGCTAATCGGCGCTAGCGCTACATGTACAGATATCCTATACACTTTATCTCTGAACTTATTTCAACAACATACATTCTCTCGTAGCCGCGGTCTCATTACAAACCTTTCAACACTGCAGAACAAGGTCACTCTACCTGAATAAGGGGAGAAATAATCACATGAGTGATATTGTGGTGTTTTCACAGCAAGCTGCTAAGCTAGCATTTACTCAAACACATTTACAATATAAACATTCACAAAACAGACAGCATTTTTACATAGAAACATCAACAGATGAACCAAACAACACAACTGCATTTCACATTAATAAGCCTAGCCAACGGGCTAATCGGCGCTAGCGCTACATGTACAAATACCCTATACACTTTATCTCTGAACTTATTTTAACAACATACATTCTCTCGTAGCCGCGGACTCATTACAAACCTTTCAACACTGCAGAACAACGTCACTCTACCTGAATAAGCGGAGAAATAATCACGATTGATATTGTGGTGTTTTCACGGCAAGCTGCTTAACTAGAATGAGGAAAATACGGCGAAATACCCCTGACTATCCAGGCGCAGCCAAAAGCAATAACAAATCCCTGCCGCTTTGCTGGAATTCACCTCTACTTATAGACTCTGGTTCGGCGCGAGATCAAAGGCAGTGACAAGAGGGGATTTACACCAGAAAACCTGTTTTTATTCAGTGATGACAAGATCAAGGGCAAACAAACTGACGTTTAACCCGATTGATCCCAAAATCTAATCAAATGGTCCCCGAATAATAACCAATCATCCCACCAAATTTCATGCGATTTGGTTTAATACTTTTTTACTTACGTGAATAACACACACACACACACATGTTACGTCCCGGAATAAGGGGAGAAATAATCACATGAGTGATATTGTGGTGTTTTCACAGCAAGCTGCTTAGCTAGCATTTACTCAAACACATTTACAATATAAACATTCACAAAACAGACAGCATTGTTACATAGATACATCAACAGATGAACCAAACAACACAACTGCATTTCACAGTAATGAGCCTAGCCAACGGGCTAATCGGCGCTAGCGCTACATGTACAAATACCCTATACACTTTATCTCTGAACTTATTTTAACAACATACATTCTCTCGTAGCCGCGGACTCATTACAAACCTTTCAACACTGCAGAACAACGTCACTCTACCTGAATAAGCGGAGAAATAATCACGATTGATATTGTGGTGTTTTCACGGCAAGCTGCTTAACTAGAATGAGGAAAATACGGCGAAATACCCCTGACTATCCAGGCGCAGCCAAAAGCAATAACAAATCCCTGCCGCTTTGCTGGAATTCACCTCTACTTATAGACTCTGGTTCGGCGCGAGATCAAAGGCAGTGACAAGAGGGGATTTACACCAGAAAACCTGTTTTTATTCAGTGATGACAAGATCAAGGGCAAACAAACTGACGTTTAACCCGATTGATCCCAAAATCTAATCAAATGGTCCCCGAATAATAACCAATCATCCCACCAAATTTCATGCGATTTGGTTTAATACTTTTTACTTACGCGAATAACACACACACACACACATGTTACGCCCCTGAATAAGGGGAGAAATAATCACATGAGTGATATTGTGGTGTTTTCACAGCAAGCTGCTTAGCTAGCATTTACTCAAACACATTTACAATATAAACATTCACAAAACAGACAGCATTGTTACATAGATACATCAACAGATGAACCAAACAACACAACTGCATTTCACAGTAATGAGCCTAGCCAACGGGCTAATCGGCGCTAGCGCTACATGTACAAATACCCTATACACTTTATCTCTGAACTTATTTTAACAACATACATTCTCAGAGTCAGCTGAATCATTACAAACCTTTCAACACTGCAGAACAACGTCACTCTACCTGAATAAGGGGAAAAATAATCACATGAGTGATATTGTGGTGTTTTCACGGCAAGCTGCTTGACTAGAATGAGGAAAATACGGCGAAATACCCCTGACTATCCAGGCGCAGCCAAAAGCAATCACAAATCCCTGCCGCTTTGCTGGAAATCACCTCTACTTATAGACTCTGGTTCGGCGCGAGATCAAAGGCATGACAAGAGGGGATTTACACCAGAAAACCTGTTTTTATTCAGTGATGACAAGATCAAGGGCAAACAACCTGACGTTTAACCCGATTGATCCCAAAATCTAATCAAATGGTCCCCGAATAATAACCAATCATCCCACCAAATTTCATGCGATTTGGTTTAATACTTTTTTACTTACGCGAATAACACACACACACACATGTTACGTCCCGGAATAAGGGGAGAAATAATCACATGAGTGATATTGTGGTGTTTTCACAGCAAGCTGCTAAGCTAGCATTTACTCAAACACATTTACAAAATAAACATTCACAAAACAGACAGCATTGTTACATAGATACATCAACAGATGAATCAAACACCTCTAAAAATAAAATATAAAATGAAATGATATTGTGGTGTTTTCGTGGTGTTTTCACGAAGCTAATGATAAAGATATATATCAAATCTCTGAAATACTGACTATCCAACAACAGCCAAAAGCAATAACAAATCCCTGCGCTTTGCTTCAAATCAACACTACAGAACAACTTCACTCTACCTGAATAAAAAAAGCATGACAATTTACACCAGAAAACCTGTTTTTATTTGAAGCTGCTGATAATAACCAATCATCCCACCAAATTTTATGCGATTTGGTTTAATACTTTTTTACTTACGCAAATAACACGCACACACACACATGTTACGCCCCTGAATAAGGGGAGAAATAATCACATGAGTGATATTGTGGTGTTTTCACAGCAAGCTGCTTAGCTAGCATTTACTCAAACACATTTACAATATAAACATTCACAAAACAGACAGCATTGTTACATAGATACATCAACAGATGAACCAAACAACACAACTGCATTTCACAGTAATGAACCTAGCGAACGGGCTAATCGGCGCTTAGCGCACATGTACAAATACCCTATACACTTTATCTCTGAACTTATTTTAACAACATACATTCTCTCGTAGCCGCGGACTCATTACAAACCTTTCAACACTGCAGAACAACGTCACTCTACCTGAATAAGGAGAAATAATCATGATTGATATTGTGGTGTTTTCACGGCAAGCTGCTTAGCTAGAATTTACTCAGACACATTTACAATGTAAACATTCACAAAACAAACAGCATTATTACATAGAAACATCAACAGATGAACCAAACAACACAACAGCATTTCACAGTAATGAGCCTAGCCAACGGGCTAATCGGCGCTAGCTAACAAGCTAATCGGCGCTAGCAATACATGTACAAATACCCTATACACTTTATCTCTGAACTTATTTTAACAACAAATATTCTCTCGTAGCCGCGGACTCATTACAAACCTTTCACCACTGCAGAACGTCATCCTACCTGAATAAGGGGAGAAATTATCACATGAGTGATATTGTGGTGTTTTCACGGCAAGCTGCTTAACTAGAATGAGGAAAATACAGCAAAATACCCCTGAATATCCAGGCGCAGCCAAAAGCAATCACAAATCCCTGCCGCTTTGCTGGAATTCACCTCTACTTATAGACTCTGGTTCGGCGCGAGATCAAAGGCAGTGACAAGAGGGGATTTACACCAGAAAACCTGTTTTTATTCAGTGATGACAAGATCAAGGGCAAACAACCTGACGTTTGACCCGATCGATCCCAAAATCTAATCAAATGGTCCCCGGATAATAACCAATCATCCCAATAAATTTCATGCGATTTGGTTTAATACTTTTTTACTTACGCGAATAATACTCACACACACATGTTACGTCCCTGAATAAGGGTAGAAATAATCACATGAGTGATATTGTGGTGTTTACACAGAAAGCTGCTTAGCTAGCATTTACTCAAACACATTTAGAATATAAACATTCACAAAACAGACATAGATACATCAACAGATGAACCAAACAACACAACTGCATTTCACAGTAATGAGCCTAGCCAACGGGCTAATCGGCGCTAGCGCTACATGTACAAATACCCTATACACTTTATCTCTGAACTTATTTTAACAACATACATTCTCTCGTAGCCGCGGACTCATTACTAACCTTCAACACTGCAGAACAACGTCACTCTACCTGAATAAGGGGAAAAATAATCACATGAGTGATATTGTGGTGTTTTCACGGCAAGCTGCTTGACTAGAATGAAGAAAATAAGGCGAAATACCCCTGACTATCCAGGCGCAGCCAAAAGCAATCACAAATCCCTGCCGCTTTGCTGGAAATCACCTCTACTTATAGACTCTGGTTCGGCGCAAGATCAAAGGCATGACAAGAGGGGATTTACACCAGAAAACCTGTTTTTATTTAGTGATGACAAGATCAAGGGCAAACAACCTGACGTTTGACACGATCGATCACAAAATCTAATCAAATGGTCCCCGGATAATAACCAATCATCCCACCAAATTTTATGCGATTTGGTTTAATACTTTTTACTTACGCTAATTGCACACACATGTCGTACGCCCCTGAATAAGGGGAGAAATAATCACATGAGTGATATTGTGGTGTTTTCACAGCAAGCTGCTTAGCTAGCATTTACTCAAACACATTTAGAATATAAACATTCACAAAACAGACAGCATTGTTACATAGATACATCAACAGATGAACCAAACAACACAACTGCATTTCACAGTAATGAGCCTAGCCAACGGGCTAATCGGCGCTAGCTAACGAGCTAATCGTCGCTAGCGGTACATGTACCCTATACACTTTATCTCTGAACTTATTTTAACAACATACATTGTCTCGTAGCCGCGGACCCATTACAAACCTTTCAACACTGCAGAACAACGTCACTCTACCTGAATAAGGGGAGAAATAATCACATGAGTGATATTGTGGTGTTTTCACGGCAAGCTGCTTAGCTAGCATTTACTCAAACACATTTACAATATAAACATTCACAAAACAGACAGCATTGTTACATAGATACATCAACAGATGAACCAAACAACACAACTGCATTTCACAGTAATGAACCTAGCGAACGGGCTAATCGGCGCTAGCGCTACATGTACAAATACCCTATACACTTTATCTCTGAACTTATTTTAACAACATACATTCTCTCGTAGCCGCGGTCTCATTACAAACCTTTCAACACTGCAGAACAACGTCACTCTACCTGAATAAGGGGAGAAATAATCACATGAGTGATATTGTGGTGTTTTCACGGCAAGCTGCTTAACTAGAATGAGGAAAATACGGCGAAATACCCCTGACTATCCAGGCGCAGCCAAAAGCAATCACAAATCCCTGCCGCTTTGCTGGAATTCACCTCTACTTATAGACTCTGGTTCGGCGCGAGATCAAAGGCAGTGACAAGAGGGGATTTACACCAGAAAACCTGTTTTTATTCAGTGATGACAAGATCAAGGGCAAACAACCTGACGTTTGACCCGATTGATCCCAAAATCTAATCAAATGGTCCCCGGATAATAACCAATCATCCCATTAAATTTCATGCGATTTGGTTTAATACTTTTTTACTTACGCGAATAACACTCACACACACATGTTACGTCCCTGAATAAGGGTAGAAATAATCACATGAGTGATATTGTGGTGTTTACACAGCAAGCTGCTTAGCTAGCATTTACTCAAACACATTTAGAATATAAACATTCACAAAACAGACATAGATACATCAACAGATGAACCAAACAACACAACTGCATTTCACAGTAATGAGCCTAGCCAACGGGCTAATCGGCGCTAGCTAACGAGCTAATCGGCGCTAGCGGTACATGTACAAATACCCTATACACTTTATCTCTGAACTTATTTTAACAACATACATTGTCTCGTAGCCGCGGACCCATTACAAACCTTTCAACACTGCAGAACAACGTCACTCTACCTGAATAAGGGGAGAAATAATCACATGAGTGATATTGTGGTGTTTTCACGGCAAGCTGCTTAGCTAGCATTTACTCAAACACATTTACAATATAAACATTCACAAAACAGACAGCATTGTTACATAGATACATCAACAGATGAACAAAACAACACAACTGCATTTCACAGTAATGAACCTAGCGAACGGGCTAATCGGCGCTAGCGCTACATGTACAAATACCCTATACACTTTATCACTGAACTTATTTTAACAACATACATTCTCTCGTAGCCGCGGACTCATTACTAACCTTCAACACTGCAGAACAACGTCACTCTACCTGAATAAGGAGAAATAATCACATGAGTGATATTGTGGTGTTTTCACGGCAAGCTGCTTAGCTAGAATTTACTCAGACACATTTACAATGTAAACATTCACAAAACAAACAGCATTGTTACATAGAAACATCAACAGATGAACCAAACAACACAACTGCATTTCACAGTAATGAGCCTAGCCAACGGGCTAATCGGCGCTAGCTAACGAGCTAATCGGCGGTAGCGGTACATGTACAAATACCCTATACACTTTATCTCTGAACTTATTTCAACAACATACATTCTCTCGTAGCCGCGGACTCATTACAAACCTTTCAACACTGCAGAACAACGTCACTCTACCTGAATAAGGGGAGAAATAATCACGAGTGATATTGTGGTGTTTTCACGGCAAGCTGCTTGACTAGAATGAGGAAAATAGGGCGAAATACCCCTTACTATCCAGGCGCAGCCAAAAACAATGACAAATCCCTGCCGCTTTTCTGGAAATCACCTCTACATATAGACTCTGGTTCGGCGCGAAATCAAAGGCATTCCAAGAGGGGATTTACACCAGAAAACCTGTTTTTATTCAGTGATCACAAGATCAAGGGCAAACAACCTGACGTTTGACCCGATCGATCCCAAAATCTAATCAAATGGTCCCCGGATAATAACCAATCATCCCACCAAATTTCATGCGATTTGGTTTAATACTTTTTTACTTACGCGAATAACACGCACACACACATGTTAGGTCCCTGAATAAGTGAAGAAATAATCACATGAGTGATATTGTGGTGTTTTCACAGCAAGCTGCTAAGCTAGCATTTACTCAAACACATTTACAATATAAACATTCACAAAACAGACAGCATTGTTACATAGATACATCAACAGATGAACCAAACAACACAACTGCATTTCACAGTAATGAGTCTAGCCAATTGGCTAATCGGCGCTAAATAACGAGCTAATCGGCGCTAGCGCTACATGTACAAATACCCTATACACTTTATCTCTGAACTTATTTTAACAACATACATTCTCTCGTAGCCGCGGACTCATTACAAACCTTTCAACACTGCAGAACAACGTCACTCTACCTGAATAAGGGGAGAAATAATCACATGAGTGATATTGTGGTGTTTTCACGGCAAGCTGCTTGACTAGAATGAGGAAAATAGGGCGAAATACCCCTTACTATCCAGGCGCAGCCAAAAACAATGACAAATCCCTGCCGCTTTTCTGGAAATCACCTCTACTTATAGACTCTGGTTCGGCGCGAAATCAAAGGTATTCCAAAAGGGGATTTACACCAGAAAACCTGTTTTTATTCAGTGATCACAAGATCAAGGGCAAACAACCTGACGTTTGACCCGATCGATCCCAAAATCTAATCAAATGGTCCCCGGATAATAACCAATCATCCCACCAAATTTCATGCGATTTGGTTTAATACTTTTTTACTTATGCGAATAACACGCACACACACATGTTAGGTCCCTGAATAAGTGAAGAAATAATCACATGAGTGATATTGTGGTGTTTTCACAGCAAGCTGCTAAGCCAGCATTTACTCAAACACATTTACAATATAAACATTCACAAAACTGACAGCATTGTTACATAGATACATCAACAGATGAACCAAACAACACAACTGCATTTCACAGTAATGAGTCTAGCCAATGGGCTAATCGGCGCTAAATAACGAGCTAATCGGCGCTAGCTAACGAGCTAATCGGCGCTAGCTAACGAGCTAATCGGCGTTAGCGCTACATGTACAAATACCCTATTCACTTTATCTCTGAACTTATTTTAACAACATACATTCTCTCGTAGCCGCGGACTCATTACAAACCTTTCAACACTGCAGAACAACGTCAATCTACCTGAATAAAGGGATAAATAATCACATGAGTGATATTGTGGTGTTTTCACGGCAAGCTGCTTAGCTAGCATTTACTCAAACACATTTACAATATAAACATTCACAAAACATACAGCATTGTTACATAGGTACATCAACAGATGAACCAAACAACACAACTGCATTTCACAGTAATGAGTCTGGCCAATGGGCTAATCGGCGCTAAATAACGAGCTAATCGGCGCTAGCTAACGAGCTAATCTGCGCTAGCTAACGAGCTAATCGGCGCTAGCGCTACATGTACAAATACCCTATACACTTTATCTCTGAACTTATTTTAACAACATACATTCTCTCGTAGCCACGGACTCATTACAAACCTTTCAACACTGCAGAACAACGTCACCGTACCTGAATAAGGGGAGAAATAATCACGAGTGATATTGTGGTGTTTCACGGCAAGCTGCTTTACTAGAATGAGGAAAATACGGCGAAATACCCCTGACTATCCAGGCGCAGCCAAAAGCAATCACAAATCCCTGCCGCTTTGCTGAAAGTCACCTCTACTTATAGACTGGTTCGGTGCAAGATCAAAGGCAGTGACAAGAGGGGATTTACACCAGAAAACCTGTTTTTATTCAGTGATGACAAGATCAAGGACAAACAACCTGACGTTTGACCCGATCGATCCCAAAATCGAATCAAATGGTCCCCGGATAATAACCAATCATCCCACCAAATTTTATGCGATTTGGTTTAATACTTTTTTACTTACGTGAATAACACTCACACACACATGTTAGGTCCCTGAATAAGGGAAGAAATAATCACATGAGTGATATTGTGGTGTTTTCACAGCAAGCTGCTTAGCTAGCATTTACTCAAACACATTTACAATATAAACATTCACAAAACAGACAGCATTGTTACATAGATACATCAACAGATGAACCAAACAACACAACTGCATTTCACAGTAATGAGTCTAGCCAATGGGCTAATCGGCGCTAATTAACGAGCTAATCGGCACTAGCTAACGAGCTAATCGGCGCTAGCGCTACATGTACAGATACCCTATACACTTTATCTCTTAACTTATTTTAACAACATACAGTCTCTCGTAGCCGCGGACTCATTAGAAACCTTTCAACACTGCAGAACAACGTCAATCTACCTGAATAAGGGGAAAAATAATCACATGAGTGATATTGTGGTGTTTTCACGGCAAGCTGCTTGACTAGAATGAGGAAAATACGGCAAAATACCCCTGACTATCCAGGCTCAGCCAAAAGCAATCACAAATCCCTGCCGCTTTGCTGGAAATCACCTCTACTTATAGACTCTGGTTCGGCGCGAGATCAAAGGCATGACAAGAGGGGATTTACACCAGAAAACCTTTTTTTATTTAGTGATGACAAGATCAAGGGCAAACAACCTGACGTTTGACACGATTGATCACAAAATCTAATCAAATGGTCCACGGATAATAACCAATCATCCCACCAAATTTTATGCGATTTGGTTTAATACTTTTTTACTTATGCGAATAACACGTTACGCCCCTGAATAAGGGGAGAAATAATCAAATGAGTGATATTTTGGTATTTTCACAGCAAGCTGCTTAGCTAGCATTTACTCAAACACATTTACAATATAAACATTCACAAAACAGACAGCATTGTTACATAGATACATCAACAGATGAACCAAACAACACAACTGCATTTCACAGTAACGAGTCTAGGCAACGGGCTAATCGGCGCTAACTAACGAGCTAATCGGCGCTAGCTAACGAGCTAATCGGCGCTACCTAACGAGCTAATCAGCGCTAGCTATTGAGCTAATCGGCGCTAGCGCTACATGTACAAATACACTATACACTTTATCTCTGAACTTATTTTAACAACATACATTCTCTCGTAGCCGCGGACTCATTACAAACCTTTCAACACTGCAGAACAATGTCACTCTACCTGAATAAAGGGAGAAATAATCACATGAGTGATATTGTGGTGTTTTCACGGCAAGCTGCTTAGCTAGAATTTACTCAGACACATTTACAATGTAAACATTCACAAAACAAACAGCATTGTTACATAGAAACATCAACAGATGAACCAAACAACACAACAGCATTTCACAGTAATGAGCCTAGCCAACAGACTAATCGGCGCTAGCTAACTAGCTAATCGGCGCTAGCGCTACATGTACAAATACCCTATACACTTTATCTCTGAACTTATTTTAACAACATATATTCTCTCGTAGCCGCAGACTCATTACAAACCTTTCACCACTGCAGAACGTCACCCTACCTGAATAAGGGGAGAAATAATCACATGAGTGATATTGTGGTGTTTTCACGGCAAGCTGCTTAACTAGAATGAGGAAAATACAGCAAAATACCCCTGAATATCCAGGCGCAGCCAAAAGCAATCACAAATCCCTGCGGCTTTGCTTGAATTCACCTCTACTTATAGACTCTGGTTCGGCGCGAGATCAAAGGCAGTGACAAGAGGGGATTTACACCAGAAAACCTGTTTTTATTCAGTGATGACAAGATCAAGGGCAAACAACCTGACGTTTGACCCGATCGATCCCATAATCTAATCAAATGGTCCCCGGATAATAACCAATCATCCCACTAAATTTCATGCGATTTGGTTTAATACTTTTTTACTTACACGAATAACACTCACACACACATGTTACGTCCCTGAATAAGGGGAGAAATAATCACATGAGTGATATTGTGGTGTTTTCACAGCAAGCTGCTTAGCTAGCATTTACTCAAACACATTTACAATATAAACATTCACAAAACAGACATAGATACATCAACAGATGAACCAAACAACACAACTGCATTTCACAGTAATGAGCCTAGCCAACGGGCTAATCGGCGCTAGCTAACGAGCTAATCGGCGCTAGCGGTACATGTACAAATACCCTATACACTTTATCTCTGAACTTATTTTAACAACATACATTCTCTCGTAGCCGCGGACCCATTACAAACCTTTCAACACTGCAGAACAACGTCACTCTACCTGAATAAGGGGAGAAATAATCACGAGTGATATTGTGGTGTTTTCATGGCAAGCTGCTTAGCTAGCATTTACTCAAACACATTTACAATATAAACATTCACAAAACAGACAGCATTGTTACATAGAAACATCAACAGATGAACCAAACAACACAACTGCATTTCACAGTAATGAGTCTAGCCAACGGGCTAATCGGCGCTAGCTAACGAGCTAATCGGTGCTAGCGAACGAGCTAATCTAGGACATAATTCTTACAAGTTTGATGACATTTTCATGAATACCTGATGCTTTCACCACTTTACTGCCTCAAAGCAGCAACATCTTGTTTTTATGCTCTTAAACTGATTTCCAGCCCGCAGAGAGACCAACAGTGGATTTTCCTAAACAAAACCTTTTTTTCTGGGTTTTCAACCAAAGAAAGTGTCTCAGGACACAATTCTTACAAGTTTGATGACATTTTCATGAATACCTGATGCTTTCACCAATTTACTGCCTCAAAAGCATTAAGTTCTTGTTTTTATGCTCTTAAACTGATTTCCAGCCTGCAGAGAGACCAAAAGTGGATTTTCATAAACAAAACCTTTTTTCTGGGTTTTCAACTAGGGAAAGTGTCTCAGAACACAATTCTTACAAGTATGATGACATTTTCATGAATACCTGATGCTTTCACCACTTTACTGCCTCAAAGCAGCAAGTTCTTGTTTTTATGCTCTTAAACTGATTTCCAGCCCGCAGAGAGACCAAACGTGTATTTTCCTAAACAAAACCCTTTTTTTCTGGGTTTTCAACCAAAGAAAGTGTCTCAGGACATAATTCTTACAAGTTTGATGACATTTTCATGAATACCTGATGCTTTCACCACTTTACTGCCTCAAAGCAGCAACATCTTGTTTTATGCTCTTAAACTGATTTCCAGCCCGCAGAGAGACCAAACGTGTATTTTCCTAAACAAAACCTTTTTTTTGGGTTTTCAACCAAAGAAAGTGTCTTAAGACACAATTCTTACAAGTTTGATGACATTTTCATGAATACCTGATGCTTTCACCAATTTACTGCCTCAAAAGCATTAAGTTCTTGTTTTTATGCTCTTAAACTGATTTCCAGCCCGCAGAGAGACCAAAAGTGGATTTTCATAAACAAAACCTTTTTTCTGGGTTTTCAACCAAAGAAAGTGTCTCAGGACACAATTCTTACAAGTTTGATGACATTTTCATGAAAACCTGATGCTTTCATCACTTTACTGCCTCAAAGCAGCAAGTTCTTGTTTTTATGCTCTTAAACTGATTTCCAGCCCGCAGAGAGACCAACAGTGGATTTTACTAAACAAAACCTTATTTCTTGGTTTTCAACCACAGAAAGTGTCTCAGGACACAATTCTTACAAGTTTGATGACATTTTCATGAATACCTGATGCGTTCACCACTTTACTGCCTCAAAGCAACAACATCTTGCTCTTAAACTGATTTCCAGCCCGCAGAGAGACCAAAGGTGGATTTTCCTAAACAAAACATTTTTTTTCTGGGTTTTCAACCAAATAAATTGTCTCAGGACACAATTCTTACAAGTTTGATGACATTTTCATGAATACCTGATGCTTTCACCACTTTACTGCCTCAAAGAAGCAAGTTCTTGTTTTTATGCTCTTAAACTGATTTCCAGCCCGCAGAGAGACCAAAGGTGGATTTTCCTAAACAAAACCTTTTTTCTGGGTTTTCAACCAAATAAATTGTCTCAGGACACAATTCTTACAAGTTTGATGACATTTTTATGAATACCTGATGCTTTCACCACTTTACTGCCTCAAAGAAGCAAGTTCTTGTTTTTATGCTCTTAAACTGATTTCCAGCCCGCAGAGAGACCAAAAGTGGATTTTCATAAACAAAACCTTTTTTCTGGGTTTTCAACCAAAGAAAGGACACAATTCTTACAAGTTTGATGACATTTTCATGAATACCTGATGTGTTCACCACTTTACTGCCTCAAAGCAACAACATCTTGCTCTTAAGCTGATTTCCAGCCCGCAGAGAGACCAAAGGTGGATTTTCATAAACAAAACCTTTTTTCTGGGTTTTCAACCAAAGAAAGTGTCTCAGGACATAATTCTTACAAGTTTGATGACATTTTCATGAATACCTGATGCTTTCACCACTTTACTGCCTCAAAGCAGCAACATCTTGTTTGTATGCTCTTAAACTGATTTCCAGCCCGCAGAGAGACCAAAGGTGGATTTTCCTAAACAAAACCTTTTTTCTGGGTTTTCAACCAAAGAAAGTGTCTCAGGACACAATTCTTACAAGTTTGATGGCATTTTCATGAAAACCTGATGCTTTCATCACTTTACTGCCTCAAAGCAGCAAGTTCTTGTTTTTATGCTCTTAAACTGATTTCCAGCCCGCAGAGAGACCAAAAGTGGATTTTCATAAACAAAACCTTTTTTCTGGGTTTTCAACCACAGAAAGTGTCTCAGGACACAATTCTTACACGTTTGATGACATTTTCATGAATACCTGATGCGTTCACCACTTTACTGCCTCAAAGCAACAACATCTTGCTCTTAAACTGATTTCCAGCCCTCAGAGAGACCAACGGTGGATTTTCCTAAACAAAACCTTTTTTCTGGGTTTTCAACCAAATAAATTGTCTCAGGACACAATTCTTACAAGTTTGATGACATTTTCATGAATACCTGATGCTTTCACCACTTTACTGCCTCAAAGCAGCAACATCTTGTTTTTATGCTCTTAAAATGATTTCCAGCCCACAGAGAGACCAAAAGTGGATTTTCCTAAACAAAACCTTTTTTCTGGGTTTCTTAACCAAAGATAGTGTCTCAGGACACAATTCTTACAAGTTTGATGACATTTTCATGAATGCCTGATGCTTCCATCACTTTACTGCCTCAAAGCAGCAAGTTCTTGTTTTTATGCTCTTAAACTGATTTCCAGCCCGCAGAGAGACCAAAAGTGGATTTTCATAAACAAAACCTTTTTTCTGGGTTTTCAACCAAAGAAAGTGTCTCAGGACACAATTCTTACAAGTTTGATGACATTTTCTTGAATACCTGATGCTTTCACCAATTTACTGCCTCAAAAGCATTAAGTTCTTGTTTTTATGCTCTTAAACTGATTTCCAGCCCGCAGAGACCAAAGTGGATTTTCATAAACAAAACCTTTTTTCTGGGTTTTCAACCAAAGAAAGTGTCTCAGGACACAATTCTTACAAGTTTGATGACATTTTCATGAAAACCTGATGCTTTCATCACTTTACTGCCTCAAAAGCATTAAGTTCTTGTTTTTATGCTCTTAAACTGATTTCCAGCCCGCAGAGAGACCAAAGTGGATTTTCATAAACAAAACCTTTTTCTGGGTTTTTCAACAAAGAAAGTGTCTCAGGACACAATTCTTACAAGTTTGATGACATTTTCATGAAAACCTGATGCTTTCATCACTTTACTGCCTCAAAGCAGCAAGTTCTTGTTTTTATGCTCTTAAAATGATTTCCAGCCCGCAGAGAGACCAACAGTGGATTTTACTAAACAAAACCTTATTTCTTGGTTTTCAACCACAGAAAGTGTCTCAGGACACAATTCTTACAAGTTTGATGACATTTTCATGAATACCTGATGCGTTCACCACTTTACTGCCTCAAAGCAACAACATCTTGCTCTTAAACTGATTTCCAGCCCGCAGAGAGACCAAAGGTGGATTTTCCTAAACAAAACATTTTTTCTGGGTTTTCAACCAAATAAATTGTCTCAGGACACAATTCTTACAAGTTTGATGACATTTTCATGAATACCTGATGCTTTCACCACTTTACTGCCTCAAAGCAGCAACATCTTGTTTTTATGCTCTTAAAATGATTTCCAGCCCGCAGAGAGACCAAAAGTGGATTTTCCTAAACAAAACCTTTTTTCTGGGTTTCTTAACCAAAGATAGTGTCTCAGGACACAATTCTTACAAGTTTGATGACATTTTCATGAATGCCTGATGCTTCCATCACTTTACTGCCTCAAAGCAGCAAGTTCTTGTTTTTATGCTCTTAAACTGATTTCCAGCCCGCAGAGAGACCAAAAGTGGATTTTCATAAACAAAACCTTTTTTCTGGGTTTTCAACCAAAGAAAGTGTCTCAGGACACAATTCTTACAAGTTTGATGACATTTTCATGAATACCTGATGCTTTCACCAATTTACTGCCTCAAAAGCATTAAGTTCTTGTTTTTATGCTCTTAAACTGATTTCCAGCCCGCAGAGAGACCAAAAGTGGATTTTCATAAACAAAACCTTTTGTCTGGGTTTTCAACCAAAGAAAGTGTCTCAGGACACAATTCTTACAAGTTTGATGACATTTTCATGAAAACCTGATGCTTTCATCACTTTACTGCCTCAAAGCAGCAAGTTCTTGTTTTTATGCTCTTAAACTGATTTCCAGCCCGCAGAGAGACCAACAGTGGATTTTACTAAACAAAACCTTATTTCTTGGTTTTCAACCACAGAAAGTGTCTCAGGACACAATTCTTACACGTTGGATGACATTTTCATGAATACCTGATGCGTTCACCACTTTACTGCCTCAAAGCAACAACATCTTGCTCTTAAACTGATTTCCAGCCCGCAGAGAGACCAACGGTGGATTTTCCTAAACAAAACCTTTTTTCTGGGTTTTCAACCAAATAAATTGTCTCAGGACACAATTCTTACAAGTTTGATGACATTTTCATGAATACCTGATGCTTTCATCACTTTACTGCCACAAAGCAGCAAGTTCTTGTTTTTATGCTCTTAAACTGATTTCCAGCCCGCAGAGAGACCAAAAGTGGATTTTCATAAACAAAACCTTTTTTCTGTGTTTTCAACCAAAGAAAGTGTCTCAGGGCACAATTCTGACAAGTTTGATGACATTTTCTTGAAAACCTGATGCTTTCATTATTTTACTGCCTCAAAGCAGCAAGTTCTTGTTTTTATGCTCTTAAACTGATTTCCAGCCCGCAGAGAGACCAAAAGTGGATTTTCATAAACAAAACCTTTTTTCTGTGTTTTCAACCAAAGAAAGTGTCTAAGGACACAATTCTTACAAGTTTGATTACATTTTCATGAATACCTGATGCTTTCACCAATTTACTGCCTCAAAAGCATTAAGTTCTTGTTTTTACGCTCTTAAACTGATTTCCAGCCCGCAGAGAGACCAAACGTGTATTTTCCTAAACAAAACCCTTTTTGGGTTTTCAACCACAGAAAGTTTCTCAGGACACAATTCTTACAAGTTTGATGACATTTTCATGAATGCCTGATGCTTTCACCACTTTACTGCCTCAAAGCAGCAAGTTCTTGTTTTTATGCTCTTAAACTGATTTCCAGCCCGCAGAGAGACCAAAAGTGGATTTTCATAAACAAAACCCTTTTTGGGTTTTCAACCAAAGAAAGTGTCTCAGGACATAATTCTTACAAGTTTGATGACATTTTCATGAATACCTGATGCTTTCACCACTTTACTGCCTCAACGCAGCAAGTTCTTGTTTTTATGCTCTTAAACTGATTTCCAGCCCGCAGAGAGACCAACAGTGGATTTTCCTAAACAAAACCTTATTTGTTGGTTTTCAACCACAGAAAGTGTCTCAGGACACAATTCTTACAAGTTTGATGATATTTTCATGAATACCTGATGCTTTCACCACTTTACTGCCTCAAAGCAGCAACATCTTGTTTTTATGCTCTTAAACTGATTTCCAGCCCGCAGAGAGACCAAAGGTGGATTTTCCTAAACAAAACCTTTTTTGGGGGTTTTCAACCAAAGAAAGTGTCTTAGGACACAATTATTAAAAGTTTGAAGACATTTTCATGAATACCTGATGCTTTCACCACTTTACTGCCTCAAAGCAGCAAGTTCTTGTTTTTATGCTCTTAAACTGATTTCCAGCCCGCAGAGAGACCAACAGTGGATTTTCCTAAACAAAACCTTATTTCTTGGTTTTCAACCACAGAAAGTGTCTCAGGACACAATTCTTACAAGTTTGATGACATTTTCATGAATGCCTGATGCTTCCATCACTTTACTGCCTCAAAGCAGCAAGTTCTTGTTTTTATGCTCTTAAACTGATTTCCAGCCCGCAGAGAGACCAAAAGTGGATTTTCATAAACAAAACCTTTTTTGGGTTTTCAACCAAAGAAAGTGTCTCAGGACATAATTCTTACAAGTTTGATGACATTTTCATGAATACCTGATGCGTTCACCACTTTACTGCCTCAAAGCAACAACATCTTGTTTTTATGCTCTTAAACTGATTTCCAGCACGCAGAGAGACCAAAGGTGGATTTTCCTAAACAAAACCTTTTTTCTGGGTTTTCAACCAAATAAATTGTCTCAGGACACAATTCTTACAAGTTTGATGACATTTTCATGAATACCTGATGCTTTCACCACTTTACTGCCTCAAAGCAGCAACATCTTGTTTTTATGCTCTTAAAATTATTTCCAGCCCACAGAGAGACCAAAAGTGGATTTTCCTAAACAAAACCTTTTTTCTGGGTTTCTTAACCAAAGAAAGTGTCTCAGGACACAATTCTTACAAGTTTGATGACATTTTCATGAATGCCTGATGCTTTCATCACTTTACTGCCTCAAAGCAGCAAGTTCTTGTTTTTATGCTCTTAAACTGATTTCCAGCCCGCAGAAAGACCAAAAGTGGATTTTCATAAACAAAACCTTTTTTATGGGTTTTCAACCAAAGAAAGTGTCTCAGGACATAATTCTTACAAGTTTGATCACATTTTCATGAATACCTGATGCTTTCATCACTTTACTGCCACAAAGCAGCAAGTTCTTGTTTTTATGCTCTTAAACTGATTTCCAGCCCGCAGAGAGACCAAAAGTGGATTTTCATAAACAAAACCTTTTTTCTGTGTTTTCAACCAAAGAAAGTGTCTCAGGACACACTTCTTACAAGTTTGATGACATTTTCATGAATACCTGATGCTTTCATCACTTTACTGCCTCAAAGCAGCAACATCTTGTTTTTATGCTCTTAAACTGATTTCCAGCCATTGAGAGAGACCAAAGGTGGATTTTCCTAAACAAAACCTTTTTTGGGGGTTTTCAACCAAAGAAAGTGTCTTAGGACACAATTATTAAAAGTTTGAAGACATTTTCATGAATACCTGATGCTTTCACCACTTTACTGCCTCAAAGCAGCAAGTTCTTGTTTTTATGCTCTTAAACTGATTTCCAGCCCGCAGAGAGACCAAAAGTGGATTTTCATAAACAAAACCTTTTTTCTGGGTTTTCAACCAAAGAAAGTGTCTCAGGACACAATTCTTACAAGTTTGATGACATTTTCATGAATACCTGATGCTTTCACCACTTTACTGCCTCAAAGCAGCAACATCTTGTTTTTATGCTCTTAAACTGATTTCCAGCCCGCAGAGAGACCAAACGTGTATTTTCCTAAACAAAACCTTTTTTTCTGGGTTTTCAACCAAAGAAAGTGTCTTAAGACACAATTCTTACAAGTTTGATGACATTTTCATGAATACCTGATGCGTTCACCACTTTACTGCCTCAAAGCAACAACATCTTGTTTTTATGCTCTTAAACTGATTTCCAGCCCGCAGAGAGACCAAAGGTGGATTTTCCTAAACAAAACCTTTTTTGGGGGTTTTCAACAAAAGAAAGTGTCTTAGGACACAATTATTAAAAGTTTGAAGACATTTTCATGAATACCTGATGCTTTCACCACTTTACTGCCTCAAAGCAGCAACATCTTGTTTTTATGCTCTTAAAATGATTTCCAGCCCACAGAGAGACCAAAAGTGGATTTTCCTAAACAAAACCTTTTTTCTGGGTTTTCAACCAAATAAATTGTCTCAGGACACAATTCTTACAAGTTTGATGACATTTTCATGAATACCTGATGCTTTCACCACTTTACTGCCTCAAAGCAGCAACATCTTGTTTTTATGCTCTTAAAATGATTTCCAGCCCACAGAGAGACCAAAAGTGGATTTTCCTAAACAAAACCTTTTTTCTGGGTTTCTTAACCAAAGAAAGTGTCTCAGGACACAATTCTTACAACTTTGATGACATTTTCATGAATGCCTGATGCTTTCATCACTTTACTGCCACAAAGCAGCAAGTTCTTGTTTTTATGCTCTTAAACTGATTTCCAGCCCGCAGAGAGACCAAAAGTGGATTTTCATAAACAAAACCTTTTTTCTGGGTTTTCAACCAAAGAAAGTGTCTTAGGACACAATTATTAAAAGTTTGATGACATTTTCTTGAAAACCTGATGCTTTCATCACTTTACTGACTCAAAGCAGCAAGTTCTTGTTTTTATGCTCTTAAACTGATTTCCAGCCCGCAGAGAGACCAAAAGTGGATTTTCATAAACAAAACCTTTTTTCTGTGTTTTTAACCAAAGAAAGTGTCTCAGGACACAATTCTTACAAGTTTGATGACATTTTCATGAATACCTGATGCTTTCATCACTTTACTGCCTCAAAGCAGCAACATCTTGTTTTTATGCTCTTAAACTGATTTCCAGCCCGCAGAGAGACCAAAGGTGGATTTTCCTAAACAAAACCTTTTTTGGGGGTTTTCAACCAAAGAAAGTGTCTTAGGACACAATTATTAAAAGTTTAAAGACATTTTCATGAATGCCTGATGCTTTCACCACTTTACTGCCTCAAAGAAGCAAGTTCTTGTTTTTATGCTCTTAAACTGATTTCCAGCCCGCAGAGAGACCAAAAGTGGATTTTCATAAACAAAACCTTTTTTCTGGGTTTTAAACCAAAGAAAGTGTCTCAGGACATAATTCTTACAAGTTTGATCACATTTTCATGAATACCTGATGCTTTCATCACTTTACTGCCTCAAAGCAGCAAGTTCTTGTTTTTATGCTCTTAAACTGATTTCCAGCCCGCAGAGAGACCAAAGGTGGATTTTCATAAACAAAACCTTTTTTCTGGGTTTTCAACCAAAGAAAGTGTCTCAGGACATAATTCTTACAAGTTTGATGACATTTTCATGAATACCTGATGCTTTCATCACTTTACTGCCTCAAAGCAGCAAGTTCTTGTTTTTATGCTCTTAAACTGATTTCCAGCCCGCAGAGACACCAAAAGTGTATTTTCCTAAACAAAACCTTTTTTCTGGGTTTTCAACCAAAGAAAGTGTCTTAAGACACAATTCTTACAAGTTTGATGACATTTTCATGAAAACCTGATGCTTTCATCACTTTACTGCCTCAAAGCAGCAAGTTCTTGTTTTTATGCTCTTAAACTGATTTCCAGCTCGCAGAGAGACCAAAAGTGGATTTTCATAAACAAAACCTTTTTTCTGTGTTTTCAACCAAAGAAAGTGTCTCAGGACACAATTCTTACAAGTGTGATGACATTTTCATGAATACCTGATGCTTTCACCAATTTACTGCCTCAAAAGCATTAAGTTCTTGTTTTTACGCTCTTAAACTGATTTCCAGCCCGCAGAGAGACCAAAGGTGGATTTTCCTAAACAAAACCTTTTTTGGGGGTTTTCAACCAAAGAAAGTGTCTTAGGACACAATTATTAAAAGTTTGATGACATTTTCATGAATACCTGATGCTTTCACCACTTTACTGCCTAAAAGCAGCAAGTTCTTGTTTTTATGCTCTTAAACTGATTTCCAGCCCGCAGAGAGACCAAACGTGTATTTTCCTAAACAAAACCTTTTTTCTGGGTTTTCAACCAAAGAAAGTGTCTCAGGACACAATTCTTACAAGTTTGATGACATTTTCATGAAAACCTGATGCGTTCACCACTTTACTGCCTCAAAGCAACAACATTTTGTTTTTATGCTCTTAAACTGATTTCCAGCACGCAGAGAGACCAAAGGTGGATTTTCCTAAACAAAACCCTTTTTTCTGGGTTTTCAACCAAAGAAAGTGTCTCAGGACACAATTCTTATAAGTTTGATGACATTTTCATGAATGCCTGATGCTTCCATCACTTTACTGCCTCAAAGCAGCAAGTTCTTGTTTTTATGCTCTTAAACTGATTTCCAGCCCGCAGAGAGACCAAAAGTGGATTTTCATAAACAAAACCTTTTTTCTGGGTTTTCAACCAAAGAAAGTGTCTTAGGACACAATTATTAAAAGTTTGATGACATTTTCTTGAATGCCTGATGCTTTCATCACTTTACTGCCTCAAAGCAGCAAGTTCTTGTTTTTATGCTCTTAAACTGATTTCCAGCCCGCAGAGAGACCAAAAGTGGATTTTCATAAACAAAACCTTTTTTCTGGGTTTTCAACCAAAGAAAGTGTCTTAGGACACAATTATTAAAAGTTTGATGACATTTTCTTGAATGCCTGATGCTTTCATCACTTTACTGCCTCAAAGAAGCAAGTTCTTGTTTTTATGCTCTTAAACTGATTTCCAGCCCGCAGAGAGACCAAACGTGTATTTTCCTAAACAAAACCCTTTTTGGGTTTTCAACCAAAGAAAGTGTCTTAGGACACAATTATTAAAAGTTTGATGACATTTTCTTGAATGCCTGATGCTTTCATCACTTTACTGCCTCAAAGCAGCAAGTTCTTGTTTTTATGCTCTTAAACTGATTTCCAGCCCGCAGAGAGACCAAAAGTGGATTTTCATCATAAACAAAACCTTTTTCTGGGTTTTTCAAAGAAAGTGTCTTAGGACACAATTATTAAAAGTTTGATGACATTTTCTTGAATGCCTGATGCTTTCATCACTTTACTGCCTCAAAGCAGCAAGTTCTTGTTTTTATGCTCTTAAACTGATTTCCAGCCCGCAGAGAGACCAAACGTGTATTTTCCTAAACAAAACCCTTTTTGGGTTTTCAACCAAAGAAAGTGTCTCAGGACATAATTCTTACAAGTTTGATGACATTTTCATGAATACCTGATGCTTTCACCACTTTACTGCCTCAAAGCAGCAACATCTTGTTTTTATGCTCTTAAACTGATTTCCAGACCGCAGAGAGACCAAACGTGTATTTTCCTAAACAAAACCTTTTTTGGGGGTTTTCAACAAAAGAAAGTGTCTTAGGACACAATTATTAAAAGTTTGAAGACATTTTCATGAATACCTGATGCTTTTCACCACTTTTACTGCCTGCCTCAAAGCAGCAACATCTTGTTTTTATGCTCTTAAAATGATTTCCAGCCCACAGAGAGACCAAAAGTGGATTTTCCTAAACAAAACCTTTTTCTGGTTTTCAACCAAATAAATTGTCTCAGGACACAATTCTTACAAGTTTGATGACATTTTCATGAATACCTGATGCTTTCACCACTTTACTGCCTCAAAGCAGCAACATCTTGTTTTTATGCTCTTAAAATGATTTCCAGCCCACAGAGAGACCAAAAGTGGATTTTCCTAAACAAAACCTTTTTTCTAGGTTTTCAACCAAATAAATTGTCTCAGGACACAATTCTTACAAGTTTGATGACATTTTCATGAATACCTGATGCTTTCACCACTTTACTGCCTCAAAGCAGCAACATCTTGTTTTTATGCTCTTAAAATGATTTCCAGCCCGCAGAGAGACCAAAAGTGGATTTTCCTAAACAAAACCTTTTTTCTGGGTTTTCAACCAAAGAAAGTGTCTCAGGACACAATTCTTACAAGTTTGATGACATTTTCATGAATGCCTGATGCTTCCATCACTTTACTGCCTCAAAGCAGCAAGTTCTTGTTTTTATGCTCTTAAACTGATTTCCAGCTCGCAGAGAGACCAAAAGTGGATTTTCATAAACAAAACCTTTTTTCTGTGTTTTCAACCAAAGAAAGTGTCTCAGGACACAATTCTTACAAGTGTGATGACATTTTCATGAATACCTGATGCTTTCACCAATTTACTGCCTCAAAAGCATTAAGTTCTTGTTTTTACGCTCTTAAACTGATTTCCAGCCCGCAGAGAGACCAAACGTGTATTTTCCTAAACAAAACCTTTTTTCTGGGTTTTCAACCAAAGAAAGTGTCTCAGGACACAATTCTTACAAGTTTGATGACATTTTCATGAAAACCTGATGCGTTCACCACTTTACTGCCTCAAAGCAACAACATTTTGTTTTTATGCTCTTAAACTGATTTCCAGCCCGCAGAGAGACCAAAGGTGGATTTTCCTAAACAAAACCTTTTTTGGGGGTTTTCAACCAAAGAAAGTGTCTTAGGACACAATTATTAAAAGTTTGAAGACATTTTCATGAATACCTGATGCTTTCACCACTTTACTGCCTCAAAGCAGCAACATCTTGTTTTTATGCTCTTAAACTGATTTCCAGCCCGCAGAGAGACCAAACGTGTATTTTCCTAAACAAAACCTTTTTTCTGGGTTTTCAACCAAAGAAAGTGTCTCAGGACACAATTCTTACAAGTTTGATGACATTTTCATGAAAACCTGATGCTTTCATCACTTTACTGCCTCAAAGCAGCAAGTTCTTGTTTTTATGGTCTTAAACTGATTTCCAGCCCACAGAAAAACCAAAAGTGGATTTTCCTAAACAAAACCCTTTTTGGGTTTTCAACCAAAGAAAGTGTCTCAGGACACAATTATTAAAAGTTTGAAGACATTTTCATGAATACCTGATGCTTTCATCACTTTACTGCCTCAAAGCAGCAAGTTCTTGTTTTTATGCTCTTAAACTGATTTCCAGCCCGCAGAGAGACCAAACGTGTATTTTCCTAAACAAAACCCTGTTTTCTGAGTTTTCAACAAGAGAAAGTGTCTTAGGACACAATTATTACAAGTTTGATGACATTTTCATGAATACCTGATGCTTTCATCACTTTACTGCCTCAAAAGCATTAAGTTCTTGTTTTTATGCTCTTAAACTGATTTCCAGCCCGCAGAGAGACCAAAAGTGTATTTTCATGAACAAAACCTTTTTTCTGGGTTTTCAACAAGGGAAAGTGTCTCAGGACACAATTCTTACAAGTTTGATGACATTTTCATGAATACCTGATGCTTTCACCACTTTACTGCCTCAAAAGCATTAAGTTCTTGTTTTTATGCTCTTAAACTGATTTCCAGCCCGCAGAGAGACCAAAAGTGGATTTTCATAAACAAAACCTTTTTTCTGGGTTTTCAACCAAAGAAAGTGTCTCAGGACACAATTCTTACAAGTTTGATGACATTTTCATGAATACCTGATGCTTTCACCACTTTACTGCCTCAAAGCAGCAACATCTTGTTTTTATGCTCTTAAAATGATTTCCAGCCCACAGAGAGACCAAAAGTGGATTTTCATAAACAAAACCTTTTTTCTGGGTTTTCAACCAAAGAAAGTGTCTTAGGACACAATTATTAAAAGTTTGATGACATTTTCTTGAAAACCTGATGCTTTCATCACTTTACTGCCTCAAAGCAGCAAGTTCTTGTTTTTATGCTCTTAAACTTCCAGCCCGCAGAGAGACCAAAAGTGGATTTTCATAAACAAAACCTTTTTTCTGGGTTTTCAACCAAAGAAAGTGTCTCAGGACACAATTCTTACAAGTTTGAAGACATTTTCATGAATACCTGATGCGTTCACCACTTTACTGCCTCAAAGCAACAACATCTTGTTTTTATGCTCTTAAACTGATTTCCATCCCGCAGAGAGACCAAAAGTGGATTTTCATAAACAAAACCTTTTTTCTGGGTTTTCAACTAGGGAAAGTGTCTTAGGACACAATTCTTACACGTTGGATGACATTTTCATGAATACCTGATGCGTTCACCACTTTACTGCCTCAAAGCAACAACATCTTGCTCTTAAACTGATTTCCAGCCCGCAGAGAGACCAACGGTGGATTTTCCTAAACAAAACCTTTTTTCTGGGTTTTCAAACAAATAAATTGTCTCGGGACACAATTCTTACAAGTTTGAAGACATTTTCATGAATACCTGATGCTTTCATCACTTTACTGCCTCAAAGCAGCAAGTTCTTGTTTTTATGCTCTTAAACTGATTTCCAGCCCGCAGAGAGACCAAAAGTGGATTTTCATAAACAAAACCTTTTTCTGGGTTCAACCAAAGAAAGTGTCTCAGGACACAATTCTTACAAGTTTGATGACATTTTCATGAAAACCTGATGCTTTCATCACTTTACTGCCTCAAAGCAGCAAGTTCTTGTTTTTATGCTCTTAAACTGATTTCCAGCCCGCAGAGAGACCAAAAGTGGATTTTCATAAACAAAACCTTTTTTCTGGGTTTTCAACCAAAGAAAGTGTCTCAGGACACAATTCTTACAAGTTTGATGACATTTTCATGAATACCTGATGCTTTCACCACTTTACTGCCTCAAAGCAGCAAGTTCTTGTTTTATGCTCTTAAAATGATTTCCAGCCCGCAGAGAGACCAACAGTGGATTTTACTAAACAAAACCTTATTTCTTGGTTTTCAACCACAGAAAGTGTCTCAGGACACAATTCTTACAAGTTTGATGACATTTTCATGAATACCTGATGCGTTCACCACTTTACTGCCTCAAAGCAACAACATCTTGCTCTTAAACTGATTTCCAGCCCGCAGAGTGACCAAACGTGTATTTTCCTAAACAAAACCTTTTTCTGGTTTTAACCAAAGAAAGTGTCTCAGGACCCAATTCTTAGAAGTTTGATGACATTTTCATGAATACCTGATGCTTTCACCACTTTACTGCCTCAAAGCAACAACATTTTTTTTTTATGCTCTTAAACTGATTTCCAGCCCGCAGAGAGACCAAAGGTGGATTTTCCTAAACAAAACCTTTTTTGGGGGTTTTCAATCAAAGAAAGTGTCTCAGGACATAATTCTTACAAGTTTGATGACATTTTCATGAATACCTGATGCTTTCACCACTTTACTGCCTCAAAGCAGCAAGTTCTTGTTTTTATGGTCTTAAACTGATTTCCAGCCCACAGAAAAACCAAAAGTGGATTTTCCTAAACAAAACCCTTTTTGGGTTTTCAACCAAAGAAAGTGTCTCAGGACACAATTATTAAAAGTTTGAAGACATTTTCATGAATACCTGATGCTTTCATCACTTTACTGCCTCAAAGCAGCAAGTTCTTGTTTTTATGCTCTTAAACTGATTTCCAGCCCGCAGAGAGACCAAACGTGTATTTTCCTAAACAAAACCCTGTTTTCTGAGTTTTCAACAAGAGAAAGTGTCTTAGGACACAATTATTACAAGTTTGATGACATTTTCATGAATACCTGATGCTTTCATCACTTTACTGCCTCAAAAGCATTAAGTTCTTGTTTTTATGCTCTTAAACTGATTTCCAGCCCGCAGAGAGACCAAAAGTGTATTTTCATGAACAAAACCTTTTTTCTGGGTTTTCAACAAGGGAAAGTGTCTCAGGACACAATTCTTACAAGTTTGATGACATTTTCATGAATACCTGATGCTTTCACCACTTTACTGCCTCAAAAGCATTAAGTTCTTGTTTTTATGCTCTTAAACTGATTTCCAGCCCGCAGAGAGACCAAAAGTGGATTTTCATAAACAAAACCTTTTTTCTGGGTTTTCAACCAAAGAAAGTGTCTCAGGACACAATTCTTACAAGTTTGATGACATTTTCATGAAAACCTGATGCTTTCATCACTTTACTGCCTCAAAGCAGCAAGTTCTTGTTTTTATGCTCTTAAACTGATTTCCAGCCCGCAGAGAGACCAACAGTGGATTTTACTAAATAAAACCTTATTTCTTGGTTTTCAACCACAGAAAGTGTCTCAGGACACAATTCTTACACGTTGGATGACATTTTCATGAATACCTGATGCGTTCACCACTTTACTGCCTCAAAGCAACAACATCTTGCTCTTAAACTGATTTCCAGCCCGCAGAGAGACCAACGGTGGATTTTCCTAAACAAAACCTTTTTTCTGGGTTTTCAAACAAATAAATTGTCTCAGGACACAATTCTTACAAGTTTGATGACATTTTCATGAATACCTGATGCTTTCACCACTTTACTGCCTCAAAGCAGCAACATCTTGTTTTTATGCTCTTAAAATGATTTCCAGCCCGCAGAGAGACCAAAGGTGTATTTTCCTAAACAAAACCTTTTTTCTGGGTTTTCAACCAAAGAAAGTGTCTCAGGACACAATTCTTACAAGTTTGAAGACATTTTCATGAATACCTGATGCTTTCACCACTTTACTGCCTCAAAGCAGCAAGTTCTTGTTTTTATGCTCTTTTAACTGATTTCCAGCCCGCAGAGAGACCAACAGTGGATTTTACTAAACAAAACCTTATTTCTTGGTTTTCAACCACAGAAAGTGTCTCAGGACACAATTCTTACAAGTTTGATGACATTTTCATGAATACCTGATGCGTTCACCACTTTACTGCCTCAAAGCAACAACATCTTGCTCTTAAACTGATTTCCAGCCCGCAGAGAGACCAAACGTGTATTTTCCTAAACAAAACCTTTTTTCTGGGTTTTTAACCAAAGAAAGTGTCTCAGGACACAATTCTTACAAGTTTGATGACATTTTCATGAATACCTGATGCTTTCACCACTTTACTGCCTCAAAGCAACAACATTTTTTTTTTATGCTCTTAAACTGATTTCCAGCCCGCAGAGAGACCAAAGGTGGATTTTCCTAAACAAAACCTTTTTTGGGGGTTTTCAATCAAAGAAAGTGTCTCAGGACATAATTCTTACAAGTTTGATGACATTTTCATGAATACCTGATGCGTTCACCACTTTACTGCCTCAAAGCAACAACATCTTGTTTTTATGCTCTTAATCTGATTTCCAGCCCGCAGAGAGACCAACAGTGGATTTTACTAAACAAAACCTTTTTTTCTGGGTTTTCAACTAGGGAAAGTGTCTCAGGACACAATTCTTACAAGTTTGATGACATTTTCATGAATACCTGATGCGTTCACCACTTTACTGCCTCAAAGCAACAACATCTTGTTTTTATGCTCTTAAACTGATTTCCAGCCCGCAGAGAGACCAAAGGTGGATTTTCCTAAACAAAACCCTTTTTGGGTTTTCAACCAAAGAAAGTGTCTCAGGACATAATTCTTACAAGTTTGATGACATTTTCATGAATACCTGATGCTTTCACCACTTTACTGCCTCAAAGCAGCAACATCTTGTTTTTATGCTCTTAAACTGATTTCCAGCCCGCAGAGAGACCAAAAGTGTATTTTCCTAAACAAAACCTTTTTTCTGGGTTTTCAACTAGGGAAAGTGTCTCAGGACACAATTCTTACAAGTTTGAGGACATTTTCATGAAAACCTGATGCTTTCATCACTTTACTGCCTCAAAGCAGCAAGTTCTTGTTTTTATGCTCTTAAAATGATTTCCAGCCCGTAGAGAGACCAAAAGTGGATTTTCATAAACAAAACCTTTTTTCTGGGTTTTCAACCAAAGCAAGTGTCTCAGGACACAATTCTTACAAGTTTGATGACATTTTCATGAATACCTTATGCGTTCACCACTTTACTGCCTCAAAGCAACAACATCTTGTTTTTATGCTCTTAAACTGATTTCCAGCCCGCAGAGAGACCAAAAGTGGATTTTCATAAACAAAATCTTTTTTCTGGGTTTTCAACCAAAGAAAGTGTCTCAGGACATAATTCTTACAAGTTTGATGACATTTTCATGAATACCTGATGCGTTCACCACTTTACTGCCTCAAAGCAACAACATCTTGTTTTTATGCTCTTAATCTGATTTCCAGCCCGCAGAGAGACCAACAGTGGATTTTACTAAACAAAACCTTATTTCTGGGTTTTCAACCAAATAAATTGTCTCAGGACACAATTCTTACAAGTTTGATGACATTTTCATGAAAACCTGATGCTTTCAACACTTTACTGCCTCAAAGCAGCAAGTTCTTGTTTTTATTCTCTTAAAATTATTTCCAGCCCGTAGAGAGACCAACAGTGGATTTTACTAAACAAAACCTTATTTCTTGGTTTTCAACCACAGAAAGTGTCTCAGGACACAATTCTTACAAGTTTGATGACATTTTCATGAATACCTGATGCTTTCACCACTTTACTGCCTCAAAGCAGCAACATCTTGTTTTTATGCTCTTAAACTGATTTCCAGCCCGCAGAGAGACCAAAAGTGGATTTTCATAAACAAAACCTTTTTTCTGGGTTTTCAACTAGGGAAAGTGTCTCAGGACACAATTCTTACAAGTTTGATGACATTTTCATGAATACCTGATGCGTTCACCACTTTACTGCCTCAAAGCAGCAACATCTTGTTTTTATGCTCTTAAACTGATTTCCAGCCCGCAGAGAGACCAAAGGTGGATTTTCCTAAACAAAACCTTTTTTCTGGGTTTTCAACCAAATAAATTGTCTCAGGACACAATTCTTACAAGTTTGATGACATTTTCATGAATACCTGATGCTTTCACCACTTTACTGCCTCAAAGAAGCAAGTTCTTGTTTTTATGCTCTTAAACTGATTTCCAGCCCGCAGAGAGACCAAAAGTGGATTTTCATAAACAAAACCTTTTTTCTGGGTTTTCAACTAGGGAAAGTGTCTCAGGACACAATTCTTACAAGTTTGAGGACATTTTCATGAAAACCTGATGCTTTCATCACTTTACTGCCTCAAAGCAGCAAGTTCTTGTTTTTATGCTCTTAAAATGATTTCCAGCCCGTAGAGAGACCAAAAGTGGATTTTCATAAACAAAACCTTTTTTCTGGGTTTTCAACCAAAGCAAGTGTCTCAGGACACAATTCTTACAAGTTTGATGACATTTTCATGAATACCTTATGCGTTCACCACTTTACTGCCTCAAAGCAACAACATCTTGTTTTTATGCTCTTAATCTGATTTCCAGCCCGCAGAGAGACCAACAGTGGATTTTACTAAACAAAACCTTATTTCTGGGTTTTCAACCAAATAAATTGTCTCAGGACACAATTCTTACAAGTTTGATGACATTTTCATGAAAACCTGATGCTTTCAACACTTTACTGCCTCAAAGCAGCAAGTTCTTGTTTTTATTCTTAAAATGATTTCCAGCCCGCAGAGAGACCAACAGTGGATTTTACTAAACAAAACCTTATTTCTTGGTTTTCAACCACAGAAAGTGTCTCAGGACACAATTCTTACAAGTTTGATGACATTTTCATGAATACCTGATGCTTTCACCACTTTACTGCCTCAAAGCAGCAACATCTTGTTTTTATGCTCTTAAACTGATTTCCAGCCCGCAGAGAGACCAAAAGTGGATTTTCATAAACAAAACCTTTTTTCTGGGTTTTCAACTAGGGAAAGTGTCTCAGGACACAATTCTTACAAGTTTGATGACATTTTCATGAATACCTGATGCGTTCACCACTTTACTGCCTCAAAGCAACAACATCTTGTTTTTATGCTCTTAAACTGATTTCCAGCCCGCAGAGAGACCAAAAGTGGATTTTCATAAACAAAACCTTTTTTCTGGGTTTTCAACTAGGGAAAGTGTCTCAGGACACAATTCTTACAAGTTTGATGACATGTTCATGAATACCTGATGCTTTCACCACTTTACTGCCTCAAAGCAGCAACATCTTGTTTTTATGCTCTTAAACTGTTTTCCAGCCCGCAGAGACCAAAAGTGGATTTTCATTAACAAAACCTTTTTTTCTGGGTTTTCAACTAGGGAAAGTGTCTCAGGACACAATTCTTACAAGTTTGATGACATGTTCATGAATACCTGATGCTTTCACCACTTTACTGCCTCAAAGCAACAACATCTTGTTTTTATGCTCTTAAACTGATTTCCAGCCCGCAGAGAGACCAAAGGTGGATTTTCCTAAACAAAACCTTTTTTCTGGGTTTTCAACCAAATAAATTGTCTCAGGACACAATTCTTACAAGTTTGATGACATTTTCATGAATAACTGATGCTTTCACCACTTTACTGCCTCAAAGAAGCAAGTTCTTGTTTTTATGCTCTTAAACTAATTTCCAGCCCGCAGAGAGACCAAAAGTGGATTTTCATAAACAAAACCTTTTTTTCTGGGTTTTCAACTAGGGAAAGTGTCTCAGGACACAATTCTTACAAGTTTGATGACATGTTCATGAATACCTGATGCTTTCACCACTTTACTGCCTCAAAGCAGCAACATCTTGTTTTTATGCTCTTAAACTGTTTTCCAGCCCGCAGAGACCAAAAGTGGATTTTCATAAACAAAACCTTTTTTCTGGGTTTTCAACTAGGGAAAGTGTCTCAGGACACAATTCTTACAAGTTTGATGACATTTTCATGAATACCTGATGCTTTCACCACTTTACTGCCTCAAAGCAGCAACATCTTGTTTTTATGCTCTTAAACTGATTTCCAGCCCGCAGAGAGACCAAAGGTGGATTTTCCTAAACAAAACCTTTTTTCTGGGTTTTCAACCAAATAAATTGTCTCAGGACACAATTCTTACAAGTTTGATGACATTTTCATGAATACCTGATGCTTTCACCACTTTACTGCCTCAAAGAAGCAAGTTCTTGTTTTTATGCTCTTAAACTGATTTCCAGTTACCCAAAACCAGTCTATAGTTGACTTTCTCTATTCAACTTTACCTACCTGGAGCATCGGTGTGTGACTGTGTCACAAAGACGGGATGTCGACATTAAAACTTTCATTTTCAAATTACGAGGAATCAGAACTTTGCACAAAGATGTCAACCGTTAGCTGGGATAGCCTGTTGGTGATTCCAGTGATAAACTGTAGCAACACCAGGATAAAACCTTACTGCATTGGCCGGGAATCGGACCCGGATCTCCCGCAAGGCAAGCGACAATTCTACCATTGAACCACCAATGCCTACTGTGTACAATAGAGAGAAGGAAAAATGAAGAATATGAAAAAATCTCACAAAACACTATCCCAATTTTCGTCTTGAACTCGTGAATTAAGCCTGGAGATGGAACCCAAAACCAGTCTATAGTTGACTTTCTCTACTCAACTTTACCTACCTGGTGTCACAAAGACGGGATGTCGACATTAAAACTTCCATTTTCAAATTACGAGGAATCAGAACTTTGCACAAAGATGTCAACCGTTTGTGCAAAGTATCCCATAGTTTACTTTCTCTGCTCAACTTTCCTTACCTGGTGTCACAAAGACGGGATGTCGACATTAAAACTTCCATTTTCAAATTACGAGGAATCAGAACTTTGAACAAAGATGTCAACCGTTAGCTGGGATAGCCTGTTGGTGATTCCATTGATAAACTGTAGCAACACCAGGATAAAACCTTACTCCATTGGCCGGGAATCGGACTTAGATCTCCCGCATGGCAAGCGAGAATTCTACCATAGAACCACCAATGCCTACTGTGTACAATAGAGAGAAGGACAAATGAAGAATATGAAAAAATCTCAAAAGATCTCACCAAACATTATCCCAATTTTCGTCTTGAACTCGTGAATTAAGCCTGGAGATAGAAGCCAAAACCAGTCTATAGTTGACTTTCTCAACTCAACTTTACCTACCTGGAGCTTCGGTGTGTCACAAAGACGGGATGTCGACATTAAAACTTCCATTTTCAAATTACCAGGAATCAGAACTTTGTACGAAGATGTCAACCGTTAGCTGGGATAGCCTGTTGGTGATTCCAGTAATAAACTGTAGCAACACCAGGATAAAACCTTGCTGCATTGGCCGGGAATCGGACCCGGATCTCCCGCATGGCAAGCGAGAATTCTACCATTGAACCACCAATGCCTACTGTTTAAAAAAGAGAGAAGGAAAAATTAAGAATATGAAAAAATCTCAAAAGATCTCACAAAACAGTATCCCAATTTTCGTCTTGAACTCGTGAATTAAGCCTGGAGATAGAACCCAAAACCAGTGTATAGTTTACTTTCTCTGCTCAACTTTACTTACCTGGTGTCACAAAGACGGGATGTCGACATTAAAATTGCCATTTTCAAATTACGAGGAATCAGAACTTTGCACAAAGATGTCATCCGTTAGCTGGAATAGCCTGTTGGTGATCTGTTCTGGTTGTTCTGTGCTTAAACTGATTTCCAGCCTGGACTGAACCCAAAAGTGGATGTTCCTAAAGAATACATACATGTCATAAGTTGTCGCCCAAACTCGTCCTTGTACAGCCTCCTCCTGTTGTACGTCCCCTGATTCCAGGCTGGCTTGTCCAACTCTTTTGTCCTGTGGTCGAGTTGTATGCAGACATGTCGATAATGTTGTAGAATACAACAAGGGGCCAATGGGCTGTCATTATTTTGCACGTGTACACACTGGCAACCTGAAACAAAAAGAAAATACAAAATATTCAGACATGTAAGTTGATTTACCTACACACAAATTAAATGCATTGAACACGCTAACACACACAAACGCACACAAAAACACACACACACACCACACACCACACACACACACACACGAAATGTACGGTGTCAGTCATCGGCTAAAGCTTCTACTTGTTCAGCATTGTCCTCCTGGTCATTATTTTCTCCAACATAATACAAAATTAGCTCACAAACCTCCTGTGCAGTATAGCGCTTCTGCCTCCTCATGGTGCCGTCTGTCTCTATAAATGAAATGTGTGAAATGGCATCTGCTGCCCAACACCTGTGAGAAAAGAACTATTGTTGTTATTGCTGTTGTCGATACCATTGTTTGACCCCACTCAAAGCTGTATCTTCTCGTTTTTATGCTTTTAAACTGATTTCCAGCCTGCACTGAGCCACAAGTATTTTCCTAAAGTATACATATCTTCTTGATTTTCCACAAAATTATGTGTCTCAGAACACAACATTTACAAACGTCATGATACTTTCATGAATACCTGATGCTTTCATCACTTTACTGCCTGAAAGCTGTATCTTCTTGTTTTTATGCGCTTAAATTGATTTCCATGCTTTCAGTGAGCCAAAAATTGGATTTTCCTGAAGAATAGATATCTTCTTGATTTTCCACACAATTATGTTTCTCAGAACACAATATTGACAAGTTTCATATTACTTTCATGAATAGCTGATCTTTCATCACTTTACTGCCTGAAAGCTGTATCTTCTTGTTTTTATGCACTTAAACTAATTTCCACCCTTCATGAGCCCAAAAGTGTATTTTCCCAAAAAATACTTATCTTCTTGATTTTCCACACAATTATGTGTCTCAGAACACAACATTTACAAACGTCATGATACTTTCATGAATACCTGATGCTTTCACCACTTTACTGCCTCAAAGCTGTATCTTCTTGTTTTTATGCTCTTAAACTGATTTCCAGCCTGCACTGAGCCCCAAAGTGGATTTTCCTAAAGAATACATATCTTCTTGATTTTCCACACAATTATGTGTTTCAGAACACAACATTTACAAGTTTTATGATACTTTCATGAATACTTGATGCTTCCATCATTTTACTGCCTCAAAGCTGTATCTTCTTGTTGTTATGCACTTAAACTAATTTCCATCCTCCACTGAGCCCCAAAGTGTATTTTCCTAAAGAATAATAATGATTTCGATTTATATCACAATTTTCTGAGTACCCAAAGTCACTTACAGAGTCCAGGCATCCACACAAAGTCATCCCGGTTGTGGTAACCTACATCGTTAACCACATATCTTCTTGATTTTCCACACAATTATGTGTCTCAGAACACAAGCTTTACAAGTTGTATGATACTTTCATGAATACCTGATGCTTTCATCACTTTTCTGCCTCAAAGCTGTATCTTCTTGTTTTTATGCGCTTAAACTGATTTTCAGAATGCACTGAGCCCCAAAGTGGATTTTCCTCAAGAATACATATCTTCTTGATTTTCCACAAGATTTACAAGTGTTATGATACTTTCATGAATACCTGATGCTTTCATCACTTTACTGCCTCAAAGCTGTATCTTCTTGTTTTTTTGAGCTTAAACTGATTTTCAGAATGCACTGAGCCCCAAAGTGGATTTTCCTAAAGAATACATATCTTCTTGATTTTCCACACAATTATGTGTCTCAGAACACAACATTTACAAACGTCATGATACTTTCATGAATACCTGATGCTTTCATCACTTTACTGCCTGAAAGCTGTATCTTCTTGTTTTTATGCGCTTAAATTGATTTCCATGCTTTCAGTGAGCCAAAAATTGGATTTTCCTGAAGAATAGATATCTTCTTGATTTTCCACACAATTATGTTTCTCAGAACACAATATTGACAAGTTTCATATTACTTTCATGAATAGCTGATCTTTCATCACTTTACTGCCTGAAAGCTGTATCTTCTTGTTTTATGCACTTAAACTAATTTCCACCCTTCATGAGCCCAAAAGTGTATTTTCCCAAAAATACTTATCTTCTTGATTTTCCACACAATTATGTGTCTCAGAACACAACATTTACAAACGTCATGATACTTTCATGAATACCTGATGCTTTCACCACTTTACTGCCTCAAAGCTGTATCTTCTTGTTTTTATGCTCTTAAACTGATTTCCAGCCTGCACTGAGCCCCAAAGTGGATTTTCCTAAAGAATACATATCTTCTTGATTTTCCACACAATTATGTGTTTCAGAACACAACATTTACAAGTTTTATGATACTTTCATGAATACTTGATGCTTCCATCATTTTACTGCCTCAAAGCTGTATCTTCTTGTTGTTATGCACTTAAACTAATTTCCATCCTCCACTGAGCCCCAAAGTGTATTTTCCTAAAGAATAATAATGATTTCGATTTATATCACAATTTTCTGAGTACCCAAAGTCACTTACAGAGTCCAGGCATCCACACAAAGTCATCCCGGTTGTGGTAACCTACATCGTTAACCACATATCTTCTTGATTTTCCACACAATTATGTGTCTCAGAACACAAGCTTTACAAGTTGTATGATACTTTCATGAATACCTGATGCTTTCATCACTTTTCTGCCTCAAAGCTGTATCTTCTTGTTTTTATGCGCTTAAACTGATTTTCAGAATGCACTGAGCCCCAAAGTGGATTTTCCTCAAGAATACATATCTTCTTGATTTTCCACAAGATTTACAAGTGTTATGATACTTTCATGAATACCTGATGCTTTCATCACTTTACTGCCTCAAAGCTGTATCTTCTTGTTTTTTTGAGCTTAAACTGATTTTCAGAATGCACTGAGCCCCAAAGTGGATTTTCCTAAAGAATACATATCTTCTTGATTTTCCTCACAATTATGTGTCAAGTTTCATATTACTTTCAAGAATACCTGATCTTTCATCACTTTACTGCCTGAAAGCTGTATCTTCTTGTTTTTATCCACTTAACCCTTGTGTTGCCTTTACTCAGAAAGCATACGCCCTGCGTCCTGGGGTCAAACGAGCCTTGAGTACACAATCACACCACACACACACACCCACAACCACACAATTTTACTAAACAAAACCCTTTTTTCTGGGTTTTCAACTAGAGAAAGTGTCTCAGGACACAATTATTACAAGTTTGATGACATTTTCATGAATACCTGATGCTTTCACCACTTTACTGCCTCAAAGCAGCAAGTTCTTGTTTTTATGCTCTTAAACTGATTTCCAGCCCGCAGAGAGACCAAAAGTGGATTTTCATAAACAAAACCCTTTTTGGGTGTTTTCAACAAGAGAAAGTGTCTTAGGACACAATTATTACAAGTTTGAAGACATTTTCATGAATACCTGATGCTTTCACCACTTTACTGCCTCAAAGCAGCAACATCTTGTTTTTTATGCTCTTAAACTGATTTCCAGCACGCTGTTAAGTTGTAATAATTCATTTTGACTTTGCACATGTACATAGTACGTTTGTGTTTTAATAATACATATAGCAAGATATGATTAGAGAAATATTAGGGAGAATATTGTTATTGTTGTGTTATGAGGCATGGAGGTAATGTTTACTCTATGCATATGTCAATGGCAGAAGTAATGTTTTTATGTGTTTATGAATATGTTTGTAATACTTGTATGTTTATGCTTATGTTTATATGTATGCTGCATGAGAATGAAAGTTAGTTTGTTGTTTACATGTTGCCACATGAGTTGGAAGCCGGTGGAAAATGTGATGTTGGTTGGAGCAGGAGTGTCACGTGAGACTTCCGTCGCCCAGGTGACCGGAAGTAGCTTGGGTCGCGGGATCATGACGTTTGACCCGGCTCATTACCTGTTAGCTGGCCGTAAGCCAACGACAGCGTAGCATGCTGAACTGACCAATGGAGCTAACGTTTACAGGAAAGGTGTGAAAGTGAAACTGATAAAACGTGTGCATGAGGTGAGATTCAGTCTACTCTCGAGTCGGTCGGAAGCTTACAAGACATCCCCTATCTGCAACGTTGCTTTTAGTCTGTGGCGTAACGCTCCGCTTGGCCCTACGATTGTAGCCCCAGTCTACTGCTTATGCTTCTGCCATTAAATATTGTTAAAACGTAATCATTGGATTCGGATTATATCGAGCACGGGACCGCAGTTTCTACACACTTAACAGTTGGAGCCCAACGTGGACTGTAAGAGGAACCTCGTGGCTTGAAAGGACCGGGCGGTTTCACGCCACTCCAGACGAACCGCGCGCAATATCATACGGTAAGGCAGAACCAGTTACGTCAAATCTGCATAGTTTATGAATAGGAATTTAGCGTGTGGAGCGGTGTGAAGCCCCTCGGAGAAAATATTGTTTTTTTACCGTAGAAAACGACGGGCATAAGCCTGCGGGAGAAGCATTTGCAGTGGATTGGTGTAGTGTGTATAATATGTTGTAGCACGCATGCTTTATTTGTTGTATTGCACGTTAATTGTTGTACGTTAAACTCAATGTGTGTTGTTTGTTGCACGAGTCATTGTGGAGGTTTTTGTTGAGCTGCGACGTGCAAATTCGTAAGCTTTAGCTGGGAGTTTCTGCCATCGAAGGCACATTGAAGCAATCGAAAGGGCGACACGTGGTCTAGAGTCTAATATTTAGACAGATAGCGTTAGAAAACTAAAGTTTGTTAAATAACTGTCGGGTAGACTCAAAATTTAATATGGTGATGTGACGGTCGGCGAGCCTGATACGCATATTAACGAACCGTTCTGACCGGATCAACGTGCTAATTTTTATTTTTAAAATACTGTAAGTGGGGTTAACAATTGCGAGTCAGATAAACGAGGTCCATTAGGAAATACATTTTTATTGTTCATTAAGTAAAAGACGTGAGTGATACATTAGCATAAGTAAAAGACGCCATTACGATTTGGATTAGCGCCTCCTAGAGGTTCTGAAATAGATACTTCATAGAGGGGATTAAGGGGTTAACCTTTTAGCACCATCGTGTGGTTGTTGTTGGAAATTAAGAAACAACTTTAGAGTCACTGAGCCACGTGGTTTATGACATCCGACACACCAGATTACATGCTGTTTTCACCAACACATTTTGACAAATTAGAAATAAAGACATATTCTTTTCTTTGAGTACTACTGCCAGTTTTAAAGTGTGAGTTTACTATTGATTCTGATTAACAATAGTGGTTATTAATACAGTATCACCATAAGTTATACGAGTATTTGATTTCTCATCACTTTTCTCTGTATTTTGATTGTGTTTTATTTCTAGATAAAGTGTGAGTTTACTATTGATTGATTAACAATAGTGGTTATTAATACAGGAATTCCAGAAGGAATTTTGAGTATCGATTTCTCATCACTTTTCTCTGTATATAGATTGTGTTTTATTTCCATATTTCTAGATATAGTGTGAGTTTACTATTGAATTGATTAACAATAGTGGTTATTAATACAGGAATTCCAGAAGGAATTTTGGGTATCGATTTCTCATCACTTTTCTCTGTATATAGATTGTGTTTTATTTCCATATTTCTAGTCATAGTGCGAGTTTACTATTGATTTGATTAACAATAGTGGTTATTAATACAGGAATTCCAGAAGGAATTTTGGGTATCGATTTCTCATCACTTTTCTCTGTATATAGATTGTGTTTTATTTCTAGATATAGTGTGAGTTTACTATTGATTTGATTAACAATAGTGGTCATTATTACAGTGAGCCTGGGGCTTGCGAGTAATCAATTTCTCAGCAGCTATTTATGCGAAAGTACTAGATTGGCAGTTTTGTTTAAAGTAACTAATATTCTCCCATTTACAGTAGGTTGTTAAATGTTTGTGTAATAATAACGTCTTTTTTCCAATTACTGTACTTAACGATTTGCATTGTCTGAGATAGCTGTGCTGATTTGTGCATTTTCTGTGATTACTGTGTTTGATTTGTGCATTGTCTGTGATTACTGTTTGATAAAAGTAACAGTCTTTTCCCATATTTGAGACTACATTGTATAATTGTGTACGCTGTTCATTTGCAGTGTATATTTTTTCCCTAACTAATTTGAAATTTTCCCAACCGCACCGCACCCACGTTTACACACATAGTGTAGAATAATTGGATTTTAGAATTTTTACAAAAAATAATTTTTTCAATAATTTTTTAAAAAATTCTGAACTTGAATTTTTCATTTTTTTTTACTTCTACATATACATATCCTTACATATATTAAGCCTATCAGTACCTGATCCCCTCAACAATGCCGGTAACTGCTTCAACTGACGTTCCAGGCACTTGGAGCGAAAATGCACTCCATGCTGCTATGTATATGGTAAGACAATCGGACAGACTGAGTGTGAATACAAGACCCTGAGGAAGCATATTCAGCAATGGCATGCAGAAGGTTTACTCGACATAACAACCCAGGACAGCCCAACGGAAGACCAAAAGCTGATGCTTATGAAGGTGCTTAAACTGCGACACAAAGCAGCGCAAGAACAACAGCAGGAGAAATGATGGTACAGGTCCCGATCAACAGAGCTCGACAAGGCTAGTGATGCTGTGGTCCAGGCCAGACGTCTGCTACATGGCCTGACGGTGCATGAGGACAGGAAGGCCAGACTACAACAGGTGAAGGAGGAAGAGGCGACGCCCCCAAACGTGCCCTGCAGAGAAGCTCCCCTGACTGACACGCTGCAGAGGCAGCCAGCCCCCGATCCTGTGCCACAGGCCCCAGTGCAAACCCCTTCCATCTATCCCGTCATATGCCAGAACCCTCCCCCGTACGCCCACAACCCATTTAAGACCGAAGCCCTACATACAATGGCCCCAGTAGTAGAACTGACAGGAGGCAGGGTTGAGTTTGAGTATAGAACAGACTCTGAAGTCAAGGACACACACATGCGTAGTAACCTAATACACTTTCAGGAAAGTTTAGCTGCTTTGGAGTTAGTGAGGGCAAATGAGAAGTTAGCAGCAGACAGAGAGGAAAAGGGTAAAGAGAAAAAAAAGAGACAGAGAGGAGAGATGAGGAGAGAAGGGTTAAAGCAGGTAGAAAAGAAAGAGAGGCAGGACAGAGAATCTCACAGAAGAGCAGCCGACAGGGCAGCTGAGAGAAGAAGAACAGAGAAGGGAACGAGAGATGAGGAGAAAAGAAAAGAGCAGGTAGAGAAAGAAAAGAGACAGGACAGAGAATTTCAGGAGAGAGAAGCTAACAGGGTAGCACATAAAGAGGAGGAGAGAAGGGGGTCACGCATGAGAAATTACTCAGACATAGAAATGAGGGAGTGAAACAGTGGCTTTCAGACAAAGACACAGTTCCCAACTCCAAAAGTTACAGATCCAACTGGAAGATAGATGCCTTTCAGGAAACCCCCCCTCCACAATCGGCGCACAGAACACCCCCACTGCCAGCTCAGTATCCTCCAGCCCATCAAGGATCTTCTGACAACAGAAGCCTCCCCTCTCAGAGCTCTCAGTATCATGACTCAGCCTACCAGACCACTCCAAAGCCCAGAAGCCTCCCACCCCCATCTCAGCTCCATAATCAACATCCCCAAGTTCATCAAAATAGCGCAGCCTACAGCTACCAATCCGCGGCTCAGTACCCACGTCAGCAGCCCATGGAGAATCAAGATGCATATTACGGAGCGCCAACACACGGAAATGCGGCGCCCTCAAGTTCACCCCACAACGAGAGGAGAAAGGACTCAACTTGTCGTTCCTTGGCTTAACAGGCTACAGCCGCCATTACATTCCTGGCTTCACGTCTCTCACACAACCACTCCGAGACATGTTGACTGAAGCAGGAAACCGTAATCTGAAAGGCATGCTGACATGGACCACGGATGCAGAAGAGTCATTTATCAAGACCAAACAGGAAGTAGGTCAAGCATCGAAGCTCTCGACACCTGACTACAACAGGCCCTTCCACCTTGATGTTTCCGAAACAAAAGGGATGGTATCTGCTGTGTTGTTTCAGAAAAGGGAGGGAGAGAAGGTCACTGATGTTCTACAGCTCAAAGCTAGATCACATCGAGAAAGGCCAAACAGGTTGCACAAGGCACCTGGCGGCCTTGAAGAAAGCAATTGAGAAAACTGCTCACATTGTGATGTGTCACGAGCTCAAGGTCAACACAGAACATGGTGTCCTTGCATATTTGACCTCAAGCGCATTCTCCATGACAGCAACAAGGCAAGATAAGATCTCAAAAGTTATAGAACAGCCACACATCACTTTCTCTTACGAGGCTAACGACATGGCAGGTGGATTGAATGTGAATTTGAAGGAACCTCACAACTGTGTAGAAATTGCGAGAAAAGATCTCCAAGGTAAGGATGGTTGGAAGCAGAATCTTTGGACAGTCCGGAGTTGACACTGTTCACAGATGGACACTGTCACAGAGGAGAAAGAAGCAACATCGCTGCGTGCGGCTGTCGTACAACAACAAGGAAAGAAACATTCAACAATTGCATCTGAAATCATTGCACAACCAGCATCTGCACAGCTTGCAGAAATAATAGCTTTAACAAAAGCACTGGAACACTCAACAGGAAAAACAGTCAACATTTACACCGATTCAGCCTATGCACATGGAGCGGTCCATGTCGATGGTCCTCAATGGTTGAGAAGAGGTTTCTTAACAACAGCAAATGCTCCAGTGAAGCACAGAAGCCACTTGGAGAAATTGCTAGCTGCCATCTTGCTACCAGGTAAAGTAGCAGTTATGAAGTGCAAAGGACATCAGAACTTGACGACGTCAGTGGCAAAAGGAAGCAACCGCACCGAGCAGCAAAAAAGCGGGCCGGGTATCTCAGACAAATGACAGCCATTGCAGCACCGGAACTCCCCAAACTTCGAATCGAGGACATCAAGCTCATGCAGAAAGAAGCAGGAGTTTATGAGCAGAATCAGTGGGCACACAAGGGAGCCAGACAGCTAGAGGGTCTCTGGAGGTCACATGATGGACGCATAGTAGCACCCGCAAGGTTGTGTCAAGGACTCATCAGGCAGGCACATGGTCCCTCTCATGTGAACCCCAGGAGAACGGAAGAGGAAGTTTCCATCCTCTGGTGGCATCCCTACATGACCGAGATGGTGAAACTCTATCACCATGAATGCCCTACCTGCAATGACTTCAGCATGAAACGACCATATAAATGTCCCCGAGGAGAGTTCCCAGTGCCAGACGCACCGTTTAAAGAAATTTGCATCGACTACACCGACATGGGTGCAGAAAACAGGAAGAGAGGCTTCAGATACCTGCTTGTGATGATCGACAGATACACACGGTGGGTGGAAGCAATCCCCTGCAAGAAAGAGGATGCAAAGTCGGTTGTGAAATGGCTGAAAAATGAGCTGATCCCAAGATATGGCGATCGAGGGTGATCAGGTCTGATAATGGAACACATTTTGTAAACAAACATCTACAAGAGGTAGAACGATATTTAGGTATCACACATACACACGGAGCAGTCTATCACCCACAGTCCCAGGGTATAGTCGAGAGAGCCAATCGGACAATCAAGTCCAAAATAGCTAAAATATGTCATGGCACCAAGCTCGACTGGCTGGAGGCTCTTCCTCTGGCACTGATGTCTATGCGGTCCTCGAAGGGAGGGAAGACGTTCCTCTCCCCTCATGAGCTGCTGACAGGAAGACCGATGCCCAGCCCTGGACGAGAGCTGGGAGAAAGTCCTGTGCTGGACATCTACCAGGTCCAAAGAGCTGAGTAGGTGACGTAGGAGGGACGACCTATCTGGTCCATGTGCAGGTGTCAAGCAGGGAGGTGGAGATGCTGCCGGACGCCCTGGTGGAGTATGTGAACATATCAAGTGTCAGGCAGACCATTGAGACTGAGACGGGTCTCAAGAGAGGTAACAGCTGGGTCAACTGGCTTGTTGACACTGCGAAAGATCTAAAGCGCCCTGATTGTTTGGTGTGTGGCACTTCAGAGCCCCAGTTAGCCACAGTCCCTTACACTGAGCCCAGATAATGAACCAGAGGGTTTTTCCACTGCATGTTGGAACTGTTTAAAGCTCCCAATAGTCAGAAGTGTAATGCTTTTGCTCTACTTTTCCCGATAATTCCCTCACTACGCCCGCCGACATTTACATATTACAAAGGAGAGAGAGGACCCTCATGTGAGGATGATGCCGCTCGTATACTTTGAGAGTGGTATGAGTGAGCTTGATCCACAGGAAGTATGGGTCTTCCTCCGAATTATGGTTGGCAGAGCCCACAGCTGATGGGAACGGCCATTGGTCGAGCAGGTGACTGGGTAAGTATTGAGATCCATGAGAGGATGTGGATAAGCCCAGGTGAACAGGGTGGTTTGAGGTCATTGCAAGGACTTCTCAGCGCCCTCCATGTGAGTGGTCTCACGGAGAGAATGACACCATTTTACATTGTATATTTGGAGATCTGTGGCTAGAGAATCACAAACAGCCACTGAAGAGTTGCCTAATCATGAGGGTTATTCTGGAGAGAGCTGAAGCCACTTCCACACATTGCTGCTTAGGAGCATTGTTGTTGTATATATGTTCATATTTTGCTTTTTATTTGCTTATATGTTAATATTCTGCTTATTCTGAGACATTAGAGCGAGAGTTAGGACTGCCACACAGGAGGATGTATGCAGACAACGCTGACTCTCACAGCTCACTGTTTCTTGTCATTAACTACACAATTAGATGCACATGTTTTGTTTTCCCCATAAACTGTTTTAGGGTTTGAGCATGCGAGAGAAGTGTGCCGGACAAATACCTGCCTGCTATCAGATCCTAGCAGGATTTGAATATTTCTGTGTCCTAGTTAGAGGAACATAGATAGGATCAATTAAGATTAGATTGAATGAGTAATTGAGAAGCCGTTTCTCAGATGCGGTTAACGATTGCCAGTTCAATTCTGCAACTAAGAAATAATTTCAACCAGCGATAGTTTAGTTTGATGATCTCCTGGGAATTGTGGAATATTCAATTCCAACTCCCTATTTTTAGTGATGGCCTACCTATTTTTAGGATTACATATACATCTTATCAATTGAACATTTTGCAAATTAGTTTGAGTTTGAATTTTGCAGCATGTCCACTGTAGTGGACCTCATGCCGTCGTCATGTGAAGAGACAGCCCAGTATAGAAGATGAACGGGGAATGATGTCCTTAGAGGGACATTTACCCAGATCCAACTTCATTAGGGAACTGAATCATTCATCGATCCAAATAGTTTTACTTGTTGGTTTAGGATGGTAGAAGAAGTTCTATCAAGATTGAACACATTATCATCGTATTGTTGTCTTATGTCCAGAACTGACCTAGTACAGATGCATTTGGTTGAATTTGGATTACCCAACTAATCGTTTGTTCATCATTCTTTATGGTCCTTCATTTAGTCGTTTGCCTGTTTTGGAAGCACCATTGACTTTCATAACTTTTTAATTTTGGTGGATAAATACTTGGATTGCTTTCATAACTAAGTATATCAATTTTGACGTGGTTGATCAATAACTTGTCAATATCATAGTAGAGAGAAGGAGAGATTAAGTAGAATGTCCACCATAGAGGACACACATTAATAGGTTGGCTCCGAGGAGGACACAAGAGATCGTTTTGAGAGTGACCACTTCTCAGATATGCTGGATAATTGGTTCGGGAGAAATAATTATTCCCAAGTTAGATGTTACATTCTGTGTAGATTCGGTCGAGAGGCCGCTGTGTTTTGTTTTCTAATTCTCTTCAACAGCTACACCTGACGCCCAGCATCGACGTCTATCGTGTGCCGGTTGCCTGCGGTGAGCTGCCCACAGAGGAGTATCGTGCACCTTGAATGAGGGAGTCCAGGAGATCGCCTGAGGACCTCTGTGATGCCATCCAGAGCAGAAGACAGGAGGGAGCAGAGGAAGATGGAGAGATGACCTGTGGATATGCGACTCCACCGACGGACAGACGGCTCAGCCAGTGAGCGAATTAGGACCAAATGTTTTGCCTGGACAGGTTAACCATTGAGGAGTGAATATCTCCTGGGACTGGGACCCGGAGGTATGAAACAAATGTTGACCAGAGGGATGATGCTTTTGGTCCTTGAGAAGCCCTCAGCTGAGATTCAGTGAGTGTGACTTGTTGTTAGACAGTTAACTGCTTGCAGTCTGTGGACCCAGTGATTCATGCTCCCTCAGCTGAGTGGGATTCTGTATCGCAACCGTTGTTGACAATCGGCGGAGGAATGCAGAGAATGCAGGAGATAGGGAGAACTGGAGGAATGCTGGAGAGCTGGAGTTGCTGAGCATGTATGCGGACAAACTGGAAACTGGACACAGGGATTTACAGGGAACGCATAGACAGACGCATAGATAATTGCACACGTTACCTTACATAAGTACATTTCAGGATTTTGCCGTGTGATGAATACATTCACACTGACACTTAGTGTTATTTGTTTTTCTTGAGAAGCAGGGATAAGAGGAGGGAGTGATGTTTTTCCTTCCACAGTAATAATGAATTATTTGAGTGATTAAATTTGTATGTCTGATGTTTACATAGAGGGTCAAAATAAAGGGGTTATTACAATGATTATTTATACTATGTTGTAAGTATAAAAGGAGGGAATTGTTAAGTTGTAATA